>JAXQQM020088729.1:0-32245 GCA_034641835.2 Pinus albicaulis
ATACAAATTGGAGCTTCCCACTTCTTCGTGAGTGCATCCAGTTTTCCATGTTTCATGCTTAAAAAAGGTTATAGGGGACAAAATTCCAGTTCAAAAAATATTTCTAGGACTTGATGAGGAAGGAAAAACCATATTTGAACCTGAAGAAGTCACGGAAACAAGAAATCGACAACTATGAAATAGATCAATTTCAGAGTATCTCATCAAATGGAAGAACTTACCCACTAAATATTCTACATGGGAGGATGGTAATTTCATACAAAAGCACCCGGACCTACTCAAGCATTGAGGACAACACTTTTATGAAAGAGAGGAGCATGTTGGGTCCCTACATTACTAGTATAGTCCATTATTATTGTTAGTGTAACCCCCTTATTGTTATTCTTGTACCCCTGTAACCCCCATATTGTTATTATTGTGCCCTTCAATTATTATTGTTAGGTCGGGTAGGATTACATTCTGTCCCCATGGGCTCCTATATATAGAAAGGAGGTTTTTTCATTTGTATCATCCAAGAATTTTTCATTTATGTAGTGTATTGGAGGTTTCCCCCTCGAAGTGGCTTATTTATAAGGCCTTGATCTCTATTTTCTTCTATTTTTGGAGCTAGTTTCAGAACAAAGGTAGCTCTATTCAAATATTAATAGTTTTCTACTAGAAAAATAAATAGGATGATCAATCTCTCCTTCCCTGTGTTATGCTAATATTTCACCTAGTGCAATTGATGATGCATCGACATCCACATGGAATTATTTTTTCCAATCTCAAAATACCAAAATAGGTATATACACTAGCTTCTTCTTCAAGGTGTCAATAGCATATAGACACTTATTATTCCACTGACAATTTTTTTCTTTCTTCAACAACTTTTCCATGTGATGTATAATCTTGGTGTATCTCTAAATAGATTTCTAATAGTAACCTATATGCCCTAAATTATACTGCAGTTATCCAACTGATGGAGGTGGTGCTATGTCCGCTAATACTTTGATCTTGAATCGATCCACCAGTAAGCCTTTCATGCAGATGAAATGCCCCCAAAAAATATCGATAACTGAAAAGAATATACATTTATTTACATTTAATGAGATATTCATATGTCTACACCTCTCAAGTTTTAGCCATAGTACCTAAATATGCTTCTTCAAGAGACTAAACACCATGCACTCATCCAATTAAACCTCTAATAACTAATTCATGAAGTCCTTAAATGTTGTAAACATTATACATGAGAATATGGCTAGTGCATTCTTCAATCTGAGTGGCATGATAGTGTATTGGAAGAATCCCCATTATGTCATGAAAGTGGTCTTATGACTATCTGCCTTAGCAATTTGCACTTGATGATAACTAGAAAATCCATCAATGAAATATTAAGCTGCATGTCCACCCACGTTCTCTAGTATCTCATCTATAAAAGGCTTATGGAAGGGATTATGTGCACAAGAATAATTCATCACTTGAATATCCATGGAGATCCTTATTTTTCCACTTATCCAGTTGGATTCTTCCACAAATTCAATAATCCCCTCTTTCAAAATCCTATCCAACTCTCACTTGACGTTCTCCTTGTGTTACAGGTCGATTTGGGCATCATCCAAAAACACAAATCAGTATTTATGAGGGTCTATCCTACTCTAAATTGGTTTCTACATGCCCTAAACAAGAGATCCCATTCATGGCCTTCCTTCATGAAAGTTTCACTGCTTAGATGCTAGTTGAAGTGCCCTATTAAGCCATCAACGCACCCCTAGATAGTTGTAACTACTTTGTAGAGCATATAAACCCATGCAAGGCTTCGTTGCAGAGGATCTAGGCCCACTTTGTTGTGCACTGGTCAACTGGGAGTGAATTGTTCATTAGATTTCGAGAATCTCCCTGAATTCTAATGACTTTTAGATGTTTTTCCAAATCTCACCTCATCTGATAGCCTCAAATTTGGAGCCCATGAAGTCATTAAGCCTCTTATCCTCCTATTCCCATAAAAAAGGAAACCTCTTCATCCATTTTTAGGAAATCCAATCAATGATTCGTTTATGTCAAACCACCTCCATCTGCTTATATATAGATCATTAAATATAGTTCATAAGAGAGCAAGAATTTCTGTTAAGTAGATTTATGCTGGTGAGATATCAACTCTTGAAGGTGTTTTGCATGTATTGTGATACTGCTAGATTGTTGATGCTAGAAGTGATGAGGATGGGACTCAAGCTAGATGAGTGACAGCGAATCAATCAACTGGTTGTACTCTTCCTTCTACTTCATAAAAAAGGCATTTTTTCCTTTCCTAATGCATGTGTCAATGATGTTATATGTGTATTAATGAGTTTAATCGATTCAATTTATTTAATTTGAACATATCATATTGCCTTTATGTTTTTTTTTGTCTTATGTTTGCCATGGCAGGTATCAATCGAGCGAGTTAAGCTAGATTGAGAGTGATGAAAGAAACAACGGGAGGCGAGGGAAAGCGAACATATTACAAGTAGTTTTCTCTCCCTTTATCTATTCACTTTAAGGAAAAGGTCAGATATCTTTTTTTCTGTTGTTCTAATCGAACCAGCCACTTAGGGAAAGCATAATTATCCGTAGGTTTGTATTTTCGTAAAACAAATTGGTAACCACACTAGGGATCGATGGATCGTCCCTGGTGCTTTTTTCCTTGTCCATAAACATCTAGTAGACTTTACCTGGTTATTCTCAGTCATTTGAATGTTTCTTATGAAAATTAGTGTCATTGCTTGCTTTTTTACAGAGTCCTCTGGTGCCAACGCATTGTTGGTCTTAACATAGTGGTATTCATAGCACTGCTAGCTTAGCGACAGTGCTCTGCAAGGCACTATCTCCCACTCAGGGGTGTGTTTCCCCTGTGACCAATCAAAACTTATCTATTTTGTCTTTTGCCAATTCATGTCAGTGTTTTCTTGCTAAAGTTTTGAGTGACTGAATACCTCCAGAGATTTGTTTTTCTTTACTCTTATTTCCTCAGTTTGGATTTTCTTGATCAATGTTTCTTTGTGTTTTCTTTATCATTGTGAATAATTCCAAATTTAAATTTTACATTTAATCAATTCATTATTTTTGAAAAGAGGAATTGCCATTTCAGTCTTCGTTTCTCTTGAAAGTTTTGAGTGATTTTTTTGCATTAGTTTCTTTTTCGTTCATATAAACATAAAATAAATTGAAAAGAAAAACATGCATTTGAATTTATGGATTGTGAGTGCTACTTGAGGAATATTTTAGGGAAAATTTTCATTTATATGTGCTCATTGATGATTGCAAATTATCTGATTTCTCTATCCCTACTAGATAGTTCATCATTGTCGAAATTAAATTAGAAATGAATTCTTATCATTCTAATTGAATTCTAGGAATGTTAAATACATCTTGCAGTGAAACTGCAAGAAAAACTGATAATCAAGATCAACATACAATTTATCTGAATTTACCTAAGGACGCATTGTAACATTAATGATAACAATTAGAGGTGTAGGCTAGAGACGTGTTCTGGTGTCATTAAACATAGCAGCTGTCATTAATTGTCTGCGATACATTTTGAGTGTGATACCTAATTCCACGTATGTAAGTATATTGGAGCTCATCCACATACTTTCAGGTATATCATGTGGTGTTCTAGTACGAAAAGTACAAGGAGATGCTCTCATTGTGTGGTTTCACATTAGACGACGCTAATATGGATTCGGCCTCCACGTATCTTCGCGTATATTTGGGAGGACAACTTTAGGTTTCTTACCATCGATAGGTAACCGAGTCAGTCGCCTTGTACCTATGATACACTAAACATAACATTCAGGGAGATTTATTGCACATATAATAAGTCCTTGGTTTATTGAGGCAATATATTGCAGTTCACAGTTGCTCGGTAAACATTTTTCCTAGTATCACCTTCTTTTTGTTTATTTTTTTTGTATAAAATAAACCAGCAATCGTGGAAGAAGCTAAACACTGTCCCCGTCGTTCACGTAGGACAGTGAATAAACCTCAGTTATCGCAAGAAGCTACTCCTAGTAGATGAAGGCATGTTCGCCCGACCAAGTCTGGTACCTCTCGAAATCTTGGTGTTACATCATTTGATATGCCCGAGACATCTCATCCTTTGAGTACAGAGTCTCCAATCTTTCTGACTAATCCTGGTTTATCTACTGCTATCAAGATGGAAATCTCAGAGTTACCTCACAACACTGAAATTCAATATAGTGAAATTTTGAATCCTGAACCCAAGCTTTTTCAACTGGAAGTCGATTGAGTAGTTGATCTCGAAGTCGAACAACAAGAAATTGTTTTTGTGCAACCATCTGATCCTCAGCTATCCGTAACTGTCAAGTCTTCCTCTTTATCGCAGGGTTTATTGCTGACAGTGAAGTGCTTCCACTTGGTTTGATTTCAATAGATGAATAACTTTAGGAAGATACAACCCCTTGGAGTCCCAGTCATTCTGGGTCGGAGCTTCATTTGTATCAGTCCTTTCCTCATTTGATCGAATCTGATTCCATTGGGTCTTTTGACTTTCAAGTTCCTATATATTCATTAGTGTGTTTCCTAGGTTATTTAACCATGATAGAGATAACATCCCAGACTATACCATCTGCTATGGCTGCAGCATCATCTAATGTCGCTTCGTTTTCGATGTTTTCGATGACACCCGAGGAACATATGTATGGTCGTACATCCATCCCACAAGGTTACAAAGCTTTAAATGGAACCTACTCTGGTGTCTCCTCTATTCCATGTAATTCACCCATGTCATCATCTAGAATTATATCTCATTCATCTATTATGAGTACTGAATGTCCTGACCCTCAATATCAGGTTGTTCCCTCTAATTACCTTCAATCTTATCGAGTATTTCTTGGATATCCTTCATATGAAAGTCAGTATGTGCAATATCCCTATACTCTATATGCTGGGGGGCCACAGATGTTCAGGCCATATTACAATACTTTGTCGTATTTAGATCCATTAAATGTTGGAATGGTTGTCTTCCAATGGCAGCCTATTTTTCCTGTTCAGCCACAAACAATTGTGTATCAATATCAACCAGTTGAACCTGTCGCATATTTTCCTACTATGCTTGTCATTTCTTCTATGGTTGTTGCTTAGTCTACAAAAGCGGCTCCTTCCACCCCTAGCCCTTAATTTTTGGGTCTACAGACTCAGTCTTCCTAGGCTGTTACTCAACAACCATTTGTATCAGGAATTTCGCAATAGCAGGGTAGTTTACCTTTCTCACAAGCTTCTGTTGGCCCTGTATATTCAAAACTGGGTCTGAATCGTCCTAGGGGGCAACCATTTTAGCAGATATCGACAACCATTCCCACAGTATCAGGCTTATCGAGGACCTAGTTAGAAAACATACCCCTATCTGGGTTACCAACAACATAATCCATTTGTTGGTATGCAAAGGCCTACTCCTCACGTGATTCCATCTTATCCAGGTTATGCTCAACGTGACCTTAATCGATAGTTTCCAGTTTTTGCAACATTATAATTACCGAATTTAAATAAGCTCACCAATGATCCATTTCATTATTCACCTTGGTGGATAGTGATTCCACATAAACTACCTTCGGACATTCCAAAATTCAATGGAAATTCTAGATAAGACCCCTCTACGGATGTCACGACTTATCATTTATGGTGTTCATCAGAATCCTTAAATGGTGATTCTGTTAGATTGTGTATTTTCCAATAAATTCTTACTGGTCTGGCTGCGAAGTGGTACATTGAGTTACCATGGGATTCATTTGATAACTTTATAGCTTTAGCCACTACCTTTTTAACCTAATTTTAGTTACCCATCAGATATGAAACTGGAATGGAACTTTTCACTAGCTTTAAACAAACCATTACTATTCATATATTGGATCATATACATGAGTGGCATTGTCATTATCGAATCGTTAAAACGTTTGTTCATGATCAAATTTTAACTAAGTGGTCAATTAAGTCCTTGTTGCGATCTATCACCGAGGATGTGGCCAAAGGTGATGTTTTCAATGAAGAGAAAGTCATTTCTCATGCCTAGTATCTCGATCTAATTTACACTCAGTCTGGCATGCTCTATGCAAAAATTCCAAATGTGTCATGACCAAATTTTATTGTTCCTCCTGCTTCATCTTGTCAGGACATTCATGCTGATAATGGTGTGATGAGTTCTACTAGCGCTCCAAGAACAAGTCGTCTACTTAGTCCTACACTTGTTGTTTCAAACCAAAACCCTACTGCATCTAATCCTACGTCTTCTTCTGAAATCCATGTCGTGGCATATGAATAAGGAAAAAGTGATAAGAAACCAGGAAATAGGAATAACGGGAAAGCCAAGAAGAAATCAAATTCACCCCATAGGAAAAATAATCGTATTCATCCGGTTCTTTTCAGAAACCTCGTTACCCTTGCTTGATATGTAATGAGGAGCATTTTACATGATATTTTCCTCATTGCTCGGAAGTCCCAAATCTTAATAAGAATTCTACCACATATGGAGTGTTGAAAAATCCTTTTTTCCGAACCTAGAAACACATTTGGTTGCGATAGATCATGCTTCTAGTTCATAAGTTTTTATGTTATCTGTTACGAAGCCCAAAAATGATTTTTTGGTGTCGACACGATGTAAAAATTACAATAATCCATTGTTTTTGTTTAATAGTTAGGCTACATATCAACCTACCACTTCGACCTCAACCTCATCCAATTTGGCTCAACCACATATCCTTCTAGAGTTAACAATAAAGCCGCCAAAGGGAGTAATTCACAAATTGACATTCAACCCTCAAGCTCGTACAACTCAAAATTATAATGTAGTAGAAAATCTAGTGGAGTCACCTTTTGCTATGTCAATGCTTGAAGTACTTCAGAATTTTCCCTCCCAGAAGTAGTATTTGTTGTCCACAATCAGTGGAATTTATTCTACGGATTCAAATATTGTAGTCTTTAATCACACAGGCTATGTGTGGAAATTACAAGCAAACTTAGAAATCTTGACTCAAGTACATGTCCTGAATGGCCTCATTCATCGCACTATCATTGATGAAGGCGCACCTACTTGTATCATGTCAATGAGTTGCTATAAGTCACTTAGCTCGCCGAATTTTTCACAATCAGATATGACATTGAAAGGTATTGATGGTCGTACATATAAGCCTCATGGAATTATTAATAACCTATAAGTAGAACTAGGGGGAAATTAGTTGTTGTTGAAGCTAAGGTCGTTGATGAACCCATCGACTACAACATATTACTTGGAAGACCATGGGTTTACACCATGGATGTAGTAGTATATACTTACTTTCATATGATCAGCTTCCCCCATAAAGGAAGTATCACAGCCATTGATCGACTCTCATTATTCACCTCTGGTTCCCATGCAATTGGAAGTGTTCTGTTAGTTCACGAACCCCCACATTCTCTTCAAAATATTGTTATAGGACTCTTTTATTATCCTTCCCTACTGGGCACCTTTTCTTTACCGTTGCCTACGACATTGGTGGAAATCACAGATATAGAGACCTGCAACATGATATCTTCCACTTCATCTGACTTAAGGAAGATACTTGATGATTCTAAAGGTTGGGCGACATCATGCCGATAAGTCCAATTGAGCTAGCATAGCAATTAATTTTCTTGGCTTATGCGACGAATCCAAATCCATTGTCGTCGACCGTTTGGGTTGATCGTTCTTCAGATTTTGGTACTTCTTCTGATCCATTATCACGCATATTTTCAACTGATGAAAGAATTATGGAATCCATGACTCCATAAGAAGAACCACCATGGGAATCATCACATCAACCATCCCATATTCTAGATTAAATTGAATATAATCCATGTGAGCTATATCACCCTACTGTCATTGAGTTCTTGACGAATTCTATTCCTATCCACTCCGTTGATTTGGAGCCAAACCCATCGAATATCAAAGAAACGACTTTTATCGATATTTTGACCAAACAAAATATTGTAGAAAACATTAATGTCGGTGCATCTTGTTATTCATGTGAACTTGACACTTACCATGCTCTTTTTTTTGAATTCCGAGATGTATTCACTTGGTCATACGAGGAGATTCTAGGTATCGACTCCTCGTTGAACATGAGATTAAAATCTATCCTGATGTTAAGCCGGTGTGACAGCGCCTTTGTCTTGTTCACCCAAATAAATCTGCCGCCATTAAAGAAGAGGTTGAAAAACGTTTTCATGCTTGATTCATTTACGTTGTTCCACTTACTGATTAGGTATCTAACATTCTTGATGTCATGAAGAAACAAGGGACAATTAGAGTGTGTTTTGACTATCGAGATGCTAGTCATGCTTCTCCGAAAGACAACTATCCAACTCCCTCTATTGACCAAATTATTGATGAATGTAATGGATCTATAATATTTTCTTTCATGGATGCATTCTCCGGTTATGATCAGATTAATATTCGCCCACATGACCAATATAAAACAACTTTTATCTATCCCTGGGGTACATTCACCTATTGTAAACTCCCATTTGGTTTAAAGAATGTTGGGGCCACATTCCAGAGGGAAATGGATTATTCTTTTCATGACATCAAGCACATCATTCTACTATATTTGGATGACTTACCTGCACATTCACGGAAACGGGCTGACCTCCTGCTACATCTTAGAGAGATATTTTTATGATCTCATCACTATAAAATACACCTAAATCTGCACAAATGTGTGTTTGATGTTGGATCTGGTCATTTTCTTGGATTTTTCGTGTTGAAAGACAGAATTGGGCTTGATCCATTGAAGGTCTAGGCTATTCTTGATCTTCCTGCTCCTTCCAATCTTCTTCAGTTACAGAGACTCTAGGGGAAGGTTAAATTTCTAAGGAGGTTCATTCCTAACTATGCTGAAATGGCTAAAGGATTTATTCGAATATTGAAAAATGGGGTACCCTTCAATTGGGATGATGTTGCACAAGCTTCTTTTCGTGTTCTTAAATATTACCTGATCTGAGCATCATTAATCTATCCTCCAAATTATCAGAGTGACTATTTCCTATATCTCGCCACTACAGATACAACCATCGCTATCGTTTTATTCCAAGAAGAAGATGGGATTTAACATCCGATATATTATTTGGGTCGTAATATCAATGATACTGAAGTTAAGTACACATACATTGAGAAGCTCGCTTTGGAAGTCTTTCAAGATGTACAAAGATTTTGCCATTATATCCTACTCTGAAAGACCATTGTCATTTTGGATTGCAACCCTATGACATACATTATGTCACGTAAATTGCTGGGGGCAGAATTTCAAAATGGATCATCATTTTGCAGGAGTTTGATTTGGAATTAATCAAATCCAAGTTAAAGAAGACTTTGGTGTTTGTTGAGCGTATTTGTGACCTTCCTTCAAGTAGTACCGATCATAATATGGTACCATCAATTACAGATGAGTCTTTGCTTCAGATTGAGTCATCTAACTTGCGGTATGGATATTTCATCATCTATCTCCAGACCCAAAATTTTCTGCCTAATACCTCTTGCTCACAAAAACGATGTATTTGATACCAAGCCAAAGATTATATGATATGTGGTAATACACTTTATCATCGTGGTGCCAATATGATTTTACTTAGGTTCCTCACGCATGAGGAAGCTGAAAAATTTCTAAATGATTTCCATTATGACGCATGTGGTGGACCTTTGTCTGGCTACGCTACCGCATAGAAGATTCTCCGCACTGGTTTCTTCTCGCCTACCATATTTTGCGACTGCATTATTGCAGTTAGAATTTGTCAATCTTACCAAATATTTGATTGTAAAACCCGCCTGCCGCCAGCACCAATGAATCTTATCATCGTTGTTGGACCATTTGAAAAATGGGGCATTGACTTCATGAAATGTAACCCCCTCTCGGCAGGGGGGCATGGGTATATTATTGTCCCCATTGACTATTTAACCAAGTGAGCCAAGGAAATTCCTACATTTATGTAATATTCCAAAAATTTAGACCTCATCTAAATGGAATATTATAGTTAATTTTATCTTTAGATAAATGAATAAATGGGTAGGGAGGCCCATTGAAAGGAAGAATAACATTCCTCATGTGAAAAGAGGAAGAATAAGCAACTAAAAGGAGAAAATTTAGGTGTGAATAGGGAGGATATCATGTTGATTCAGTCATCTTTGACTAAATCAACATATGCTATCTAGATACATTGCATCTCCTTGATGAACAACGCAGATTTGGTGGAGGACAACTTGCATGAGCTTGGTGGAAAATGTGGATGGGACCCAATGAGGAGAGGTTCACTTGATATATATGGAGAGGGTGGAAGCCTTTTTGATTCATGTTGTGATATATTATTATTTGATCTGTTTATACTTTTGGCTTCCTCTCGCTGTTTAGCAGGGTTGTAGTGATGTTGAGCACAGGGTGTTCCCGAGCGGGAATCCCACCTCTTCCCTTGAGAGGCCTCTTGGGAGGGTATTATATTAATTTTTTATACATCTAGGCTTGAGGCCAAGTAGAAATATTCAGCCAAAGAGTTATTTCTGTAGCAGTGTAATGTTGTGTTGCAGGGTGTTGCAGTGGAATATTGATCATTCCACTCTCGGGTCTGTTTCTCAATAGAAGGTGCCTTCCTTCTCTTGAGAGATCAAAAAATGAGATTAATGAGCTCATTTAACATCTTGGAAGTAGGCCAAAGCACCTCTACACTCCTATAGTGCATTCCCTTGCAGGAACTACATCATTTTCCAGAGAGTTGTCGGATGAGGGTTTTTACCCTTGTTTTGGAGCTAGTTTCCTAGGGAAAGGGCCAACCCTTCTCCTAGAAAGCTAGAGGAAGGGATATTTATCCATATTTATATTATTCAGCCATATTTATATCATTTTGTAGTGATACTACGTTATTTCTGAGCTGAATAAATCTAATCTTCTCTTTTTGTACATGTGTCTCAAGAAACCCTTGCCGGGTTATCTATATAATGCAATAAGGAGGCCAGATCTTTGTTTTCTTAGCATATTGTGCCATCCACCTCTAGATATATGTTTTTATGTTTTAATTTTGTATAAACCCTCAAGGATTAAACATGTACATGCTTCAGTATTTTTTTCTTAACCAAATGTCTTGGGATTTGGGTGTTTCTAAGACATTGTAAGGCTGACAGACTTGTTTAACATATCAAAAAGGATTTCTTTCTGATACCCTTTTGTATGTAAAGTTGTTAGTCTATATTCTAAGGGAGAAAACCATTATTTTCCCTTGTTATAACGTAGTTACCTGGGAATAACTTTTTGGGGGTCTATTTTGCTGCTTTTCCCCACTAGGAGACAATGTATAAAGGCATACTTTTGCTGATATGTTCATAATCTGATAGAAGGGTGTTTAAAGACACATTTTATGAAATCAATTGCTGCAGTAATTTATTTGTGCTCATGTATTGTTGTAGCTCCACATTTGGAATATCTTAGGATATTCCCAATAGTGTAGATTTTCCCTATTTTGGGATATTACAATTTAGCAATATGGGACAAACAACTGTATTGTTATTTTTTAACCATGTGGTTTCACGGTTTGGTGTACCATAAGCCATAATTATAGATCATGGAAAATAATTTCGCAATCACATGATGGATGAGTTGACTTCCAAGTTAGGACTATCACACGATTTTTCTACCCCTATTATCCACAAGCTAATAGAGAACTTGAAGCTATCAACAAGATTCTTAAGCATATGCTTCAAAACATGATTGGGGTTCATAAATGAAACTGGAATTTGATCCTGTAGTCGAAGTTGTGGGAATATCGAACTTCAGTGAGAAATGCAACTAGATTCACTCCCTTTCAGCTAGTTTATAGTCTCGAAGCTATCTTACTGATACAATGTGAAAAACCATCATTGAAACTTGCGATTGACCTGCTACCTGATAGTTTTGAAGAAGAGGCACCTCTTTTATATCTCATCCATCTAGATGAAATGTGTCGTGAATCTGCATTTGCCAATGAAGTGCATAAGAGACTAAACAAGGCGCAATATGATTGCAATATCAAGCCTCACACCTTCTCGGAAGGAGACCTAGTCTTGCTTTATGATCAGGAAGTAGATAATATAGGAACAAGAAAATTTGAACCATTATGGCATGAAGCCTACGTTTTAAAGTGCATTCTACCTAAGGGTGCCTACGAGTTGGTAGATTATGATTGGATTCCATTGTTGCAGCCTTGAAATGGTCTGTATCCTAAACGTTATTATGCGTCATTTTTCATAGTAGACATTGTATTATATGCTTTGATTGTGTGTGTGTAGTAGTGTGCCTTTTAGAGTGTTTCATGTGGTTAGTAATCCTCTTTGCATTTTTTGTAGATGGCAGAATCTTCGAAACCATTTATTGGATATGACGATGGTGTTAGTCGTGGTACTAAGAATTTATCCTCTACAGCATCGGCCATATTGGCTCCAAGTGGCAAGTTAGTGAGCTTATAAGCAACTTGTATCAGTTGATCGACCAACAATATCACTGAGTATAGCGGGTTGATTAAAAAACTCTCCGATTCCATTTCACTTGGAATTTGCTGCATCTTCATCGGGATAGACTCACAAGTTGTCGTACTATATCTTACTGGTGTCTACACTATCTAAAATACAAAAATTCATTGCATGTTACATAGAGTTCATACTTTGGAAATATATTTTTATTACATTCAATATCAACATATTTCCAATAAATTTAACACTCTAGTTGATTCATTGGCGAATTATGTGTTAAATATACATTTGGATCATATGTAAAGATAAATTTTCAATTCACATCATACAATTGAATAGGATTGCACATAATCATAGAAAAATATTGAAAGTAAAATAGATTTATATTGATTTTTTTACAAAATTGTGTCCAAGACACGTTGGTCATATGACCTCAAAATGTATACGGACATAACATAATCTAAGTAAACCTAGTGATTCTCATGATAGCAGGTCACTTCTTGGGCTATCAAGCGTAACAAGCTCATCCAACTGTTTTGCACACCAATGGTATGGAACTACAATCTCATAGTTAACTACTCGATCTAGACATTCGATATCCCAAGAGTCAATCTCTCCACATGGTGTTGCAACTCAACAAGAGTCTCGGCTAAATCCAAATCCTGCAAGACTACTCTTCTGACATTCCTCTCTACTGTTCTCTTGCCTATTGTGCACAAACCACTGGTCGAACGGTACATATAGCTGCATACATAAAACATATTTATCTTACTCTTAGAAACATCAAAAAACACAAAAATATGTTAAAAAAACCCCAAAAAATAAAAAACATGGTCAACATTTTACCTATAGCACCCCATTGAGCCCCGACTGGTAAAATCAAATTTGGATCTCTGCAGAAATCCATCCTTGCATATGGATGCTCCTCGATGAAGATATTATGTCTTTGGAGCCAACTAAAGAATATAGTGGAAAATTATAGCAATGACTAACCAACGTGTCTAGCCATCAGCTCGACCCGCCACTGCACCCATGGATCTCTAGGACCAGCTAATCACATCGTCACATGTTTTGGCTGCATCAATGGAACTTGGTCCAAAACAAAAGTGATCAAAATTGACCCATAACTAAAATTTTTGGTCTTACCACTTTTCACCTTAGTCAGTTTTTCTTTCATCTGAAGGAGCACTGCTTCATCCCAGTTGAACATAGTTGTATCGAGACACTCAAGCACATACTACATGTATGATCTATTCACGACATGAAGTGTCACACTGCCAGCTAGTTTTGCGATAGTGAATAGGACAGTGTGTAACGTCATATCACACACATCTTTGATATTTATCTTTCCATATTTAATAGGTTGAGTTCCTAGTCGATAAAACTGTTGAATGTAGTCCTTCACAATTTCACCTCCACGCGCCGATCCTGCAAGGGAAATGGGGGCAGCACATCTTGACAAAACTGTGAGAAATTAAATATCATCAACCAATATTGGGAGCACTTTGTCCCCAATTTGAAATTCCTGAATTGCTGGGTCCCATGAACAGATCAATAACTACAATAGTTACATGTGTTGCCTCATCCCTGACAGTTGGAAGTACTTGAGCAATCCACAATCTTTGAGGGCTGTCACAGTGCCAAGATCATTTAGGGAAACCATATCCTATTCTTCACGTTCTCTTTCTCGCCATGTAATCGACATTTTGATCTGATGAACAATCGAAATCACACCATAGGCTAAGTTAGGATCCATTTCACACAAAGTACTAGGAAAAATTTGGGCAGAAACAAAGATACAACTTTCTTAATTGCACCCAACGCACCGCTGAGTGAGTGACAGAGCATTGCAAAGGAACTGGGTCTCTTTCTAGCCTCTCTTCAACATACTTTTCGACATTCAAGGATGTGATAGCCCTAGGGAATTTTATATTTACCCTAGGGGCCTCAAAAACATAAAAAATGTGCATGGAACTGAAAAATTATGCATTGAATAGAAAGAGGAGGGTAAGAACTTCTACCTGGTCCTGATGGCATGGGAAATGATCCATAGAATCTGATGCAATCAGCTACTGAAGTTCGAGGGTAAAACAAGCTCAGAGCACTAAAATCCAAATGGTAAAGGTAAAATGGTAAAAATGATTTGGTAATTTCTTAACATAATAGTATTTTTTATTAATTTTTGCATATTTAATGAAACGAATATGGTTTTTACCAATTTTTACTATTTTAAATAGGTATTGTTAATCCATTTGATGTTTCTTTGACCATATTTGCAGCTAATTATAGTGATTTAGTCGTGCATGATCACGAAATGTGACATTGACCATAAAGCACACATTTATCTCTTTTTTGAGCTTTGTTAAACATGGAAAAGGAATTCAAAGTGTAATTTTATCCTCTTTTTTCAGTCTTTGTTAAACATGAAAAAAGAATTCAAAGCACACTTTTATCTCTTTTTCGAGATTTGTTAAATTTGAAAAAGGAACCCCCCTAGATTTCTCTTTTAGCTCTTTTCAGACTCTCAAAATATGAAAATATTGTCAAGCGCTTGTCCTTTCTGGCTAGTTAAAGGAATTGAAACGACATCTAATTAGTATAAGTTTAACCCTTTTCCAGACTAAGATAGATTATTATTATGAAAAAGGAAAACCCTAGTACAATATGATTGGGAGGTTCTCTCAAGTATAATTTTATGCTTTTTCGTATTTGAGAGACTATTATATGAAAAAGAACTTGTGGAGTTTTCTTTTATTCCCTTTTTCAAAATCTCTAAATATGAAAAAGGACGAAGTTCTCTCTGTCATTAGACTCGTTAAACGATCAAATAGAGACCTACTTTTCCATCATGACAAGATCGAGTTTCACCTTCGCTAGACTCGTTAAAGCATCAAATATTGATGTATTCACCTGAAGGGTGGAATTATACATCAAGAATATGTTATCTTCCTCAAGCTTGTTAAAAAATATAGACGTACAGGTCAGTAATGACTGGGGGAAATTGGAAAGGGATAAAACAATTTATGGTAGCAAGTCGCTCTTGAAAATGACACTTATTCACTTCATCTTCATGATTTTTGGGTTGGGTAGTCTACTTGATGGTCTATTATGCCTATGGTCTATCATACCATCCATGAGTTTGGTTTTGGGTCAAATGTTTCCAATTCATTTAGTGTGGTTGATATGTTCAAGAGAAGTCACTCAGTTATTCCTCATCCTTTACAATACTCATAAACCTTCATTTCATGACCGCTATCCCTGACAGTGCTTCATCAACCACATGTTGTCTCCAAAATCATTACTCTTGTTTCATGTTGTTGATGAGGGAAGCATTAATGCCCTCCTACAATGAGTTGCTTCTTGTCGACATCATCTCATCATCCACGAAGTTGACTTAGAAACAACCTTTCAGTATCTTGTAGCTTGCTTACATCAACAACATGTTTCTCACTTCCGGCGACAGGTTGACATCACAGGCCTTCAACTGAAATACTTTGTATGGTTTTCGACATCAAATCGTCTATTCACATCATGTATAATATCCTGTAGTACCTTGAGAGCCATTATCATAAACGGTGGTTTCTCTCACGTCTATTAACAACTCACATCATTGGTTAGTAATCATATGGTGTCTTCCCATTCGACATCAAATGATATATTCACATGGTTAGATTTGTACCTTAAGCGATTAAGTGAACGAGATAAAAGACCCCAGATCTAGTTTCATCCATCCAGGCTGTGATTTCCGGAGAAGTACCAAATCATCCATACGATGGTCATTATTCAGATGGTCATCCTATCATGGGTCTATATCTGTTGACAGTCTATATCTATATATTACTTTCTGATGTTATGATAGTTTATGTGCTGAGTATGGGATATGCCTCCCATATCACAATGAATAGATATCACGATGTAATGTATTGTAATTGATGTAGGTCGATGTCTGCTTCTATCCCTCCTCATCACATCGTAAATAATATCACTCAACATTATCATTTTTGACTTCATGCTTTAGGGGGTAGCTGTTACAGGTCAATTTTGGCATCATCCCAAAACACATATCATTATTAATTACGGTTTATTATACTATAAACTGGTTGCTACATGCCGTAGAAAAGTCATCACATTGATGGTATTCCTTCATGAAAGTTTCACTGCTTAGATGCCAGTTTAAGTGCCCTATCAAGCCTTCAACACACCCCTAGACAGTTGTAACCGCTTTGGAAAGCATCTACTCCAATGAAATACTATGCTGCAGAGGACCTAGGCCCACATTGGAGTGCATTGGTTGAATGGGAGCGATTTTTTCATTGGATTTTGGGAATCTCCCCTAATTCTAGTGACTTCTAGAAGTCGTTCAAACTCTCACCTCATGTGATAGCCTCGAATTTGGAACCCATGAAGTCATTAAACCTCTTATCCTCCTATTCTCATGAAGAAGGAAACCTTTTCATCCATTTTTAGGAAATCCATTCAATGATTCATTTATGTCAAACCACCTCCATCTATTTATAAATAGAGCACTGAACATAGTTCACAAGAGAGCAAGAATTTCTGTTAAGTAGAGTTATGCTGGTGAGATATCAACTCTTGAAGGTGTTGTGCATGTACTATGATGTTGCTCGATTGTTGATGTTGGATGTGATGAGGATGAGACTCAAGATAGATGAGTGACAACGAATCGATCAACTGGTTGTACTCTTACTTCTACTTCATAATAAAGACATTTGTTCCTTTCCTAGTGCACGTCTCAATGAAGTTATATGTGTATTACTGAGTTTAATCAATTCAATTCATTTAATTTGAATAGATCGTATTTCCTTTATGTTGTTTTTTGTCTTTTTTTTTCCATGGTAGGTATCAATTGAGTGAGTTAAGTTGGATTGAGAGGAATGAAAGAAAAAAAGGAGGAGAGAGAAAGTGAATAGATTCCAAGTATCTTTCTATCCTTTTATCTATTCACTTTATAGAAAAGGTGAGATATATTTCTTTCTTTTGTTCTAAGTGAACCACCCACTTAGGCAAATAATACTTATCCATGGGTTTTTGTTTCTGTAAAATACCTTGTAAATGTGATTTAGTTCATAGGTTTGTTGCTTCAGTGGCTTGGCATCAAGTTTCAACATAATAATCATCTCACCTAATCCCCAAAAAATCCCTTTCATCTCCTCTAACATGTTGGGGAATAGGTTATGGTATTTGTGCAACAGTTTTGCAATGTTCTCTATTATTTCATTATCCTAGTAATCCCCTATGGGAACTATCTTAGTAATTTCCTCCATGGTAATGTTTACTTTCAAGTTTTCATATATTTTTCATATTTAGTGGATTGTAACTCCATTCCACCTACTGCACATTTCCCTTCAACCACTTCAATTTTTATTAGCCTGATATCATCATCATCTTCACCCTATTCCACTATATTATAATGCTCCATAAAATCATGTACCTATTGTGAATGCTTATGCAGAGAACACAAAAAATTACTTTCCATCACTTTTGATTCTCCCATGGTGAAAATTTTCTTCCATATTATTTTCAAAGCATGATCGAGTGTTATCTCTTCTACCTAGAAACTAAAGGTATATTTAATGCTTAGTGCCATCTCATTACAGTCCTTCATTCCTTTGTGCACCTCCAACTCAATATAACAATTTCTAGGAATAGTGTTCAACTTACATACAAATCGATGTACCCACTCCTATTGTGGCACACATTCTCTCATCCACATTGTGACACATTATTTATAGTGCATCCATGGGCACTCCATGCGTGAATACTTCTCCCCTGGAACCCTAGAATTGATCCCAAATATGATGGACATCAACTATATGCATTATTACCATAATGTAACATTATATTTGAGTGCAATACATAATTTTTCTGGGGTTGTGCACAATGCAACATCCAACACATGAATCTTCATCTACTTAGGTATTAAATCTTCAAACTCCTACAAAAAAATTAACTGCATCAAATAATCCATCAAAGTGAGGTGGATTATGTACCTCAATCCCTATTCAATTCTATAATTTGGAGACGTTTGATCACCTATGAGTGTTCGCCTCCTGAAATATGTTATACCAATTTTTTAGCACTTATTTTGAATCAAAATTACATGACCCAACACTCTGCCAACTCAACACTCCATTAGTTGTACGGTTCACATAATAGTCTTAGTGAGTTGCCACATTGTATATTTTTTCTATTTATTCCTTACTCAATTCAACTTTAATTATTGAAATATACTAGTCTCTTTCTGGTGGATCCAATGGCACTATCACCTGAACAATCCCACCTTCAAAAATCATCTAGCTCTTCTTCAAATTAATAATCACTAGATTTTCCAATTCCTAACATATCCCAAATTTTTTTTGGTATGGATCATTTTCATTCACTCCAATTCTAACACCTACTCAAGTTACAATGCGAGCCCATTGTTGGGCCCTATGGAGCTTGATTGTTATTATTTGTACATTTGTTCCTTTCCTCTCTTGTCTTCTGGTAATGAATTGCAGGAAAATTTTAGTCAAATGGTCCAACGATCTACAATGGGTACACATACAATCAAGATTAGGAAAATATCATGCGAGGTGTCCCTTATAACCAAAATTTTAGCAAAAATATTATTCCCTCACCTTGTCCAAATCCTCCTATTCCTCTAGTTGACCCTCCTAAAACTCTAGTTGCAGTCATGATTATATCTTCCACTTTGATTGTATCATGGATTATTGAAGCTAGTTAGTTTTGCTTAATTTCCCTCATGTCCTTGCACCCAAAATAAATCAAATGTATGTGCATGCATCAAATATAATTCATGAAAATGGTGGATATCATGCCCCACTAACTTACAAAAATCACAAAATAGAGACTATTCCATGGCTTAATAATTCTACATCATTAAACAGTTATGTGGAATGTAGCCCCACTCTAGGCCCACTTCACACCACAATTATCTACCTTGTACATCATTCCACATGTAGTTTTTAAGCAGCTTGAACTCATTTATGTGGTGACTCTTTATCTAACAGATGGTGCATCACACTTCCTCTCACTTCTATTTTCTTTCGGTTAGATCTTATAGTTGCAAGGCTAGTGAAACCAACTATTATTATACTTGGGCCATAAAATTTCTCTCTCCACTTCCTGTTAGCGAGAATTCCATCTTTACCAAGAGATCTAATTCCTTTGATCATGAAATATTTTTTCGTTGCATTAGAAATAACTAATGTGAGGTAACATTCTATCAATGAAGTATACCTTATGTTACACATCCAAAATTTCAAGCTTCAACTTGTCCTTCAAAATCTTAAATCACTAGTCCCAATAAATCACAGATTCACTTAACCCTTTCTTAATTTCCTTTATCTCAATAATACACTAAGATTCACACTTTAGCCTCTATAAATCGCTAATTGGAGGCTACTTAATCTTGTGAAGTGTTCTATTGTAACTAGTTTAGGTTGTGCTCTTAAATTTCATTTACCATGTTAATATGCAGTCTCTGAAGGTTATTTCCAACTATGAAATATTCATCACCTTGCATTGAACATGCTTAGATTTCCAGATGGCCTCACATTTAAAAGAAAATTGTTCTGGGTCTTCTCTCCCAACATCATGGAACATATGCATCCTTAACACTACACTTTCTATTGAACTTTTTGTAGTACTTCTTTATGAAGTACTCCCTGACACGCATTGAACTACCAAAAAATTATGCATACTTCCAAACTTCAAACTAAACTTGATCACCTTGTGATGATCCTCCTACTATTTGACCATTTTCACTGCACTGTTACCTCCACCCCCTTGGTTGTAATTACCTTATAAACTATTAATGAAAGTATTGTAATTTCTTACATCTAATTTTGTAGAAGCATGCCAGTTCATGGGTTCTACACCAGGCATGGACCAATTAGGTTGTCTAGGATCGAGGGACATTGTGACGCATTGACCAAATTAAACGTCTCCCTCTACCTTAGTGTGTGAGGTATCGAACTACATTACTTTATAAGTATCATCGCTTTCACTACTCCTTACCATTTTGTGTCTTTTCCTTGCACCTCTCCCTAGGCTTCTCCTCTCAATATGTGTAGACACTATTTGAACTCCTCCCACATCCCCTCCCCGGAACCTTTTTCCACTCCTCAAGGTGCCACCCTAAAAAATATCTATCTCCATATTGTCTCTTTTCCATAACCTGTGCAATTATATACTCACTATCGGCCTCCATTGGAATCTTCCCACCTTTCTTTCTCTCCTTCCTCTCACAATACCTCATGTTTCTCCCCCATTTCCCCCATGGGGGTTTCATTAGGGGAGTAATACCATACCACATGCATTCATATTGGGGGATATATATTGAGGAAAAAACGACTTACAATTTTGAGCATATATTATGAGGTAAAGGGTTTTAATATTGGAAGGTACAAAAAATGGAGGTGAAGTCAATGAAAAAAATATAAAGGAGTGAACAAAAAGGTTAATGAAAACATGGATACCTATACTATCTATTGAAAGTATGGGTTTTTTAAATTGGGAATGTGTATTGGGTTGGTATTGGTATATAGTTGAATAATGTGATTTTTTGAGGTATTTTCCAATATGTAGTCCAATTAGGGGTATTGATTAGTATTCCATGAACGCGCGTGTTATGATAGAGGTTCATTGAGTCAAGCCCTCATGATTTCCCATAAAGCGCAAGTAGTTTAGCAAATCATTCCATCTAATTGTAGAGGAAAAACTCTATGGTAACACAATAAAATTTTAATAGATAATGGTAGTGACCATATAAATCTGTTGTGTAGCCCCTTTAGCAAGTAAATATTCATTGCCACCTCCACATTACTAAAAAAAATAACGAATAAAAAAAATCAGCCTCCAACAAATCTCCGAGGTGAAAATACCCTCATTTTTAAATTGAAATTCATGGAGCCATTTCTAGCATTCTAGTGGACTATTTTCAATCTCAATTATTCCAAGTAAGACCTCTCAAGATGCTCTCCATTGTTATGTATTTATTTTATTTCATGTGAAGCCTTGCATTTTAATCAAATAGCATGTGATTACTTATGGTTTTTTCCTTGGAGCTATGAAACCACTTGGACAAACGACTCCTACTACCTATGCGATTAAGCCTTGGGTGTGAATTTTCATTGATACACACCCCCTCATACGTTGGATCTAGCTTGATGGTGGTCACATGGAAGAAATAATTGAAATCTGGCTTACATATAGTTGCTTGGATAGTTAAAGTCACTCCTTCAGTTGCCATCCATATTCAATCACAAATATAAGTGTAAATTATTTGTGCGTATTATCTTGTCAATTGTGATAAATTATTCATGTTGTAAATCATGAAATATTTTTTGTGATAAATGGAAATTAATTCCTTAGCAATGGCATCCATTATTGGAATGGTATCTTGCATGTTCAAGAATTTAATGAATTCCTAAATGCTGCTGTTTATTATGATGTACATGATGAAAGTGAGAAATTGGGTCTATGTGTGTGCTCATCTAATTGACTTTCAAGGTCCATGAATCAATATATAGCTCAATTTGTCCCTTGTATTTCTTATCACTTCGAATTTGAGGCTTCAAAGTCTATGGACCATCAAATATAATCCTCAGAATGTGGGAATGAGATGGTCACCTTTTTAGTTTAATAAAGTTAACTTGTTGACCTATTTATTATAAATGCATATGTCAATAGGACCTCACATGGAAGATCTTAAATTTATATGGGAGTGAGTGAGCTAAACAACAAAAGGAATAGGGTGGAACTAGGAGTAATAGAACTCGCCACACTGAGCCACTACCCAACACACATCTCTAATGAATGTTATCACATGATAAAAAGAAGATATTTGTGTCAATCGTTTTGGACGATCCTTTCATATTTCTTGTTGTGGAACCCTATCACCTCCTTCCACTTTATGTTTTGAATGCTATATGAGAAAATTATTTGATAATGGATTGATATAACTAATGTTCTATCATGGAACCCAACCACCACTCACTTCCCACCACCAAGTTTTGGAGCTTTTTCACAAAGGAAAAAGTCTGGTCAATGGAGTGCCATGCTAGGTTGAAATGACACCGGCATATGGACCCCATTCAAAATGAGCTTGAAATGAAAATTTCATGTAGTCCAGAATGTCCTAAAAACGCATAAGGGTATTAACTTGTGGACCACACTGTAATATCCCAAAATAGGGATTTTATACAATGATAGGAATATCTTATAGTATTCCTAAATTGTATAATCTGTTGGGTGTGGAGCCTGATTATCTTGTTTACTTTGTATCGCAGCATTGGACCCCTGTAACTTAAATGGGGAGGAAAATCTGCCCATAAATTAATTGTTGCTGTTGGGGGTCCAGGGGAGGCGGCAACGACTTTATGGATCCCCCCCCCCTGGCGGGGGGTTTCGAGGGCAGCGCCCCTGAAGCTAAAAATAGATGTAAAATTGCCTTGTAAAACTATAGTAATTTCTAGTCAATCTGGGCTGTTCATTAGGCAAATGATCTTACTGTAGAAGTTATGTTTAGTTTAGGGTTTTTTTCCCCAGAAGGAAACCCCTCGCTTTTATGAGGGTATTGTATTGCGGCTGTGTATTGTATGTGTATTCTCAGAGCGAGAAACATAGAGGGAGACTTTGAGAGAGAACAGAGGATATTACAGCGGATCTTCTGTAGGTTGTGTCTCTTCATTTTGCTGGATAATAGAAAGGAAGGAATAGTTGTTCGGGGTGGACGTAGCCCAAACTGGGTGAACCACATATATCAGTGTCTCTCTAGTTTTATGTGTTTTGTGTGCTTGTATTTTCTCCATATTTTATGTGTTGCATTGCTCTGTGATATATAATTTTCTAACAACTGGTATTAGAGCCGAAGGTATATTTTGCTGATAAAATCACAGGAAAGAAGGGTTCCTGGTTTGAGTGGGAGCAATGGCAGAAGATGGTAAGTTTAGGGTCAAGAAATTTAATGGCCAAAACTTCCCGTTGTGGAAGATGTAGATGGAATATTATCTGTATCTGAAAGATCTGTACCTACCATTGAGCGAAAAAATAAAGAAGCTGAAGGCCATGAAAGATGCGAAATGGAACATTCTCGATAGAAAGGCACTTGCAACAGTAATTTTGTGCCTTGCGGCATCAGTCGCCTTCAATATTTCGAAGGAAACAACAACAAAGGGTTTGATGCAGATGTTGGCAAGACTATATGAAAAACCCTCGGCCTCAAACAAGGTATTTCTTATGAAACGACTACTTAATATGAAGATGTCGGAAGGTGGATCTGTTGCAGACCATTTAAATGATTTTAATACAGTTACCAGTCAGTTAAGTTTTGTAGGGGTAAAATTTGATGACGAAGTTAGAGCTCTGTTATTCTTGTGCTAGAGAGTTGGAATGGTTTAGTAATGGCCATTAGTAACTCTGTCTCTAGATCTAGTACTTTAAAGTTTGATGATGTTGTTGATGCTATCCTTAGCGAGGAAATGCGACGGAAAAGCTCCAGTGAGACATCGGGTAATGATTTGAGTGCAGAGTCTAGGGGAAGAAGAATGGAAAGAGGAAAGAGCTTGGGATATTGCAGTAAATCAAGGAAAGGAAGATCCAAGTCTAGATTGGGGATAGTGTGCTGGAAATGTGGAAAGAAAGGAAACCTAAAGAAAGACTGTAGATCTTGGAAGGGAAAATAAGGAGACACACAGCAAGAAAAAAATCATGAAGCAAATGTGACAGGTGATGTGTTACAAGATGCTTTGATTCTTTCTTTCGAAAATGTTACTAATTCTTGGGTTGTAGATTCAGGGGCTTCATTCCATGCCACACCTGATAAGAAATATTTTCCTGAATATGTTTAAGGAGATTTTGGACAAGTTCGTTTGGGTGATGATAAACCCTGTAAAATTGTTGGAATGGGTAAGGTTCTTGTAAAACAGCAGAATGGAAACCAATGGCTATTAAAGGAGGTAAGGCATGCTCCAGATCTAAAGAAAAATATGATTTCAACAGAGAAGTTAGGCGATGAAGATTGTGTTACAACTTTCACAGATAAAGCTTGGAAGGTCACCAAAGGAGTCCTGGTAATAGCAAAAGGCGAAAAGGTTGGTACATTGTATTTATGCAATGGTATTTCTAACTTTGTTAATGCTTTAACTTCCAAAGGAGAAGATGCACTATTATGGCATCATAAGCTCGGACACATGAGTGAGAAGGGGATGAAGATTCTTCACTCAAGAAATTTTTTTCTAGGTTTGAAGAATGTTGATTTGGATTTCTGTGAGAATTGCATTTATGGAAAATAGAAGAGAGTTAGATTTCTCAGAGTTGGGAAAGAAAAGAAGAGCAAAAAATTAGAGCTTGTGCATACAGATGTATGGGGACCTGCTCAGGTATCATCTCTCGGTGGTTCTCATTATTATGTTACTTTTATTGATGATGCAACTAGAAAAACCTGGATTTATTATATTCAGAATAAATCTGATGTATTTGATACTTTCAAGAACTGGAAAGCTTTGGTTAAGATTGACACAGGAAAGAAGTTGAAGTGTCTCAGATCAGACAATGGAGGTGAATATTGTAGAAAACAGTTTGATAGGTATTGTTCAGAGCATGGAATTTGTAGAGAGAAGACAGTTCCAAGAACACCACCATAAAATGGTGTGTCAGAAAGGATGAACAGAAGAATCATGGAGCATGCAAGGTGCATGAGATTGCATGCGGGATTTCCTTTACAATTTTGGGCACATGTTGTAGATACTGATGTTTATCTAATAAATAAAGGGCCTTCAATTTCCTTTGATGGTGATATTCCAGAGGAAGCATGGACAGATAAAAAGGTAAAATACTCTTTTTTAAAGCCTTTTGGTTGTGAGGCCTTTGTCCATATTAATAAAGAAAATAGAACAAAGCTTGAGGCAAAATCAAAGAAATGTACCTTTATTGGATATGGTGTTAATGATTTTGTTATCACTTATATGATTATGAAAATCACAAAATCATTAGGAGCAGAGATGTAATATTTAATGAAAAGGTCTTGTATAAGAATCAGTTGCAGGAAAAGAAACAGGAAAAAGAAAGCAAGGAATACACAGTTCTTGATCAGATAACTGAAAAAGTAAAGGTGCCTAAAAATAATAATAATCAACAACCACATCAACAACAACCACCACAATAGCAACAAGCACCTCAAACACCTGAAAGTGGTCTTAGAAGATCTACCAGGATAAGTAGACCCCCTGAACGATACTCTCCTTCATTATATTATTTATTGCTGACTGATTCTCGTGAACCTGAATGTTATGAAGAAGAAACGAAAGTTGAAATCAGGAAGAAGTGGGAGCTAGCCATGGAAGAAGAGATGGAATCCTTAATGCATAACCAGACTTGGGACTTAGTCAGGTTGCCTGCAGGTAAAACTACATTGCAGAATAAATGGGTTTACAGGTTGAAGGAAGAAGATGGAGGAAAACAGAGGTACAAAGCTAGACTTATGGTGAAGGGGTTTGCACAGAAGAAAGGTATTGATTTTGATGAAATATTTTCTCCTGTTGTTAAGATGACTTCAATCAAAACTATCTTAAGTCTTGTAGCAGCGGAAGATTTACATCTTGAACAGTTAGATGTAAAGACAACATTTCTCCATGGAGATTTGGAGGAAGAGATATACATGCAGCAACCAGAAGGATATGAGGTAAAAAGGAAAGAAAAATTGGTGTGCAGGTTAAAGAAGAGCTTGTATGGCTTAAAACAGGCCCCAAGGCAGTGGTATCTAAAATTTGACAAGTTTATGTCTGAACAAGGTTATACTAGATGTCACTATGATCATTGTGTTTATCTGAAAAGGAAAAATGATGGCAGCTATATTATATTGTTATTGTATGTAGATGACATGCTTGTTGCAGGGTCTAACATGCAGGAAATAAATGTGCTCAAAAGAAAATTGGAAAATTCATTTGCAATGAAGGATTTGGGAGCTGAAAAACAAATCCTTGGTATGAGGATAACTAGAGACAGGAAAAATCACAAATTAACACTGTCTCAGAATGAGTACATAGAAAAGGTGTTGAAAAGATTTAATATGCAGAATGCAGAACCAGTTAGTACACCTTTTGCTAGCCATTTCAAACTTAGTAAGGAGATGTGCCCCAAGACCCATGAAGAAATGGAATATATGTCTAAAGTTCCATATGCATCATCAGTTGGAAGCTTAATGTATGCAATGGTCTGCACAAGGCCTGATATTGCACATGCAGTGGGAGTTGTAAGCAGGTACATGAAAAATCCAGGAAAAGAACATTAGATGGAAGTAAAATGGATTCTCAGATATTTGAGAGGTACCACAAATCAAACATTATGCTTTGGTGGTTCAAACATTGCTCTACATGGATATGTTGATGTAGATATGGCAGGTGATAGAGATAACAGGAGGAGCACTACAGGATATGTATTTACTATAGGTGGAACAACTGTCAGTTGGGTTTCAAAAATCCAAAGTGTTGTTTCACTTTCAACAACAGAAGTAGATTATGTTGCTACTACAGAGGCTAGTAAAGAAATGATTTGGTTACAAAGGTTTATGGATTAACTGGGTAAGAAGCATGATATGGGCACGCTATACAGTGATAGCCAAAGTTCCATTCATCTTGAAAAGAACTCAGTATTTCATTCCAGGACTAAACACATACATCTCAAGTACCATTTCATACAGTATGTATTGGAAGATGGAGAGTTGAAGCTGGAAAAGATACACACTAGCCAGAATCCTGCAGATATGCTAACAAAAGTTGTAACCATGGAGAAACTGAGAATGTGCTCAATTTCAATTGGTCTTCAAGGATGATGATTAATATGAGAAATAGCCAGTTCCAAAGAGGAATCATTGTCTAGCAAATGAAGCAGCGGTGGAGTTGCTACAATCAGTCTCCAAGTGGGAGATTGTTGGGTGTGGAGCCTGATTATCTTGTTTACTTTGTATCACAGCATTGGACCCCTATACCTTAAATGGGACGGAAACACCGCCCATAAATTAATCACTACCGTGGGGGGTCCAAGGGGGGCGACAACAACTTTATGGAGCCCCCCCCCCTGGCGGGGGTTTCCAGGGCAACACCCTCGAAGCTAAAAATAGATGTAAATTTGCCTTGTAAAAGTATAGTAATTTCTAGTCAATCTGGGTCATTCATTAGGCAAATGATCTAACGGCAGAAGTTATGTTTAGTTTAAGGTTTTTTGCCCTAGAAGGCAACCCCTCGCTTTTATGAGGGTATTGTGTTGTGGCTGTGTATTGTATGTGTATTCTCGGAGTGAGAAACATAGAGGGAGACTGTGAGAGAGAACAGAGGATATTACAGCGGATCTGCTGTAGGTTGTGTCTGTTCATTTTGCTAGATAATAGAAAGGAAGGACTGGCTATTCGAGGTGGACGTAGCCCAAACTGGGTGAACCACATATATCTATGTCTCTTTGGTTTTATGTGTTTTGTGTGCTTGTATTTTCTGCATATTTTATGTGTTTCATTTCTCTGTAATATATAATTTTCTAACGAAACTAGCAATATGCAAACATGATAATGAAAGAGCAAGGTTGCATCAACTTCAAAAAATGACAGAAGAACTCATAGCCATATTATTAACATTATAGCAGCACAGTGTGTACAATATCTTGAGGAAATGATCATTCAAGCTTAGGAAAAATAACCTCAAAGGACATGTACAAGGAATATGAAGTGCACTGCTACATATGAAAAATCCAGGGCTATGACTACGTAGTTTATATGAGACACTGCAACATACTGAATGATAATACAAAGATATAACAATATCAGGCTCAAGAAATGTGGGGGAAAAAGCTCTCAACCCTTGAAAATAATAGTACAACAATCCTTAGAAGGATTGACTGAAATATATATACAAATGGAAAAACTGCAGAAATGTCAGAGTTGCAGGCTAGTAGCTGCAACTCAAAACTGGAATGGATGGAGATGGCTGAATATGATGTCCAATCTGAAGTAAACCTCCTCTAATGGATCTCCCATGTGCAAGGCTGATCCTAGCACTGAAGATATCACCCTCCAAAATAGTGGTGCAAACCCCCACTACAGATACACACTGAAATAACGCAGTCAAGGAGAGGGATTGCACTGTAGTAGATGGGAGATGCTTGGCCTGATGCCAAGATATGTAAATCAGCTCTGAAGCCTTCCTCACTAACCTCCCATAGGAATAGAAGCTTGCTCCTTTGAAATATGAGCCAAGGAAATGGTGTTGTGGAACCCTCCACTGCAACACCCTGCAATACAACGTTATACTACAGCAAAAATAACGCTATGATTGAAGGAGGTGGCTTGGACTTGAGCCCAATTGTGGAGAAATTAAGTTCAATCCTTCAAGAGGCCTCTCAAGAAGGAGAAGGAATCCTAAACAGGAATCCCACTGGAACTCTTCTAAACATCCCGAGAATGCAAAGAGTCTACATAGACCAAAATCAAATACTCAAAACATGACCCTCAATGGCTGCCTCTTCCCCCTTTTATGCAAATGAAAGATTCTTTCCATGGACCCCACACATTAGGGTTTCCTTCACCAAGTGATCTTCCTCCCATTCAAACTTCCCTGTCTTCCAAAGCAATCCACACCCTCTTTGGCAGTGCTGTTGACTTGGTCAAACTTGACCTTGTCCTCATGCATTTGCCCCTTTTCACACTGGAAGGTGAAAAATAAAGCTACTCCATTGATCCCTTTCACACTATGAGGGATTTTATTCCTACTCATGGGTCTCCTCACCCATTTTATTCACCTCCTAGATGATATAAGAAAAATCAATGTTCCAATTAGCTTCATGGTAATTTTGGGAACATTACACCCACATATAGGATGACATGGTAGTTACCATGTGAAGGCTACATAGGCACCTATGATGACATGGACCCTTCTATTGGCTTGGTAGTTCCATGTGGGCCACACATGGATGTTAATTGGAATCCCAATACTAACAAAGCTATTGTGATTAGTTAAACTTCAAAATTTCATAACTTTTAACATGAGAGTTGGATTGAGGTAAATTTTATATAGCTAGAAATTTATCGATGGTTTGAGCATTATTGTGAGGTCAAAATCCAATTCTAAGTACTTGACAGGAATGGAATCCTATAAAAACGTCCTCATAACAAACCTTAGATGTTGAGTTAGAGTAATAAGTAACATCTCCCACAACTGAAGACAATTTGAGGGCATAGGAGGGAGTGTTACATGTGGCATGTGAATACTACATTAATCATTGTTCCATTTTTGTTTAATCCCATTATTTGTTTTTAAATTAAACTATAGGTGATTCTACCAATGCCCCTCAAGGCAAATTTAGTTTAGTAGTTCACCTTTTAAGGACAATTTTCATAATCTCTTACAATCCTCTATGAGTTACTCATTCCTTCTATTATGAAATTATATCTTCCTTCAATTCCTCAAGGGTGTCTCACACAAATATTTTGACAATGGGGAGGAATTGGTGTTCCTCTTCTCCATATATAATGGATAGATTCATTATTATACATATGATGGTTAATATAGGGTACCTAAGGAGGTACCCTAGGGGCATAAAATTAAATAGGTGGATATGTATGGTTATGCATGGAGGCCATAAGGCCCAGAGTGTGAGCATAATCATGTTTTATTTCAAATCTATTGAGGTACATGAAGCTATAGTTCCAAGTCCTAAATTTAGGGTTACTTTTGAGGTGTTATGCCTCCCACAAAGCTAATATGAAATGTTATTGGCTGATTTTTGTTCTTCCATACAAGGTTATTTAATTTTTGTCCTGCTACAAACCCATGGTTCTCTTTAGAGAAGAAATTGGACCTACTACATTACAATGTATCAACCCTGAAATAGGAGATGATTAGTGTTAAAACACTTATTTTAGACCTATAATACTTATTTCCTATACTTGAACTAAGAATGTGTATTTATTTGTGATGAAAGGTTAAAGAGCATAGTAACATAATATTTTTTAAATGTTAATAATAAAATACATCAGCAACTACAAACAAAAAATGATAGAGTTATAGGAGGGCTATGGTTCCATAAGAGAGGAGGGGTGGGAGGGTCATGTAGGGAATTAGAGAGGTTATATTATGTTATAAAATTTTATTAAATACATCTTGGAATTTGTTGGGAAAAGGGAGTAACATGAGCTTATTTGGGAAGCCACATGGTGCATTGTGAGCATTCATATATTAACATATTTTGATGGTTATTGGGGCAGGATTCCACATTCCTATTTCTTCGTTTTGATTTATCATGCATCTCAAGAGAGAAAAGAAATATCTATTATAGAGATCAATTTTTAGTTGGTTTTAGGGGAAGACAACTTTTTTTCCCAACAATATGAGATTTATATGTAGATGGAAGAATTGGAATTTTAAGGAAAAGATAACCATAGATGAAAATATTTATAGGTTTTATCATTTATATTTCTTCAATAGTCTATATTAAAGCACTACAAATAAATATAATAGCCCCAATGAATCCATTGTAGAGAAGGGGATTCCCACTTTTAGTTGTGTTAGCCAAAGGGGAAAGAGAGAGAGAGGATGTTTAGATTGTTGTTTGTGTGAGTAAACTATAATATCACGAAAGCATGATTTTATATGAGAGATTAGAGTGGTACTAAGAATTCTTTCTTTTCCATTCATATCCTTAGCTTAGGGGCATCCTATCTTGTGACCTATTATTGAGATATTTTGAGAATAAATGTCCATGTTTGGGTGGAATGTCTAATCTATAGCAGGAGTTGTTGTGTTTAGTTTGATAAAGATAAAATTTATTATAGTAATGTTGAGTTTTACTTTGTTATTGTTCATTATGAATGTAGCATACATATTTTAATGTTGTGTATCACATGAAACAATTACATTGCATCTAGTTAATAGCATTTTCTTGATTAATGGATTTTTTATTCCATTACATGATTCTTTTTTTGATTAAAATGGTATCAAAGTTTTGAAATTATCAATAGTCATGAAAAAAAATTGTTGTGATGTGCCTCAATTTGGAGTTGGTTATTTTACATTCTAGTACCAAAGTGAAGGTTCAAGCACTAGATCCACATGAATAGAGATTGATATTTTATTAAAATTTTTGTTTCAAAGTTTCAATTTGCATTAAAATTTGGCGGGAAAGATGAAATCATAGATAAATATATAATTTTTGGAAAAATATAGTGTGTATTTCGTGTGGGATATTGAATGGGGGAGTACAAAGTTAAAAGTATCAACACAAAGCTATGTCCAAATCATTCATGGATGCTCTATGTAATTTTTTTGGGAAAAAATTATGTATACCCATCGATAACCTATATTATTTCAAATATTGAAATGAATGGTTCAAATTCACCATGGTTTTGGTCAAAATATTGTACATTAAAATGAGTTCATTGAAGGGAAAAAAAATAATTCACTAAGGAATTTATAATATCTGACCAAGTATTTATTAAAAATCAATGAAAAATAAGTTTTTCACAGTCCACCAAAAGAGTGGACTATACATTATGTCTAGGAAACCCTCTACTCAAGCAGTGAATGAAATTCATCCACCTCTAATGATATGAAATTCATGCATGTCATAATTTATTAGACAAATTCATTCTCTTTCGACTTTCTCTTAGTATATGTAATATTATTTTTTTAGAAATATCACAAGTCTGTGCCAGAGATGGACTACGGGGGAATTTACCAGATATGTCACCCTCTAAAGAGG
>JAXQQM020081491.1:0-184486 GCA_034641835.2 Pinus albicaulis
ATATACAACTAGACAACAAAATTGAGATAACCAATTAATGACTAAGCTAAAAATGACCAAAAGTTGGTCGCGTTATAAGATACTGTAAATTAGCTACTATTGGTCACCGACCGAAAAATAGTCGTTTATATGCAAATTTTAGTCTTTTTTTAGTAACTAATTAACCATTTTGTACTAGTGTAACTGAGAGATACAACGAGTACAATGGTGATCAGAATTATGGCACCTTGGGTTGCACTCGGCAAGCTGGAAATACTCTCAGAAATGCTCACTGAATGGCTGCTCAACCAAGGACTATGTAATCTCCAAAGGTTGCTACCGGTGCTATCGTACTGTTGCTACTACCGAAATGGAATAGCTCTTTGGGGTTGTTCCCCTACTCATAAATTTGTGAAACTCTGGGATTGGGATCTCCTCTAATAACCCAAAAAATCCCAAAAAGAAATTCCGGAATGGCTGACCCCGGAATTTGACCCTCCTTGGGAAATAACGCTATCCCAGTGAAGTACGCTAGCCATGAATGATCCTCTGCAAATCGTGGCCTCATCCTATGTCAAAATGATGAATAGTGAAGGGTTTGTCCCTCCACACTAACCACAGGCTGAAATCCCTGATAACTCCTCATTCCTGGATTTGCCTCTACCACAAACTGCGTGATCCTCTGAGAGACTACGTTGTCCAAGCAAATGCATAATCCTGGTTGAAGATGTTATGGCTCCCTCTTGTAAAACGATGGATAGAACTCCTCACCCGAGTAGGTACTCGAAGTCCCCCGAGGCTGAGGTTGGGATCTCCGTTCAGAGACACCCGGTGTGCTAAACAACACTTGCAGTCTTCACTCAACAGAAAAAGTGTGCTCAATGTCAAAAGACAGAAATCATAAATGCATAATCGAATTCCCCAGAAAGGCTGCCTTCCTCTCTTTTTATGCCTGTGAACCCATAAACTCCCTTGGGCCCACCTATGTTATGTTGTCCTTCTATGCCACGCTATCCCTTGCTACGCTGCGCTGCCTCTCCCACACTGCCACTGCGCTTCCTGGCCCCCACGTTGACACTGCGCTATCCTAAGTACCTCCTCTCCTGCGTTGTCACTTGGCCTCATGGGCCCCACATAATTTTTTAATTAATTTGCTTAGTGACTTTAGGAAGGCGCTTTTATTCTAATGTTTTATTCATGGGTCCCCTCACCCCTTTATTTCTAATTTGCTGAGATTAATCAAAATTAATATCCCAATTAGATGACTACAAATTTGGGGATATTACAGTCCTCCCTGCCAAGAATTTATTGTCCTCAAGCAATACCTGAAAAAGACTCTTCTCTGGCTGACACTCCCCACTGTCACTGTAAAATGTGCCTGGGTCCCAGATTCGCCCCTGAATCTTCCCTGTCCTCTGCATCGCCTTGATATGAAGGGATCTCTCAATGCCAGGATCCCAAGCCTTCCTGTCCAACATGCAGCTCCTCCTGCTCCACTCACCATCCTGCCATGCTAATGAAGTCCCACACTCCATTAGTGACTCGTTAAAGCCCAATGGAAGATCTACATGATCTCCCCATGCAGTATACGGGTTGGCCTTTGGTAGATAAACCAAATCGATTTCATTATGAAGAGGTGGGAGACATATGGAAAAAATTATACACTTTCCACTGGCCTCCTCAAGGCATGAGAGATGGTAAATGTTGGGTACCTCAACCCCAACGAGAAACTCCAATCTCCATGCTATCATCCAAACAAAGTGATCCATCCTTGGTAGCTCAAAATCACCAATTCCCTGCTTCTGCAATGTGTAGGGGCTGCATGGTTGAAAATGAGAGATAAAATTGTTCAACTTATGCTGTCTCTCTCTCCATTTATGATAAATTTGGAGCTGTTGATCTTGGGCTGCAATAATATAGTCCTCATGAAGCCAAAAGGTACTTGGAATATCATGATCCCACTCCTTGGTTCTAGGAATCTCTTTTGCCCAATCCATCCCACATATAGTGAATAGAGTGTCATCACCATATGGGCTCCAAAAGAAACATGGACTAAGTGTCACATGACATACTGGATGGTGAAAATAGTCCCTCAAGTGAGACCAGCGTTGTTCTGCTTCTTGCTGTCTCAAAACATGATATGATAAGTGGCCATCCAACCACTTGTTTGCTGCCATAAGCTTCTCAAAAGCTTGAAAATAGTAAAGGACATTAGGCATTAACTGAATATGAGCCAAGAAAAACAAATCTTGCCCAAATTCCTCTAGGAAGTGGTAAATCCCATCACTGCATGTAGTCCCAAAAGGACCATGAGATCCAAAGAGAGGCTTGCTCTCTTGTGGAGCAATGTGCTGCAAATGTATGGCAAGGGAATGATCATGCATGGTTAGTTGATCAATAATCATCAAGACCCAATTCTTACCATATATTGTAGGCAAGTTGGTGAAGAGGTCCATAGATGAGCCTTCCCATCTCTCCATCAAAAGGGAAAGTGGTTGTAACAACCTTGCAAGGTGGTTGCTTTCCTCCTCATACATCAAATAGGCTACATATCTCTTGATATGTTGGTGCACATCTTCTTTGAGATTCCCCCAATATAATCCCTCCATGATAGTGTGATAAGACTCAATGAAGCCTACATGTCCTAAAGAGAGTGCCTCATATGCTGCATGTAGGATCTCCTCCTTGAGCTTGGAGTCTTTGGTCAAGTAGATGTGAGCATGGAAATAAATGACTCCATCAACCACTCTATACCTCCCATCTATCACTTGCCCATCAAGAACCTTACATGTGAAGAGGTTCTTGGAATATTCCACCAATAGTTGGGACTCCTAATATGGATCTATGCTCCCCAACAATGACAACGCTATTGAAATCTGAAATGAATCACCTATCACATCATAGCTCTCCTCTTTGACATGCTCAATGCCAAAGCCACATGTTGGAGTACTGCTACCCCACTTTTGCTGCCTCCTTTGCAGTTGATCTTTCCCAAGACAAGATTTAAGTATAGGTCATTTTCCTCTTGGAAGGTATTGTCGCTCCAAAACTTCCATAGTTTGGCCAATGCATGCAAGAGTGTCAATAACCTCTTGCCATATTCAGAAAGATTCCTCATGTGTGGAAGTATCATTTGCTTCTTCAAGGTTATGGAGTAGCCCTTTGACACCATGCTTGTATCATCATAGATTCCTGAATCATAATTTGTCAGCGCAAATAGCTGAGTGGGAGATGGCAATGTCCATATCAGAAAATTACTCATCTCTCCTTTAAACCTATTGGAGCAGGGTCTCCTAAAAAGCTGCGAATTTTGTCCATTTTTTGTATATTTTTGTGTTATTTAGTCTAACGCAGGGGTTTTGGGGTGGGTCAAAGCCCCTAATGCATTGTAAACGGGTCAAGGGTAGACCAAGAGTCCGCAAACCATGGTTTCCGGACCATTGGATGCGTAGGCTAAATCGATATAAATAAATGAACCTTTTTGAGTCTTAGGCAGATAAAAGAATAGAGATTGATGCTAAGTGCGAATTGTTAGATTTGTAGTTGGGTTGTTTGGGTAAGGACTCCTGCTGGCTGTGTGTGCGGAGATCCTCAGTATTGTTGTGTGTGGACCCTGCTGGCTATGTGCACAAGTGGTATTTTGGGATTGTAAGAGGGTTTTGGTAGTAATATATATGCGAAGAATTGTGGGACATCTGATGTTATCTGGATATGTTGTGTTATGATTAATGTGAATGATTTGCAAAAGTATCTGCTGATAGCTGCGGAAGTATTTATGTTTTCGTTATATGAATCTATGATCTATTAATTGCTGCGATTATAGTTGCTATACTGATAGGTTGGCATAACACACGTGGATGTGAAAGTACTTGCTAGTTCTGTGTCTGATAATAACGTTGTTATACTATAACTCCGCGCATAGTTCTGTTACATACGAACTGGGCTAGGACTCAGCTCTGCTTACCTGCTCTCTCTCTCAGGGTGCAGAAACCTGGTTCCTGTTATCACTCCAGTAAATTCTTAAGTTGTGGGATTTTGGTTTTTAGTCAAAGAATACTAGAGGTAACCACAAACCTACTTCAAACTCTAAGATCTAGCCTTCATAGGGTTCAGAGAGGGCTCTCTCTTTTCAAGTTTAACTTTGTTTTAATTTATGAATATTAGGCTAGTTATTAAAGTGCAATTTTGGTTTGGTTTTGTTGGATTTGGTGGGAAAATCTCACTTGGAGGGTAGATAGAGGGAAATCTACTTGTCCATTGGGCTATGGAGTCTAAGTAAAGCTAACAGAACTGGGATCAAGGCCTAAGAGGTCAAATGTCTGCAGGGCAACATAGATAACCCTTGGAGATCTTGGAAAATTGGTTTTTGAGATGGTATGATCGGGAAAAGGGCACTTAAGAATCCTTAAATCCGGAAAAGGGAAGTAGAAGATAGAGGTCAAATGGGAGAGGGAGAAATTAAGAATGCCCTACCCTAGAAATCAGAAGAAAACAAAGAAATGATAACTAGTTAAAAACAGGGTGCTATTAACATGTCCTGTAGTAATACTCCTAGTTATACATTCAGATTGAGAATTAAAACACATACGTATGCATGTAACAAAATAAGATAACAATGACAAGTTTAAGAGAGTACTTCACTCCAGATAACTTATCATATATATCCTAAAGTATGATGCCAAATAGGTGATCTAGTCTGCTACTCAAAATCGAAATCTATAGTAATCTCCAACAATTTTATTCCACATCAAAATACTTCAAAGAGTGAGGTATTTATATAAAATGCCTTACAAAATATCCTAGATGACTTCTAGGAATTAACTTAGGAAAATTAAATGTCTTACAACAATAATAGTGACATCTTGCTCAACAAATTAGCAAGTTGTCCTATTTTATTCAAAATAAATAGAAACTATTTTAAGATAACAAGCAGTTGGTTGCTTATGTGTCCTCTCTACTGGCCTTTTAGATATTTTTAGAATTTAACTTGCCTTCAATGATACTCTTTCTCGTTGATACTCTTTCTCACTGATACTCTCACTTCGGATACTCTTAACCTTCAGTAAGATTGCATTATGCTGTAAAAATCTATTTTGACTGTGAAATCAGCAAACATATTTTTTCTTCTTCATTTGTTTGCCTTTCTTTCTTCATAGAAAATCAGTCAATGTCTGCCACTCCTCATTTTTAGGAATTATAATATTCTTGAGTTTCCTAAAATTCTCATCAGCCTGAGTGTACCTGGAAAACGTGGGTTTGATGACAAACAAATGTTTGATTTCATACTATAAATAAAAAAAAATCTTCAAAAAATTTTAGCAATACTTTCCCTGTGGGAATACCTTGGCCTGTTGGCTTGTTCACCTATTCTTTGGCATGTTCTCTTATCTTTTTGTCATAATCATTTTGTGGCATTAACTTATCATTGATCACCATGATATCAGGAATTCCATTTTGCCTTAGATTGGTGAATTTGACCATGAATCTAGTGAAAACAGTATTCATTCCTTCACATTTTTCTTCAAGCTGCCTCATTATATTTCTTTTGGTGGTGACTTTCCTAATTTATAGGATTCTTGTTGTCCTGTCATTGATTTTCAATTCTTCAAGTTTCTGTCTTTTCTTGTTGTTGAGGAAATTGATCAACCTAACAGCTTGTTCTGGTTTATCTGCTAATTATTCTTGTGTCCTTTGGATCTCTGCTTGCGCTACCAATTATAACTCTCTCTACTCAAAAATTGCTTGAATTGAAGCCAAACATCATGAATGGCTTCAATTACATTATTCCATAGGTAATTTTTAATATATGATATTTGATCCTTGAGAGCTAATTCTTTTTGGAGCTTCTTTACCTCTTCACTCAATCTGTGGGCATTTTTCTCATGTATTTTAGCATCTATCTAAGTTGATTTGCTTGTCTTCTCAAGATTTTCAATTATCTTAGTCAATCTGTTGATTTCATTGGTTTTCAAGGACATCTCCTCCATTACTTTTACTAGTTGACTTCTCTCATATGTAGGTGGAAACACTATTGTAGAAGATTCAATTGCTGAAGTTGTTAAAGATGTCATTGCTTTTCTTTGAACGTAGTAGCTCTTTAGTGCCAATTTGCTCACAAAGTAATACTGCTTTAACTTTGTGATATTTGGATAATAAATTAGGAATGATTGGTTTCATGCTTGTCTTTTCTTGGAAAACTTGGTCCATTTGTACTTCTATTTCCTTGATTTGATCTTTAAGTTGAAGTATCAAGCTCATCATTTCATCTTTCTCCTTTTGATCTTGTAAAACTTCCTTTGTTTGAGGATGCTCTCCTTGAGGAAGCTTGAGTTGTTTCCTCAAGGCAGCTATGTCTTCATTTTTCTTTTTGACCAATGCTTCAGCTGCTTTGATGTTTGTAGGATCATATCCTACCTGGAATACTAACCCTTCTAAGGCCTTCATCCTTAGATCCTTTGCATATAGTGAAGCTTTATCCATCTTCAATTGGTCTTGCATATTAGAAATGGTATTTAGAAGCCTATGAGCACTCATAGTTTTAGTGGTCACTGTAGAATAGAGCATCTCTGATGTTTTCCTATGAAATTCAATCTGATCCAACTCACAAATTTTATCTGTGGCTACTTCCATATCAAATTTTTTATAGTCAGCCATTGTCTTTGGCACTGGTACAGTGGGCTGTAAAACTGACATAATCAGTTTTTGAGTTGAATAATCAAAGGTTGATAGGAATCTATTTTGATTACCTAGCTTTTGCTTTAAGAACTGAGAATATATTTCAGTTTTGATTTCCTCATTCTTCAATTTGATTTTCTTGTATTTTTCCTTAATATCTAAATCCTTCTCCTCAGTTGAATGTGAGGAACAAGCCTCCATACTTTGTTGCCTCTCCATCATCTACGTCCCTTCATTATTCAGTTGTTCTTCATTCTAATTTGGCTCACTGATGATAACCGTGGCTACATTGGTCTCTGTCTGTGCAGTATTGGTATTCAAGGGCTGTGTTTCCTCAACATCTATTGTTACTTTACCTTTAGCTGCTGTATCCATTTTTGGCCTCTTATTGTAAATGATTTTAAACTTTGTCTCTGTTGTAGTCTCTACAGTATAAGCTCCTTCTTCTCTAATTATTTTAGTGGATTTCTCTGGTTGTTTAGCAATTTCCAAAGGGTGACTAGTATTCCTTTGGTTTACTGCCTCTGTTAAAGTATGGTCAACCCACTCAATTTGATTAGAAAACTTCTCTATATCCGGCTTTGACTCATGGATAAAGGGTGTCAATTTACATTTTACCCTTACTTTACTTAAGATCACTTATGGATCATAATTCCATGGGAAGCTTTCTTCTAGTTTATATTCCAGTAATTGACTTGCTTCTTCCTTTTCTACATCTCTTTGATTACATATGAAAGGACCAATTTGATTTTTGAGTTTAAATTGGGTATTTTTCTTGGTTGCCATAAAATTAATTGAATCTAAATTTAGGATCTACCTAATGTATTCTAAGGCAAACATCCTCATTGATGGATGCTTTGGTAACTTGTAAGGCAACAAGTTAGAACCAAAAACTCTGATTTCAGTTAATTTCTCATACAAATACTAATCACCTACTTTTATTTACTCTGATAGATGCAAAATTCTCTTCATTTCCTCACTGATTCTAGGCTTCTCAGTTTTGGTCAAGATGGTGGTCAATGGATGTACAAACAACTCTGCAAACTCTAAATAAATGAATTTTGTGCCTTCTTTTCTGAGTATAGATGTCCAGAAGACAACTGATAGAGGTTTTCCTTCTATATGCAACTTTTGAAGAGAAATAGGAAAGCTCTCTGATTGAAATAATAGAAACAAGTGGAAAAGATAGGATGTATATCTAAATACTCTTCCAGCTGCAAATTAGTCAATTGATAGTGAATGCTATTAGCTATAAAACCAACATAGTCAAATACAACTGAAGGTGGCTGTCCTGGAGAAAAGGTGGACAAAAATCCTAGGATAGACTCATCAATATGCTCATCAGTGATATACCCAAGTATGAAAGAAATCATGGAGATTACATTCCTTGAACCTTCAGGGAACTTGGGAGTTGAATATGGAGGGTTTAATTTTGGAATTTCAACATGCAAAAGCATGAAAGTCTAGAAAATCATAAACCTTTTAGGAAAGTCTAAGTTAATGTATAACTTACTGAGGGCTTCAATAGATAATGGGACTTCTTGGGGGTCTGGTTGAAGCTGCAACATTTGGTTTATTGACTCTGCAGTGATGGTAAATAAGACCTCTTTGTTTGCATTCATAATAACTCTTTGTTCAGGAATGTAGTACTGATGACATAGTCTGATAATTTATTGACAAGGGTAAGTCAGGGGGACTACATATTTGGGCAGATTTGATTCCCAAATGTGAACTTCTTCTTGATCATCTAGAGATTTTTCAAAACACCAGTTGTGGATATCTAATAGATTGAACTCAACTATGGGATCACCTATTTTGTAGTCAATGTCAACTAGAGGAATATGCTCAATATGAACAAATGGGGGTTGTAATGGGATGACTACAATTGCAGTATTTGGAGTCATGGAAAGAGTAGCTTTAGGAGTCTTAGAACCTTCAGATTTGTTTCCACTCTATTTTTTAGACATTTTTTTTGGCTTCTGCAAGTTTAAACTATTTGCAAAGGCAAATTTACTATAACAGAGGCTAGATTAGGCAAATTTAGCAAAGTATAATGTCTTCTTGGATTTTAGTCTCAACTAGGTTTCTCAAATAATTTTTGAGGCTAAAAACTGGTCTAAAACAGAAAACAGGGGTTTTCTAAGTCTTTTGACTGAAAAATGGGCTAAAACTCTGTTAAAAAGGATTTTTAGAAGATATAGGGCACCTGTAGAGGATTTCTGGCCTTTAGAGCTTGAAATTGATCATTAATATATGAAGAAATGATAAATTTCCTTGAAAATGATGCGCAACATACAACTAGGGTTCCTGGGAAAATTTTGCGAGGGTTTTGCCTGTTTCTGGGATTTTTGGGCAATTTAATTTGATCAATTTCTTGACTTTAAACTGATTCTTTTTCTTTTAAAAGGTTTTTGAATTGAGTTGCAGGTTTAAATCTTAGAAAAATACCTGTTTTGACACATTTTCGGAGAGGTTTATAAGGTTTCTTAGTCGAATTAATTGCTTTAGTGGTTGAATTGGAGCGATATAGCTCCTCTGCAATCTTTAACAGGCTTCTCTTGGGCAAAGGTTTGCAAGATTTAGGTGTAAAGATGGCAGAAAATGGCTATCGGGGGCTTTTTGCAGGTTTACACAGTCGGGAGGGAAAAACAAAGGATAAACGTGACATATAGGTGGAAAAATGCATATACAAAGGTTTAATTAAACATTTTGATTGTATTAACCCTTGGCATTAATTACAGGTCACGTCAGGCGGGAAGCTGTTTCGAAATTACAAAGGCGCATAAAACCGGCGATTTATCACGTAGAGTTTAAGTGGTAAGTATTTTTAATGAAAATCCATGTGATTGAATCAAAATAGGTGATGTGGAGAGAAGGGGTTAGTGGAAAACTGACCATTTCGCATGGCTTTCGCCTTGGGGCTATTGTGCACTTTTTCTATCCGATTTGAATCTTCAACCATCAGATCAAAAGGTTTGAAGCGAACGGATGGGATCATTACGGGAGGTGCATTGAAAAGTAATGGTGGGATCGGGATTTAATTTCATAAGCAGAAGGGTTGGAATAGGTTCAAACCTTTATAATATGGTTGAGGGGTAAAGGTTTTAAAAAATGTATGCAATGGTTTATTTATATACAACGGCGGGATAAATGGTTTTAAAACATATGATAATGTTTTAATCAATATACAAGGTGTGGGATTTAGACTTGGTATAATATATGGTGGGTCATAAATGTTTTATTTTAAAACATTTGCAAAATGTTTAAAATATGAGGGCGCATTAGTTATATTATATAGTTTTTAAACCATTTTCGATAGTTTAAAAACTATAGGGCGAGATATTTAAATAACGATAATCTTTTAGAACAAAGGGCTTTTAATTTGGGATTTTTATTTAAGCACATGGGATAATATACTTTGGTCAAAATTTTATAATAGTGGGTTTTTTGGGATATTTAGATATAATGAAATTAATAATTAGGAAAGGGTATTTCTTAGGGATTTAATAAAATATGTTAAAAGTTAATATGAGAGGGGAGTGAAATGTAAAACAAAATACACATTATCTCTAAGTATAGTACAAAATCAAGCATTGCTCATCTTTATATTTCCTTCACAAATACTTAGGATAAATGTTACTTTGTGGGTTTTTATGAATGCTTATGAAGGGATGAAGTTAATTGTTCTATGTTGCAATTTTACTAAGTAAGAATGTGTTTTTACTTAGAAAAAATGGGTTTTAATGTATGAATGAAGGGTAAATGATGATAAATGAGGATTTAACATAAGAACTCAATATTTTCAACTAACCAGTCATAGAGCCTTGGGTCCGGTCCCAACAAAAGTTACAGAAATGCTCTGAGCCTGTTTGACTGATAGCTTAGAATACTGAATACTCATGGGGGAGGGGAAATTAGTGATTTTTCTCGATGATGTATTATTTACATGATTTCTCCACTACTTTCTACCTACCAATCTTGTATTTCTAACATTTTTTCTTCATTTTTCAGGTGCATTTAGGCTTGCAACCAAAAAACATTTTCTTTCAAAGCATAAAACAATCTAAATCTACCTTATTTCATCCGAGGGCTCAGATTAGACTGTTGAGCTCCTCATTATTCTCTACCTATTTACTGATTTTTCAAGTTTAAATTGTTTGAAAAATATTTATTCACTATCTAAAACATGAACAATTAAGATTAAACTATTTAACTGATCATGGATTATGGCATTTATTGACACTTTGCACATAATCATTATTTTTGCAGTAAAAGTAAAAGTAGTGGCATTTGAACTTGCTCACTTTTAGGTCTTATTTCTTTTTTTCTTTTGGGGTATATATTTTTCTAAGTCCTTTGATCTTTCTTTTAGGACTTTTACCCTCTTTTTGTTTTTTTATTATTTTTCATTTTTTCAAAATATGGGAAAACAACTTGCAAAATGCAAGGTATGTACATATTTACAAGACTTATCAAAGTCAATTCAAAATTTTATGAACCCTATTATTATAGGACCCTAACAATGGCTCCACATGGGGATGACATTTCCTGGTGAAATATCAAGAACTCTAAGACTAGTAGCCTTTGAATTTTGACTATAATGATCCTGTAAATGTCTTCTGATATCTGCAACTTATTCATATTTATGATATTTACTATTCAAAGCTTAGGGCCTTCTCTTCGGGCTTCAACTTTGCTAAGGAAACATCCAATCCAATCTAAACTTTGCAATGTATATGTACAATGATCAAATTGAATAAAAACTAACTGCTGGTTAACTCAAGTGAGTAGTAGTGCTTCAGAATTATGCCATTAACTAGTCCTTCTTGCAGATCTGTTCCATCCAATTCTTTGAGAAAGAAAGCATTATTACCTCTATATCCATAAATTACATAAGGCCCTTTCCATAGAAAATCAAATTTTCCATGTTTTCCTTTGTCTTCTCTTCTAGAATCCCATTTTAACACTTTATATCCTATGTAAAAATCATCCTCTTTAGTCTTTTTATCATATATTTTCTTGATCTTATCCTGAATGACTTGAGATTTGATATAAACTTCTTCCCTTGTTTGCTGTAAGTGAATAGTTTTATTTATTCTTCTTTGGATGTCATTTGTTTCAACCTGTAATTCTTGGATAATTTCAATCATTGGTACACCTAAGGAGGAAGGAAAAACAACATCCATTCCATAAACTAGTTGGTAAGGTGAAGTACCAATGGATTTATTAGTAGTAAGTCTATCTGCCCATAAGGCATTGACTAATTTTTGATGCCAAGTCTTTTTATTGTCTTCAAGTAATTTTTTGATGATATTTACTAGGCTTTTGTTTGAGGATTCAGCTAGGCCATTACCTTGGGGGTAATATGCAGTAGAGTGGCCTAGGGTAATATGGTATTTGTGGCAAAAGTCAATCATTTTCTTGGATTTGAATGTTGCTGCATTATCAATAATTATCTTTTGAGGGCACCCAAATCTTGAATGGATGTTGTTTTCTAGGAAGGAAATAATGACAATATCAGTGGATTTTTTGGAATGTATGGCTTCTATCCACTTGGTAAAATAATAAGTGGCTGTCAAAATCCACTTATGTTGGCCTGAAGAGGGGGGGTGAATTTCACCAATGATGTCTAAACCCCATTGTTGAAATGGCACTTCAGTTGAAATTGGCTTTAAAGGGAGGGGTAATAATTTATTCTTACCCTAAAAATTTGGCACTTATAACATGAAGTAACATATTTTTTGACATCAGAAAATAAGGTAGGCCAGTAAAAACTAGCTCTCAGAATCTTGTCTACAGTAGTTTTCCAGTATAAATGTCCTCCACAGTCACCTGCATGAAATTCTTCAAGTATTTTGTCATCTTCTTCCTTTAGTAAACAATTAAGGAAAATCCCACTATGATCTCTACAAAAAAGTACATTATCTAAGATACAAAATCTTACTTCTTTATGTTTTAAAAATCTAGCTTTGGTTCTTGAAAATCCAGGAGGAGCTTGTAAGTTTTGGAGTAAAAATATGATATCTGTATACCAAGGTGAGTGTGAAAAGGCTTCACTGATCAATGGAGTCGCCATCTCTTCCTGATCATCTACTTGAGCAATGAAATTTATATCTAGGGCATTACAATTAGATTCAGCCATAAGTCTGGCTAATCCTTGACCCTTAATGAGCTTGGTGGGTTTTATCTCTGTCATATTCTAAAATAGTGGCAATCCACTTTCCTCTTCTTCCATTAGGACCATCCTGAGTAAGAATGCCTTTAACTATAGAATTTGGGATATAGGCAATAATGTGTGAGTAGAGAATATAAAATTTGAAGTCTTTAATGACCTTAACTAAGGCCAAGGCTTGTTTTTCCATAATTTTGTACTTCAAAGGGGCATCTCTAAGGGTTTTACTGAAAAAAGCTATGGGTTGTTCAAATCCTTGTTCATTTTTCTACAGTAAAACTACAGCAATGGTGTGTTCTGAAGCAAATGAAAAAATCATGATATCCTTCTTAAAATCAAGACTTATTAGGACTGGGGTTTTGGTTAAGGCTTGTTTGATAGATTCAAATGATTGTTTAGTCTCAACATTCCATCTAGGAACTGAATCTGTTTTTAGCATGTTATTCAATTGTCTAATTATCTCAGCTAAATTAGATATGAATCTTCTTAGACAAATTATCTTACCTAAAAAAGCTTGTAATTATTTGATGTTTCTTGGTGGGTTGATGTTCAGAAGTGCTTCTATCCTAGAAAGATCTATCCTAATTCCTTATTTTGAGATTATATGTCCAAGTAACTTACCTTCTTCTAATCCAAATAGTCTTTTCCTAGGATTTAAAGAGATGCCATATTTCCTACACTTAATAAAAACTTTTCTCAAATGATCCAAGTGTTCATTATCTATTTTGGAAAACACAGTAATGTCATCTAAGTAAATAAATAATAACTCATGTATTTCCATTGCAAAGGCTATGTACATATCCCTTTGAAAGGTTTCTCCTGCATTCATTAGGCTAAAGGGAATTTTTACATACATAAAAGTGCCCTAAGGAGTAGTAAATGATGTCTTAGCTTGGTCTTCTTCTTGAACTAGGATCTGGTTGTATCTTGAAAAACCATCTAATAATGAAATCCTTGAAGAACCTACTACCCTTTGTAATATGTGGTCCATTTTGGGTAAAGGGTAATTATCCTTTAAAGATACTTTGTTAAGATTTCTAAATTCTACACACAATCTAATTTCTCCTGTTTTCTTTCTTGTAGGGACTAGGTTGGAAACTCAATCAAAATATCTAATTGGTGCAATAATCTGGGCGTCATACATTATTTTAACTTCTTTTTCAATCAAAGGTAATAGCACAGGGTTAATCCTTCTCAACTTTTGTTTGAATGGCTTTTGATCTTCTTTGATTGGAATTTTGTGTTGGATTATGTTTGTATCATAAGATTTTAAATCTTCATAACTCCAAGAAAACATATCTTGATATTCTTTTAAAAGCTCAATTTATTTATCCTTTTCTTGTTGAGGTAAAATTTTTGACAGTTTGATTATCTTTGGTTTTGACTCTGTACCAATATTACATTATTTTGTGTCAGATCTTACTAGCTCCATTTTTGGGTTTCTAGCTACATCATTAGAGTCAAAAAGATCTTCTAAGGGAGTTAAACCTTTAGGTAAAAATTTATCCTTAAGATTCACTATATCTGATTTATCTTCAATAATTTCTTCAATCTCTACTTTCTCTAAGCTATCTATGTCAACTTGACTAAATCTAGTGGGTTTATCAAACTTAATTTTATTTACATCTAAGTCATTTAAATCTATTTCACAATCCAAATCATGATTTATTGTACAATCTGTATCTATAATACAATTCTTAAATTCTCCTTCATTGTTCATAAACTTGTAAATCTGTTCATCCTGAGAAAAAAATTGCTAATACTTAAGATTATCTGGAATTATTGGCCTATGTTTGACTTCAACAGTATATCTGTGATTAGGTTGGAATGGTAAATTTCATGTACTAGCAAAATTTTCAAGACAATGAGCTTGTATATTCTGCTTTCTAGGTATAACAGCAAACTTACATTCCAATAAATCATCAGTTAAATATATGACAGTGTCTCTATATCTGCTTAGTCTAGGATTGTAAGCAGAATAAACTCCATTTACTTGTTTTATGATCAAATCTTAATCTCCCATGATTAGGATTCTTTTTCCTCCTGAGTTTCTGATGATTTGGAGTCCTAGGATGAGGGCTTCATACTTGGCCATATTGTTTGTACATTTGAAATTTAGCCTAAAAGCATGACCTTCAGAATGATTGGTCTCCATATTTGTTATCCAGACTCCTGCTCCTACTCCTAACTTATTCAATGAACCATCAAAGTCTAAATGCCATTGAGATTCATGAAAAATGTTATCATTGTTTGGTTCTCTCTTTTTATCTACTAGTTCAGTTTGGATTTCATTTGTTACAGAGTTACAAAGGATGAAAGAATCAAGGTTAGTTGGTGTAGATCTTTCAGCACTACTGACCATGTACTTCATTAATGTTTCCCTATATAACTTTTTAGGCTGGCCAAACACCGAGATAGTAGCATAATACATGTCTAATTGTAGAGATCCTTGCAACTTTGATCCCCATGAGCGAGAAAGTAGCATACCATATTTTGGTGGGATATCAACTACTACAGTGTCCATTAATATACTCTTACCAGGGTATTGAACTATTGTTACACACAAATCCTTGATTAAAGCTAGGCATTTAAATTTACTGGAATCAAAAGAAAACAAATCTTTGCATGGCCTTGTAATTTCTAGATTCAGAGTTTCCATGATGGATTTTGGCATTAAGTTATGGGAAGCTCCTGAATCTAGCATTGTGTTATGTAGAATTTGATCATGAATGGTTAAAATGATATAAAATGGAGGAACTGCACCATCTGCATGTTTTCCATTTACATCTGGGCCAAAAATCAACTCTGGCTAATCATCATTTAGATTTATGGAGTCTTCTCCATCATTCATATTTAATGTTTCAGTTATGGTTAATTTATATAAATCATTCTTTACCAATTCAGTCAAAGGAATTTGTATTTTAAGTTTTGCAATTTTTGATTGTATGTTGAATGCAGGTTGAGATTTACCGATTTGAATCAGTTCTTCTTTGGTAATTGTAGTTTGTGTTGGTTAGTCTTGCTTTTCTACAGTCGTTTTTTCATTTTCAATTGTTTTAAGATGCTATGCTTGTGTTTCTTGTATTTTACTACTTCTAACTTTCTTTTCAGGGATTATTTGTGAAGCAGTAGATGTTCTTTCTGATTTATAATTTTCAGCAGATGCTTTTGAAGCACCAATTTTTGGATCTACTGTTTTAGGATCAACAGAAGGCTTTTTTGGATCTAAATTTGCTGTTTTTACAGAATTAGAATCTTTAGCAGCAGTGGATTTTTGAGAATATTTTGTAGCTTGAGCAACTTCATCAGTAATGTCAACAATTTTAGGGCCTGATGCTTCTTAGGACTAGAAATGTTTTGGGAGGAATTTGAGTTTTGCTTATTTTCCCTTGGGAGAATTTGCAGAACTTTTGTTTTAGGGGCTTCTACTGTTTTCTGATTATGATTTTGGGAACGTTTCTTAGTAGAAGACTCATTTCTTTTCTTGTTTCTAAGGTTATACTAGTTGTGTATTTCATTTATTGTATAGTCATAACCTTGCTTATAATCAAAGGATTCACTAGAATCTAATTTAATTTGTTGAAGTTCAAACAATTCATGATCTTCCTGAGTTACGAAAATAGTATTATTGTCATCATTTCCCATTAGATTAATAGTATCCTCCTCATCATCATTATTATTCCGAGAACTTTCAACATAGTTCTCTTGGAATGGTGGCCTAATTATTTGGTTCGAGGATGTTTCTTTTTCTTTTCCAGAATTTATATTTTTTCTAAAATTGGGATTTCTAATCTGTTGTTGGTTATCCCACCGAGGTCGTCTCTCCATATTATCTAATCTATCAATTACTCTTTCTAAGGTTTTAGCTATAACATCCATTTTTGTGTCTGAATTTTCATTTTCTTCTTTAATAGTGACTCTTCTTTCATTTCTAAGTCTAGCCTTTCTGGCTAGAATGTTCAATTCTACACTAACTGCATCAGTTTGCATTTTTTCTAAAGTGTCTGCATCTCTTTCCCTTAATTGGTAAGCCATATATGTGTCAAATCCATCAGGGAATTTGAGCAGAATGGAATAAGGAGTAGGTTTCATATTTGCAGGGATAGAATTATAGACACTATTATACCTCGTGCAGTAATCTTGAACTGACTCATTTGGAGATCTTTTTAAATTATCAAATTCAGAAAAAATTTGGAGGGGGTTCTTTTTCTTTTCCCATTTATTTTAAAACAAAGTAAAAAGACAGCTAAATCAATTACACTACCAGCAACTAAATCTTTAAACCATTTCTTAATTTCTCTTGCTAAATTTTGAGCAAACAGTCTCATTCGAACATCTGAATCATCAATTTCATAAATTTCAAAGAAGTCTGTCATTTTAGTAATATGTTGCTGAGCAATATATTGGGTAGTGCCATCAAACAATGGTATTTTGTTTTGATAGTCTTGTGGCATATCATGAAGTTGCTGTGGTAGGACAAGGGGAGCATATCTAGCAGCCATAGCTTAAAGCTTAGCTTGACTAGGAGGTAAGGTTGAACTGCTTGGAGCTGTGTTGGAAATGATAGTAGATGAACTATAAATGGTACTTGAAGTGCTGGGAAATGAGGATGATGTTTTTAAGAAATCAAAAGGTGAACTAATGGATAGAGTGGATGAAGTGATTCGTGGAAATAATACTCTGGGTTGTAGAGCTAGTTTAGGGATAAATGGATCAGTAGATGAGCTGGTAGTAGAATTTATGAATGAGGTAATAGCATTCAGAGATGAATCTCTAGTTGGAATTATTGTGGTGTGTAATTGGGAAGCTGAAGGTTTGTTTGCAAAAGTCAATAAATGAGCTAATTCAATAGCTTCATCAATATCCTTTAAAATAGTAACATTAATTTCCTCAACTTTGGTTTGATATTAAGCTTTCTTAGATCTAGAATTTACTACAATAGATTTATGTTTTGCATTGAAAAATGAAATAAAAGCAGGGTCTAAAACAACAATTTTTAAATCATTTTCAGATTTACTTTTAAATAAGGAATGCTCAAATTTCCGATCAAAATCAATATCTTGCAGACTTTCTAATTCACTTGGTAATGAATTGACTCTTATCAATGAGATTTCAACCTCTAAATTTTCTGTTTGTTTTTTCTTTTTACCCATTCGGTCTGGGTTATCTACTATAACAACAGGCTTAGGATCCGGGTTAGACCTGGTATAATAGAATTTCCTAGAAGCCAGAATTACATTTTTTCAATACCCACAACCTATAAAAATATTCTTAAAGCAAAAGGATGAATTAAATGATTCCTTTGAGACTAATTTTATGACTGAGGACTGGTTATTTCCCCAGTATGGTCGCCAGTAATGTTATCACTCTAGTAAATTCTTAAGTTGTGGGATTTTGGTTTTTAGTCAAAGAATACTAGAGGTAACCACAAACCTACTTCAAACTCTAGGATCTAGCCTTCCTAGGGTTCAGAGAGGGCTCTCTCTTTCAAGCTTAACTTTGTTTTAGTTTTGAATATTAGGCTAGTTATTAAAGTGCAGATTTGGTTTTTTTTTGTTGGATTTGGTGGGAAAATTTCACTTGGAGGGTAGATAGAGGGAAACATAGTTGTCCATTGGGCTATGGATTCTAAGTCAAGCTAACAGAACTGGGATCAAGGCCTAAAATTTCAAATGTATGCAGGGCAAGGTAGATAACCTTGGAGATCTTGGAAAACTGGTTTTTTGAGATGGTATGATCGGGATAAAGGGCACTTAAGAATCCTTAAATCCGGAAAAGGGAAGTAGAAGATAGAGGTCAAACGGGAGAGGGAGAAATTAAGAATTCCCTACACCAAAAATTAGAAGAAAAAAAAGAAATGATAACTAGTTAAAAACAAGGTGCTATTAACATGTCCTGTAGTAATACTCCTAGTTATACATTCAGATTTAGAATTAAAACCCAGATGTATGCATGAAAAAAAAAGAAGATAACAATGACAAGTTTAAGAGAGTACTTCACTCCAGAGAGCTTATCGTAGGGATCCTGAAGTATGATGCCAAATAAGTGATACAGTCTGCTACTCAAAATCGAAATCCAAAGCCTTCAAGTCAACAAAATATCTATAGTAATCTCCAACAATTTTATTCCACACCAAAATACTTCAAAGAGTAAAGTATTTATATAAAATGTCTTACAAAATACCCTAGATGACTTCTAGGAATTAACTTAGGAAAATTAAATGTCTTACAACAATAATAGTGACAGCTTGCTCAACAAATTAGAAGGTTGTCCTATTTTATTCAAAATACATAGAAACTGTTTTAAGATAACAAGCAGCTAGTTGCTTATGTGTCCTCTCTATTGGCCTTTTAGATATTTTTTGAATTTAACTTTCCTTCACTGATACTCTTTCTCGTTGATACTCTTTCAATTCAGATACTCTTTAACCTTCAGTAAGATTGCATTCTGCTGTAAACATATTTTTTCTTCTTCATTTGTTTGCCTTTCTTTCTTCATAGCAAATCAGTTAATGCCTGCCACTCCTCATTTTTAGGAATTATAATATTCTTGAGTTTCCTAAAATTATCATCAGCCTCAGTGTACCTGGAAAATGTGGGTTTGATGACAAACAAATGTTTGATTTCATACTGTAAATAAAACAAATCTTCAAAACTTTTCAGCAATACTTTCCTTGTGGGAATACCTTTGCCTGTTGGCTTGTTGACCTGTTCTTTGGCATGTTCTCTTATCTTTTTGTCATAATAATTTTTGTGGCATTAACTTACCATCGATCACCATGATATCAGGAAGTCCCTTTTGCCTTAGATTGGTGAATTTAACCATGAATCTAGTGATAGCAGTATTCATTCCTTCACATTTCTCTTCAAGCTGCCTCATTAGATTTCTTATGGTGGTGACTTTCCTAATTTCTAGGATTGTTGTTGTCCTATCATTGATTTTCAATTCTTCAAGCTGCTACCTATTCTTGCTGTTGAGGAAATTGATCAACCTAACAGCCTGTTCTGGTTTATCTGCCAATTCTTCTTATGTCTTTTGGATCTCTGCTTGCACTGCCAATAGTAACTTTCTTTGCTCAAAAATTACTTGAATTGAAGGCAAAACATCATGAATGGCTTCAATTACATTATTCCATAGGTAATTTTTAATATATGATATTTGATCCTTGAGAGTTAATTCTTTTTGGAGCTTCTTTACCTCTTCACTCAATCTATGGGCATTTTTATCATGTATTTTAGCATCTATCTGAGCTAATTTTCTTGTCTTCTAAAGATTTTCAATTATCTTAGTCAATCTGTTGATTTCATTAGTTTTCAAGGACATCTCCTCCATTGCTTTTACTAGTTTACTGCTCTCATCTATAGGTGGCAACACTGTTGTGGAAGATTCAGTTACTGAAGTTGTTGAAGATGTCACTAACACTACAGTGGCCAGTGGCTCTTTGGGTGCCAATTTTTCTCCTAAAGTGGAAGGTACTGCTGCTATGATGACTAGGATGACAGTAGGAATGACTGGTTCCTTAATTGTCTCCTTTTCTTGGACAACTTGGTCCATTTGTACTTCCATTTCCTTGATTTGAGCTGTCAGTTGAAGTATCAAGCTCGTCATTTCATCTTTCTCCTTTTGATCCTGTAAAACTTCCTTTGTTTGAGGAAGCTTGATCTGTTTCCTCAAGGCAGCTATGCCTTCATTTTTCTTTTTGACTAATGCTTCAACTGCTTTGATGTTTGTAGGATCATATCCTACCTGCAATACTAACTCTTATAAGGTCTTTATCCTTAGATCCTTTTCATATAGTGAAGCTTTATCCATCTTCATTTGGTCCTGCATATTAGAAATGGTATTTTGAAGCCTATGAGCACTCATATATTTTGTGGTCACTATGGAATAGAGCATCTCTGATGTTTTCTTATGAAATTCAATCTGATCCAACTCATGGATTTTATCTGTGGCTACTTCCATATCAACTTTTTTTATAGTCAACCACTGTCTTTGGCACTGGTACAGTGGGATGTAAAACTGACATAATCAATTTTTGAGTAGGAATCTATTTTGATTACCTAGCTTCTGCTTTAAGAACTGAGAAAATATTTCAGTTTTGATTTCCTCATTATTCAATTTGATTTGCTTGTATTTTTCCTTAATATGTAAATCCTTCTCCTCAATTGAATGTGAGGAAGAAGCCTCCATACTTTGTTGCCTCTCCATCATCTGTGTCTCTTCATTATTCATCTGTTCTTGATTATGATTTGGTTCACTGATGATAACAGTGGCTACATTGGTCTCTATCTGTGCAGTGTTGGTATTCAAGGGTTGTGTTTCCTCAACATATATTGTTACTTTACCTTTAGCTGTTGTATCCAGTTTTGGCCTCTAATTGTAAATGACTTTAAACTTTGTATCTATTGTAGTCTCTGCAGTATAATCTCCTTCTTCTTTGATTCTTTTAGTGGATGTCTCTTGTTGTTTGTCAATGTCCAAAGGGTGACTAGTATTCCTTTGGTTTACTGCCTCTGTTAAAGTATTTTAAACCCACTCAATTTGATTAGAAAACTTATCTATATCTGGATTTGACTCATGGATAAAGGGTGTCAATTACATTTTACCCTTAGTTTACTTAAGAACCCTTGTGGATCATAATTCCATGGGAAGCTTTCTTCTAGTTTATATTCCAGTAATTAACTTGCTGCTTCCTTTTCTGCATCTCTTTGATTACATGTGAAAGGCCCAATTTGATTTTTGAGTTTAAATTGGGTCTTTTTCTTGGCTGCCATAAAATTAATTGAATCTGAATTTAGGATCTGCCTAATGTATTCTAAGGCAAATATCCTCATTGATGGATGATTTGGTAACTTGTAAGGCAACAAGTTAGAACCAAAAACTTTGATTTCAGTGAATTTCTCATACAAATACCAATCACCTACTTTGCTTTGCTCTGATAGCTGCAAAATTCTCTTCATTTCCTCAATGATTCTAGGCTGCTCTGTTTTTGTCAAGATGGTGGTCAATGGATGTACAAACAACTCTGCAAACTCTGAATAACTGAACTATGTGCCTTCTTTTCTAAGTATAGATGTCCAGAAGACAATAGAAAGAGGTTTTCCTTCTATATCCAACTTTTGAAGTGAAATAGGAAAGCTCTCTGATTAAAAGAATAGAAACAAGTGGAAAATATAGGATGTGTATCTAAATACTCCTTCCAACTGAAAATTTGTCAATTGATAGTGAATGCTATCAGCTATAAAACCAGCATAGTCAAATACAACTGAAGGTGGATGTCCTAGAGAAAAGGTGGAAAAAATCCTAGGATAGACTCGTCAGTATGCTCATCAGTGAAATGCCCAAGTATGAAGGAAAGCATGGAGATTACATGCATTGAACCTTCAGGGAACTTGGTAGTTGAATATGGAGGGTTTAATTTTGAAATTTCAACATGCAGAGGCATGAAAGTCTGTAAAATCATAAACCTTTTAGGAAAGTCTAAGTTAAGTATAAATTAGTGAGGGCTTCAATAGATAATGGGACTGCTTGGGGGTCTATTTGAAGCTGCAAAATTTGGTTTATTGACTCTGCAGTGATGGTAAATAAGACCTCTTTGTTTGCATTCACAATAGCTCTTTGTTCAGGAATGTAGTACTGATGACATAGTCTGATAATTTCTTGACAAGGGTGAGTCAGGGGGACTACATATTAGGGCAGATTTGATTCCCAAATGTGAACTTCTTCTTGATCATATAGATATTTTTCAAAACAACAATTGTGGATATCTAACAGATTGAACTCAACTATAGGATCAGCTATTTTGTAGTCAATGTTAGCTAGAGGAATATGCTCAATATGAACAACTGGGGGTTGTAATGGGTTGACTACAATTGCAGTATTTGGAGTCATGGCAGGAGTAGCTTTAGGAGTCTTAGAACCTTCAGATTTGTTTCCACTCTATTTTTTAGGCATTTTGTTTGGCTTCAGCAAGTTTAAACTGTTTGCAAAGGCAATTTTACTATAACATAGGCTAGATTAGGCAAATTTAGAAAAGTAGAATGTCTTCTTGGATTTTAGTCTCAGTTAGGTTTCTCAAATAAGTTTTGAGGCTAAAAACTAGTCTAAAACATAAAACAGGGGTTTTCTGAGTCTTTTGACTGAAAAATGGGCTAAAACTCTGTTAAAAAGGATTTTTAGAAGATATAGGGCACCTGTAGAGGATTTCTGGCCTTTAGAGCTTGAAATTGATCATTAATCTATAAAGAAATGATAAATTTCCTTGAAAATGATGTGCAACATACAACTAGTGTTCCTGGGAAAATTTTGCGAGGGGTTTGCCTGTTTCTGGGATTTTTGGGCAATTTAGTTTGATCAATTTCTTGACTTTAAACTGATTCTTTTTCTTTTAAAAGGTTTTTGAATTAAGTTGTAGGTTTAAATCTTAGAAAAATACTTGTTTTGACGCATTTTCGGAGAGGTTTAGAAGGTTTCTTAGTCGAATTAATGCTTCATTGGTTGAACTGGAGCATTATAGCTCCTCTATAGTCTTTAACAGGCTTCTCTTGAGCAAAGGTTTGCAAGATTTAGGTGTAAAGATGGAAGAAAATGGCTATCAGGGGCTTTTTGCAGGTTTACACAGTCGGGAGGGCAAAACAAAGGATAAACGCGACATATAGGTGGAAAAATGCATATACAAAGGTTTAATTAAACATTTTGATTGTATTAACCCTTGGCATTAATTACAAGTCGCGTCAAGCGGAAGCTGTTTCGAAATTACAAAGGAACATAAAACCAACGGTTTATCGCGTAGAGTTTAAATGGTAAGTAGTTTTAATGAAAACCCACGCGATCGAATTAAAAGAAGCGACGTGGAGGGAAGGGGTCAGTGGAAAACTGACCATTTCGCATGGCTTTCGCCTTGGGGCTATTGTGCACTTTTTGTATGCGATTTCAATCTTCAACCATCGGGTCAAAAGGTTTGAAGCGAACGGCTGGGATCATTTCGAGAGGTGCATTGAAAAGTAATGGTGGGACCCGGATTTAATTTCATAAGCGAAAGGGTTGGGATAGGTTCAAACCTGTATAATATGGTTGAGGGGTAAAGGTTTAAAAAAATGTATGCAATGTTTTATTTATATACAACAGTGAGATAAATGGTTTTAAAACATATGATAATGTTTTATTCAATATACAAGGTGTGGGATTTAGACTTGGTATAATATATGGTGGGTCATAAATGTTTTATTTTAAAACATTTGCAAAATGTTTAAAATATGAGGGCACGTTAGTTATATTATAAAGTTTTTTAACCATTTTCGATAGTTTAAAAACTATAGGGCGGGATATTTAAATAACGATAATCTTTTAGACCAAAGGGATTTTAATTTGGGATTTTTATTTAAGCACATGGGATAATATACTTTGGTCAAAAGTTTATAATAGTGGGTTTTTTGGGATATTTAGATATAATGAAATTAATAATTAGGAAAGGGTATTTCTTAGGGATTTAATAAAATATGTTAAAATTTAATATGAGAGGGGAGTGAAATGTAAAACAAAATACACATTATCTCTAAGTATAGTACAAAATCAAGCATTTCTCATCTTTATATTTCCTTCACAAATACTTAGGATAAATGTAACTTTGTGGGTTTTTATGAATTCTTATGAAGGGATGAAGTTAATTATTCTATGTTACAATTATGCTAAGTAAGAATGTGTTTTTACTTAGAAAAAAGGGGTTTTAATGTATGAATGAAGGGTAAATGATGATAAATGAGGATTTAACATAAGAACTCAATATTTTCAACTAACCAGTCATAGAGCCTTGGGTCCAGTCCCAACAAAAGTCATAGAAATGCTCTGAGCCTGTTTGACTGATAGCTTAGAATACTGAATACTCATGGGGGAGGGGAAATTAGTGATTTTGCCCGATGATGTATTATTTACATTGTTTCTCCACTACTTTCTACCTACCCAAACTTGTATTTCTAACATTTTTTCTTCATTTTGCAGGTGCATTTAGGCTTGTAACAAAAAAAAAAATTCTTTCAAAGCATAAAACTATCTAAATCTACCTTATTTCATCTGAGGGCTCAAATTAGACTGTTGAGCTCCTCATTATTCTCTACCTATCTACTGATTTGTCAAGTTTAAATTGTTTGACAAATATTTATTCACTATCTAAAACACGAACAGTTAAGATTAAACTATTAAACTGGTCATGGATTATGGCATTTATTGACACTCTGCACATAATCATTATTTTTGTAGTAAAAGTAAAATTAGTGGCATTTGAACTTGCTCACTTTCAGGTCTAATTTCTTTTTTTCTTTTGGGGTATATATTTTTCTATGTCCTTTGATATTTCTTTTAGGAATTTTACCCTCTTTTTGATTTTTTATTATTTTTCAATTTTTCAAAATATGGGAAAACAACTTACATAATGCAAGGTATGTACATATTTACAAGACTTATCAAAGTCAATTCAAAATTTTATGAACCCTATTATTATAAGACCCTAACAAGTGATATGTATGCCAAAAGGCTAAGTAAAACACAAAAAAGTGAAGTAAAATCCACGTCGCGTACCTCAAGGCTGCAAAATACTAGTTCTACAACCGCCCATAGCCACATCGGGTAAGACTGCGATATGCTTACAGGCCATCCAATGTCTGAGTGTTTTGTTGGTGCAAATTAAAAGATGAACCTGGGTCAAGCCAAAAGAACTAACAAATGTTTATGTTTTTTGGACTGGGATCTGTTTGAAGTACGTGTGGATGTGGCATCCATCAAAGGAATAAATATAAGATTGTATAAATAAGAAAGAACAATAATTCACAACTCAGGAAAAAATTAATCCACAGTTGACAACTGAATCCTGGTTGCAAAGGTATCTTTTCACATAACAACACGAGATTTTCTTCACGTTGTTTGCTAATGAACTATATGAATGGATATCAAGGTTGATCGAGAAAAAAATTGTTTTAAAAATGACGAGCCTACAACTGTATCTTACAACGAAGCTAAGTGAATATTATTCAAGGGATCGCGAGGTAAGTATATAAATTATTTGAAGCTATGGATTAAAATTATTTTGTGTGAAAAGGGCATGCTACGAACACAATCATATTAATGTTTGGATGAAGAGGGAATAATATGAACCAGGAACTAGGTCTACGTGAAGTGGAAATCAATACAAAATAGATCGCGAACCGAATAAAGTTATTGAGACTGATTATAGTCCGTTGTTAGGAGAATCTGAGAGTGAAGAAGAAGGAAGTAACCCCGCAACCCCAAGATATCCCCCCCCCAACCTGAAGGTGAGTCAAACTTATAAGTTGATAATAGTGAGGGCATATTTGGGTTTCCCCATCCCTCTACTCCCCTTAGCCCCCAACCCTTAGCCCCTAATTACCCTACAACCCCGTCCCCCTCCCCCTAACCCCCTAAGAAGAAACATGGTCGGTGACATTAAGCTACCTATTTTTAGAGGAATCGAATTAGAGGATCCTAAGAAATTTTGGTTTGTAGCTAATGAAGTATGGAAAGCAAGACAGATTACTGATGTATACGTAAATAAGGCCCAACTCATCAAAAAACTGCGAGAAAGAGCACTAACATGGTACATGAATTATTCGTCGACTAATCAGGTTGCTTCATTAGATGATATTAAGAAAGAACTGGTATCAGAATTCAAGAAGCCAATGTATGAATCATTGTGCATTACTTAACTGAAGGAAATCAAATAGATGACTAATGAATCTATTTGGGAGTTGGATCAAAGATTAAAGGTGTTAATGGGACAAGTAAGCTTTAACATACCCCTAAATCACTATAAATAATGGTTTACAACTGTACTACTGCCACATATCAGGTTACCCTTGACACACTAGAAAATGGGAAACTCAATATGAAGCTCTAGAAATTACAATGAAGTTGGAAGCTTCACCAATAAGATATAATCATGCAGGAGTGCAACAGATTTAGAGTCAACTAGAAAATTTGACCTTGGAATTTCTAGATCTCAAGAAAGGAAAATAAGTTAGATAGGAAGTGTGATGTATAAAGTGCAAAGCAGAAGGCCATTCTAAGGAACAAGGTCCTGTGTTCAGAGATTACTTGGCTAGTGGAGCACCTAATCCATTAAACCCAGGATCAAGCCTTTTGTGTGAGATATGTAGAACTAGAGGAAAATATCACTTTGAAGATTGTTTTTTATTACAAAAATACATGCAGACCCCAATGAAACTATTTTGAATTTTTTGTAAATCAGTAGGACATGATGAGAAAAAATGTTGAATTTATTACTTGATGATGGAATGCAATGTTGATGCTTATAGAATGCAAGTTGAAGGATATGCACAAGAGGATCAAGGACAACATGTTGGTCAAGGAGGTTTCCAAGGATGAGGACGAGGATCTGGTCAAGCACATGTACATATTATCTGTTACAACTACACACAAACATGACACTTCGCAAGAGATTGTCAGAACCATACTAAAACCTATAAGTACTACAAATATTTTGATCATGTGATAGAAGAATGTCCTGTCCTTATGAAGAAGATGCAGGAGAAAAGGAACCAGTAGCTCGCACAAAATATGCAAACGATGACCGCTGATCTGAGGGAGGATGAACCACGCATAGACATCATAACAAGGATCCTGAGTTGCGGTGGGAGATGATAAAGTAGAAGGTAAGAATAAAACAGAAGATAAATGGGTAAGAAAGACCATAGAAAAAGCCCCTGGGTTCAGTATTCAAAAGGAAAAAGAAACATTCATGGAGGCGAAGTGAAGCTTCATGGATGCTAGAGCTTCCACATATAGTGTGCAACCGAAGTTAATGCCAAAGAAGGACTGCGATAAAGTATCTACTCCAACGTAAAAATTTAATCTGAGTATTTTTAAGGTCGTTCTTATAGACTCCCATAAATTTTCTGAGGAATCATAAGGTTTTCGAAGGAATATAGGAGTTCTTATAGACTCCTGTGCTGATAAATAAGTGCCACGAAGCGATCTATGTGTAGTAAAAAATTTACATCGATATAAGAAGAGAATAGGGAAGGAAATAAGACTAACTGCACAGATCGATGAATATGATATGGATCAGGTAATCCTAGACTTATGATCTGGTGCCTACGTGTTTCCTAAGAAAACTTGGGGGTTAATGGAAAGACCAAAGTTGCAGTGGTCACTCATTTAGTTGAGGATGGCCAACCAACAAAAGATCCTCCTTATGGGAAGGTTACCTGGAATTGTAGTAGATATTGAAGGAGTGCGCATTGTTGTAGACTTCGAGGTGATTGAAATTGTAGATGATAGCAACCCCAATCCGATGCTTCTTGGATTGGATTGGCATTTCAATAATTTGGCATAATCAATTTAAAGAAGAGACAAATGGTGTTTGAAAAATACAATATGAGGATCATTGTTCCTTTAGATCCATCATAAGGAGTGCACTACAGAGCGTGTCCGGGATGAGTATTGTGACGCAAATGCCAACAAAATTTATCAGATAATAGCTAACGAGGAATATTCTATTAATCGTGTTGTGGAAGGTAAAATAATCTAGGAATAGAATAGTTCCTATACTTTATATTCCCAAGAAGAACTGGAAAATTGGTAGAACATGTTACATGAAGTATCTACAAGACGATGTGCCAGAATCACAAAATCATTTTGTTGCATAACTTTGGAGGTATCTAGTCTACCTTATTATGATGGGATAATAGATGTAATTATTTTTCTTGATGTAGGAAAGAGAAATAATAGAAGAAGAGAGGTTGAAATATTTGGATGTAGACCTAAATTCTACACCTACTAGATGGTGGGGTACTCCTAAAAGGAATATAGGAAGTTGGGATGAGTATCGAAGGCTTATGTGGGTCATATTTGGGCCAGTATATACATGATTCAAAGTAAAGTACGATGTTAAAATTGACGCCCGGGATCATATTCATCGATACACTTCAGTTTGGAAATAATTTCCAGAACAAGAGTGGGTACATGGGTTTATCCACACACTAGAAACGATTCCTATGAATTGGTGTTTTGAGACAGAATTGTGACATGGAACTAGGAACTAGACAGATTTGGTTTGAAGGGTTCATACTAACATTTATTTTTGAAGATGACTGACCATGCATAGATTCAGCCCTTCAGAAAGTCAGAGAAATTTTTTTTGAGAACACAACTTCGCTAACATGGAAGAAGCCAAATTGGACTGTGTAGTTGGAGCAAGTATTGGAATTATATAATGTGATTACAGAAGAAGATGATGAGGATCCGTGTAGTATTGATATTGTAGAATCAGAAGGACATTATGAAATTGTTGGACCAGAACTTGAAATACTAAATATAGCGAAGGCCGTAAAAATGAACAAGGTGAATATCAAATCAGAAGAATAACCAAAATTCGCAATGATTGGAGATTATTGGGATGAAGGTACAATTAGAAAAATTATAGAGCTACTGCATGAGTATCAAGAGATCTTCCCCATGAAAGTTTTTGAATGTAAGGGCATATTAGGGGACCTAGGAGTTATGAGGATTCCCATGAAACTTGAAGCAAAGCCAGTAAAGCAAAGACCCTATAGGTTGAATTCGAAATAAAAGGAAAAAGTGAAGGAGGAGTTATATAAAATTATCAAAGTTGTGATCATTGAACTTCTCGAAGAATCTAAATGGGTAAGTCCCATGATGGTTCAGGAAAAGAAGACAAAAGGAGAGATCTGAATTTGTGTTGACTTGAGAAAACTAAATGATGCATGTTTGCATGACCCCTTCCCCACACCATTTATAGACGAAGTATTGGAAAATGTAGGAGGATAAGAGGTCTATTCTTTCACAGATGGATTTTTGGGTTACCATCAGATCAGAATTGTTTTATAAGATAGACATAAGACAAATTTTTCTATAGAGCGGGGATCTTACCAATACATGGTGATGCGTTTTGGCTTGAAGAATGCTCCTGACATATTTTCTAGAGTTGTAGTTTCAGCTTTCAAAGAATATATACACAAACTTTTGGAAGTTTACTTTGATGACTGGACAATACTTGGGCTGTTGAAAAAGCATGTTGCGAGCATGAGGTTGATGCTAGATACATGTAGGAAATACCAAATATCATTAAACTTGAAGAAGTGTTTCTTTTGTGTACCATTTGGCATACTGTTGGGACATGTCGTTTGTAAGCAAGGATTAATGGTGGATCGAGTGAAGATAGTAGTTATTGTGAACTTTCCAGCACCAAAAAAAGTGAGAGAACTGTGCACAGCACTTGGAGACACTTGCTATTACAGAAATTTTATAAAGGGGTATGCACAGATAACTGTGGAAATGGAGAATTTATTGAAGAAAGATGTCACTTTTCAATGGGATGAAGAATGCTAAAAGAGCTTCAAAATACTAAAAGAGAAAATGGTGACTTTACCTATTTGGTTTTCCCAAACCAGAATAAGGAATTTCATGTACATGTTGATGCATATTTCATAGCATTGGGTATAGTACTGGCACAACCAGAAGCAGGAGAAATTGATCACCCCATAGCTTTTCCAAGTAGGAAATTGTCCAAGGCAGAAAATAACTATACTATGAGAGAAAGATAAAGGTTAGCTATGGTCTATGCATTACATAAGTTCAGACACTACTTGTTGGGACCACATTTCAAGAGGTTCATTGATCACTCCGCACTGAAATATTTGGTGAATACGCATGTTTTAGGAGGAAAAATATGTCAATGGTTTTTTTTGTTCTAGGAGTGTGACTTCGAGGTTGTAGTTAAACCAGGAAGATTGAATGTTGGACCTGATCATCTGTCAAGGTTGGAGATAGGAGAAGAACCCACAAATATCAAGGATAACCTGCCGGACATGCATTTATTTGCAATCATAGTCCCAGATGATCACTTCGTGAATATTAATCAGTTTTTTGCCACAGGAATGGCACATGCAGAGTACATTACGCAGAAAAAGAAGGATTTGGTAGTCAACACATTTGATTTCTCATTTATTGCAGGACACTTGTACAACATGGGACCAGATGAAATACTACACAGATACATGTCTGAATGTGAAAGGCATATTATTCTAGAAGAATCCCATGGAGAAGTCGCAGGTGGAAATTATGCAGGAAAGGCTACTATGCAAAAAATATTGAGATCTGGGTTATGGTGGCCCACAATACATAAGGATGCAAAATATTTTTGTCGAGCATGTGATGTATGCCAAAGAATAGGAGAGCCAACCAAAAGAGACAAAATTCCAGTAAGTAGATAGGTGATGTTGCGAACATTTGAAAAATGGGATATTGAATTTTTTGGACCTATTAACCCACCAGGGAAGAATACTGGAACAAAATAGATAATCACTGCAACTAGTTATTTTACAAGGTGGACTGAGGTACAACTAGTGAAGGATTGTTGTGTAGACACCACCGGGAAGTTCATATTTGAATATATTTTGTCTATATTTAGGTTTCCAAAGATATTAATGAGTGACCAAGGTTCACATTTCTTGCATAAGACTATTGAGGCGCTAACTAAAGAGTTCCAATTATACCATCAGAAAGGTACCCCATATCATCCTCAATCGAATGGGATATTCGAAGCCTTCAATACGATTCTAGATAATGCACTCACAAAAGTGTGCAATGTGAACATAAATGACTGGGATCTAAGGATTCTAGTGGTGTTGTGGGCATATAGCACAACATGCAAGAAACCGACAACCCAAACACCTTTTAGGTTGGTATATGGAAAAGAAGAAATCATGCCTATGGAGTAAATTGTGTCAAGTTTGAGAATTGAAGCCTTCACAGATATGGCAGAATCTTATATAATGGAGGAAAGGATGCAAAAATTTCTTGCTCTGGAAAAAGATATGTTTATATAAGGTTTTCATCTACAAGTGCAAAAATAAAGGGAGAAAGCCTAGCATGACAGGCACATCAAGTAGAAGACATTTTAGGAAGGAGATATTGTACTTTCTATAATAGAAAATTTGTGAAGTTCCTAGGAAAATTTAGAACACATTGGTTAGGATTTTATATTATCAAGCACATATTTTATGGTTGTGTAGTTGAACTCACGAAGTTAAATGGCCAACTTATTCCAGGATGAGTGAATGGTAGCAGATTGAAGGTATATAGGGATGACTTTGTCCCTGGAACTTTGTACTGAAAGACGAAAGGAGAAGAGTATTAGTTCTACATATAGTTGAAAGTGGTCACTGGACTATAAAATACTCTATAGAAGGGAAATTTTCCAAAGGAATATTACTACGTGAAATTCAAGAGTGTGTCAAAGTACAAAAGAACCGTGACAAAGGTGACAGATGCCTATGGCTAGGAAAGAGGATCCTAATTGATGAAATGTTGATAAGGAGGATAACTAGGCCACCCTACCAAGGAAAATACCCTGCCGAAGAGTTCATCTAAAAAAACGAAGACAAGGTAGTAGCAAAAAATATGAAGAAAAATTTCAGGATAATCAAGAAGTCGAGAGGTTATGGTATTAATTCCATTAGCAACCAAGGGGTGTGCTTCACCACACACATATTATCTAGAAATATAATGAGAAAGTGTAGAGAAAATGGATTCCCCATGGTCATTGTTTCCTTAATTGCACAAAACAACATCAAGGTTCAGTTCAACTGGGTCAGATATTTATGAATGGATTTTTTGGAGGACTATCGCAAGGCACAATAATATGATAAGAAATTTCATTACGTGTGGTTGATCTTGATCATCATGTTTTTATCATGGAAGGAGTTAGATGAATCACAGTTTCCCATGTCAAAGCAGATTCATGCGAAGCCGAGATGTATGCCTCACTCTAGCATACCAAGAAGTCGTTGCGCACATAAGAGAACAAGATTTTCTTTGTACTATTGAAAATAGACTTGCACATGGTGGTGAACCAAGATCCCAGGATGTCAGCAAGTTTGTTCAACCAATATCGCAATGTAGCATAGTTTAAGGCAAACTTTCACAAGATACATATGAAGGCTCAGAAGAATCCAATGGAGACATGGCATCCTCTGCCATATTTGGTCACCAAAGATGACCTTCTTAGGATAGTATAACATTGGTTAGGAGATTGGATTACTCCAACCACAAAATATAGTGAAGAAGAGGATGACACCTCACAACATGCGAGTCCAAGTGGAAAGGACAAAGGAAAAGAAGCAAAAAAGATAGAGGCAGAGCAGGAACAGGGTACCATGGACCTTCTTAGTGACATAAATCCAACATAGGAATCATCGTTCATCATAAGAAGGAGGACGCCTATAATGAATATAACGAGCATAAGGAAAAAAAATAAGGTAGAAAAATATAAGGGCGTAGTACCACTTGTCCTCACTGATGGGGACATCAACGAAATTGGAGAAAAAATCCAATAAGTGACAACAAAGACGTGGAACAAGGTCGATGATCACTACAAAATGCTCTTGAAATATGTTCAACAAGGAATTATAGAGTTAAAGGTACTGGCGCATACAACCAGAAAACCAAAATAGTTGGGTCAGCTACTACAACCATAGTGACAAATAAAATCAGAATTTGGACTATGGAGTATGCAGATACCAGTTGGATCGTTACAGTTTGAATCCTCCAAAGATAGAGAGCAAGAAAAAGGGTGGGACCATGTCAATATGAAGATCGCCTCACTACCAAGTCAAATATTGCACAATTTCCATGAAGGTATAACATCATGAACTAAAGGAGCGAGAAAAATGCACTTCTCTATTAAATATTCAGGTGGAGAAGGAAAGAGCTTCACTGAAGAAGGAGATCGACCAGCTGATCAAAGAAAGGGATGGAGCACACCAACAACAAAAAAATCTAGAGGACATCATCGCAAAAACTTGTACTGAATTTTTCGACGCAAACGCCCGTGAAGAAGAGTCACTAGAAGAGAAGGTCCTGAAGCTTGGAATCGCAGTAAAGGATTCAAAGAATAAGTTCGTGGAGATGAATTTTGAGTATGAAGTGAATATTACTGAGTTGTATAGGAGGCTGAAGTCAATTGCGCCATCAGAAGTAAGTGAGAAGAGGGAGATGGATCTAAAATCTACAATACAAGGCATCTCTGACATAGTGGTGGATTTTGGAAAACTACTAGATGAAACTATGCAGATTTGGACCTCACTACAGGAGGATCCAAATATTCAGAGGATTAAATAGGAGCTCCAGGTGAAGAAAAGGCAGCTAGAAGAAATTTGGGAAACTTTGAAGACCTTAACAGTCTTGTAGAGGCTCACCCTAATCACTAAAGGGAAGACTCTTCAAAATCAAATTGAATACCTTCAGAGAAAACAATAGATTTTGACAGAGAGGACTTAGTCGTGGCAGGATGAGGCCCTCCAACTTTTGTAGGAAGTAGATGAAAGGCTCAAGGAGATATGATAGAGGGATAAAGAAGTGATGCAGAATACTGTCAGACCAACAACATAGGCACTACTGGAAGAAGTGCACCGAGAGGAAAATCAAGCAACATAAATAGTTCAGCTATATAAAGCCACCTACATGAGCATCACATCAAATATTCGGGGCACAACAGCTAAGTGACTCGAGACGAGTCACACGTGAGTGTTGGAACACTGTTTGGTGAGACCCAACGTGGTCGAATTTTGGTCAAATAATTTTCATTTTGAGGAGCTGATTGCGTAGTACCGCGAAGTTATATTTACCGAGCTATGATCTAGGGGCTTTGCAGTGGGTCGAATCCCTTCATTTTGTAATAGGTATTGGGGTTTTATTTGATTTTTTTGTCAAGCCCATGGTATGTGGACCATCATTTTGTAGCTATGTAATGTATATAAAGAAATGTAATTCTTTGTTGAAAAGAGAGGAGGATAGGTATTGAGGAGCACAAGACATTGAATATTTTGTTTTGTATTTTGGGCCTTAAGGAAAGGCTTCATAGCTGAGTGCGCAAAGACCTTGGAAGAGTCTACAACTTAGTGCACATACCACCTGCAACTGTGTGCATAGGCTGAGAAGCTGAATGTATTGAAAATATTCATCTTAATAAAGAAGAATAAGTTTTTGGAAATATAATGTATTTATGTGTATTTTTTTGTTTGTTTTCTATCTGTGGATGCGAAGTATTGATTGCTAGTAAATGTTATGATAGTGAAATTTATATTTTTCTATGATATGCTTATGCTAAAATAAATGTGACGAAGTAAGTATTTAAGTTATACAACGCAATAGTTATATGTATGCCAGAAGACTAAGTAAAATACAAAAAAGTGAAGTAAAAGCCATCTCGCACAGTCCCTCAAGGTTGCAGAAACATGGTTCTGCAACCACCCATAGCCACCTCGGGTAAGACTACGATATGCTTGCATGTCATTTATGAAAGGGTTGGTGTTTGAGGGTTTTGTTGGCGCGAAGTACTAGACGAACCTAGGTCAAGCCCAAAAGAGCCAACATTCACAGATGCAGATTGGTTAGTGAGTCCATAAGACAAGAAGAACACATCAGAGGGCATCTTTAGTACTAGGTCAACATCAATTTCCTAGTACAACAAGAAGCATATATCATTTGCTCTCAATTCCGCAAAATCAGAGTATATGGTTGCTAGTTAAGAAACTTGTGAGGCTATCTGGATGAGGAAGATCCTTGTTGGATTATTTGGTTAGTAGTTGGATCCTATAGTGATTTAATGTGACAATCAGAGTTGTATAAAGCTCTTTGAGAATCCAGTTTTTCATGATCAGTCCAACCATATTGACATCTGGTACCACCATCTACGAGACTGTGAGCAAATGCGGATCATGATGCTAAAGTACATTCCTATAGAGGAACAAGATGCAGATATATTGACTAAGGCATTTTCAAGAGGGAGGATCGAGGTATCATTAGGGGAATTTTGAGGTCTAAAATGGGCTTCCTAAGGAAAATTTACAACCAAAATAAACTTCATACGAACCAATAAGATTCAAGATGATGATGTCAACCATGGGGGATTATTCACCATTTTTGGAGTAAAAAAGTAAAAAAAATAAAAAATAATAAAACTGATTTTTAAACTCACATTTTCAACTTATCTCCATAAGGTTTTACTCAAATTTCAAGTGGGAGTACTCGTTGGATGCAAAATTTAATTCCTCATCCAAGGAGTACCCATGTTGCATACTTTCGATGGACCCTACTACAAAAAAAATGGGAAATACATGAAAAAACATGATTGCAGTCACATTTTTCATGTAATAGGGTCCATAGAAAGTATGCAACATGAGTACTCCTTGGATGAAGAATCAAATTTTTCATCAAATGAGTGTTTCCGCTCAAAATTTGAGTAAACCCATAGGGAGACAAGTTGAAAATATGAGTTGAAGAAATAGTTTTTTCTTTTTTCCCTCTAAAATTTGATGATGTAATCTAATATTATTTTATTATTTGCCCTATTATTTTATAATTTCCTTAGGAGGCCCATTTTAGACCTCAAAATTCCCCTAATGTTGATTATGCAATTAGAAGAAGGCCTAAGATGTATTTTGTATTTGTGGATGAGGAATTTCCCTAATTAATGAGGGCTAATTCCCAAGGAAACAATGCAAGGAAATAAGGACTTGGGCAAGCCAAATTTTGGTTAATTATTCGCCTAAGATTGTCTAGGAAGGATTAAGAGAGATAGAGTTAGTGTAGAGGTTTCTTGGGCTTGAGAAAATCATTGTAATCTTCTAGTATTTTCTGACTAATGAAATATAAAGATAACAAGGGTTTTTAGTGTAGATTCAAGAATATTATATTAGTAAATTACAATTAGCAATTTGAATCTACAAGGAATTTCTACATATAAAACAATTGACAGGGTAAGCTAAGCTATTGTGGTGCTTGTTAGAATAGTTTATAAATCACCCAGACAATGGAATAAAGGTCTTTGTAGTGCTTTCCATGAAAAGACAATAGATAAACCACTTAAATAATGGATTTGGTCTCCTGGAATTAAGAATACCCTTCTAGTTCTTGGGTGGAGACTCTGATTGATATCAGAGAGTAATAGAGTCATTATGGTGCTTACTATAAGAGAGAAGTTGATAAAACACATAGACAATGGAATCCATCATCTAAGTGTTGACCAAGACTTGGTGTGATATTTTTCCTAGAGTAAGTATCCCATAAGACTTTTGATCTAGCTTGGGGGTGGTTAGCTGCAAGAGATATTGTAGTGTCACCAACATATGGTTGGTCAGACAGTTGAAGTCTATCCTTTAGTTGCTAGATGTTTCAATAATTCAGATAAGTATAGAGTTATGAATCTTTGGATAACATGCTATGAATTCCTTTTTCTATGAATGAATGTTACTATAATCAAGAAAATTTATGTGTGGATGATTTAAAGTTGTTGTTACACTTATTTCCATCTATATCTAGTTTCAGTGGCTATTAGTACCATGGCTTTGCTACCCTATTCATGACTTATAAGTAATTTGTATCTTTGGGGTTGAGTGCTTACATGGTTATATTCGTAGGCTCAAATATTATGAAAGTTGTGTAAACTATAAATCTCTTCAAATTTTCTTGTTACTATTATTTAGATTTTAACTCCAATTATTTACTCAAAAATCACCATATTAAGGAATTCCTAATAAAATATGTAAGAGTTGAGTTGAAAATTTATTTCAATTGTTGGAGGCCAATTATCAAACCTCGATCATCTCCTCAAAGAATTTTGGAATTTTAGCAGTGCACTCTTAACTTAATAAATTCATCAAATTTTTGTACATCCTTTTTTCTTCATGCATTGGTGTAATTAGGTGATCTAGGGTCTAGAGTTGGCAAAGCGTATTTCCTTTGTGTGTGACCTAGATCTCATCCAGACCAAATTACTCCCTTCATAGCTGCTTAGATTTCTGGATTTGAGGAATCTGAGGGCCCGTTAATGGATGGGGAAAATCACACATGGGCATCACTGGATGTGCGCTGAGATGGATTATTCTCAACTAGAGTTGGGTGGATCCAGGGATTCGACCATCTAGGGTTGTTTATGGGAATCAAGAAGTAAAAAGGCAAGGATGGGATTCAGGAATTGGCCAGATACAACGGTCCAGGTGGATATTGGTGGCCACCCACCTATTCCACTTGGACCCCCACCATTGTTTCTCTCAGTTTTTCAATTTCCATAATTGTAGCACAATTTACTATTTTTGGCAGTTTTTCGGGTCCTGAAATTCTGGAGCCGATTTGAGGCCCTAAACAACGTTTTTTGGGCATGAGACCTTCGACAAATATGAGTATTATAGACTCAATATTTTCTACTAGCTGTTGTAGTCCTCGAATAGATATTTCTAACGATGTATCATGTGCGATAAACAGAGATAGTATGCCAAAGTTATGACCCTAGGAAAAATGATGTACTAATTTACCCCGACGGGGCCATAATCTGGTGTTTCATATCCTAGGGTTAGGTTTTTGGATGTTTAATGTTTTCTATTGTTTCTCAATAATATATAGGCCTTAAAGCCTCATTGTAACAGGGAGTTCAGAGGCCTGTAGCCGCCACATCTCTTCTCAGAGATAAGCTACCAGTGCCCTAGCTAGTTTATTTCCATTCTCTATGTAAAAAAATTTCAATTCTTTGATGTTATTTAAATGAAGTGTCATTTCCACTGCATCGTTGTATTTATTGTTATATATGTATTCTTTTGTGTTCCTGCATAAATTCGGATCAATGGTATAAGAGCGATTTTCTCTTTCTCGATCCTTCTTTTCATGCCCCCAACGAGGTCAAGGTATAAGGAGTTAGGGCTCAATCTAGTTGAACCTTTGCAAGATCAGCCTCGCAAACCCTGACGACCGCACATGGGGGATGAAAAAAAGGATGAGGGAGCAGGATATCCAATCAAAATATTTCTGGAGGAGGCCCTCGAAAAACAAAGGAAATCGATGATGGATAATTTTTCCCAAATCCTTCAATGAATACCCACTGGAAGCGCATCTGCATTCAACAACCACTCTGGAGGCACAACCCCTTTTAAGGTACAAGTAAATTTTGAAATTTCCATATTTGGTGGCCAAAATAGATGCAAGCGCCATAGATATATGGTTGAATCTATTAGAAGGATATTTCTCGGTTCATGACCTTTCCAACCGAGAGAAGATTATTTTTTCACTCCTTAGAGCCACCCCCCATGTCAAGGACTGGTGGCTGAGATGAAGGCTTTTGTCTCAGATGCATGCTCCCAATCTAAATTAGAACCTAAGAAGGGAAATGAAAAAGGGAAGCAGATTATCAATGCAGAGCCAAACGCCGCCATTGCCACCATGGAGATACCAACGAAAGAACTGAAAGATTCAGAGGAGGAGGAGCGTCTCTTCCACTCCTAGATGTGGGTAAAGGGTTCCCTGCTACATTTCATTGTCAATAGTGGGAGCCAAAATAACCTCATTTGAGTAGAAGTCATGAATATGGTTGGGCTTTCTTACCATAGCACACCCATAACCATACACCATCGCGTGGCTTCACCAAGGATGGAATCTCCACGTCAACCATCAGTGCCTCCTTCCCTACAACATCAATCCCTTCACCGATGAGGTATTATGTGACATTAATCCTGTTGATGTTTGTGATGTATTATTAGGCCAACCATACTTATGGAAGCAACAAGCTATGTATGAGTCTCGACCTCATGCTATTATTGTTACTTTGGGAAATAAGTTGTACAAGATACCAGAGGTACCACCACCTACCGCTATCACTTTGGTTACTACAAAACAATGTAGTAAGCTCATTTCCAAAACCGGGATTTTTTTTTTTTTTCTCTGATGATCTACCCTCAGGGAAAGAATAATACTTTGGCCTCGACCTCTAGACAAGGCTTCTCCGCATGACAACAACAAATGGACAAGGTCATGGAGGAGTACGGGGACATCTTCACCTCACCCGCATGGGTGTCTTTGTATTTCCAGGTCAAGCACCCCATCGATCTGATCCCAGGTGCGCCACTACCCAATGGACCAATCTATCAATGCTCTGTTCTGCAGAATGATGAACTCAAGTGGCAGATTCAGGAGTTGCTGCAGAAAGTTCAGATCCAGCCAAGTTCATCACCCTGTGGGATCCCGATCGTGTTTGTGTAGAAGAAGGATTGGACTTGGAGTCTCTGTATTGGCTAACGGGCACAAAACAAGGTCACTGGTTGGAATAGGTACCTAATCCCACATATTGATGACATTTTGGTCCAAATCAAAGAGGAAAAATATTTTAGCAAGATCGACTTGAAGTCCGGGTATCACTAGGTACCAATCGAACCATCCAATGTGTGGAACACTACCTTCAAATCCAAGGAGGGTCTTTTCAAATGGATGGTCATGCCTTTCGAATGAATAAATGATTCTGCAACCTTCATGAGGCTGATGGAAGAGATCTTGCGGCCATTCACCAACTCATTTGTAGTAGTGTACTTGGATGACATCCAAATATTGAGCCATACTTGGGAAGAGCACTTCCACCACATCCAACAGGTCCTCCAAACATTGCGACAAAACAAGTTGTGTGCTAATTTGGAGAAGTGAAATTTTTGCATGACCTAGGTTCATTATCTGGGATACACTATTGATGAGTGAGGGCTGCATGTGGATCTAACCAAGATCCAATTTATTCGGGATTGGCTAGCCCACCCCACTCTAACAGAGCTTCGTAGCTTTCTGGGTCTTGCTAAGTTCTGCCACAGGTTCATGTTGGGATTCTATCATATCACTTGGCCCTTGAGTCAAGTCACCAAGGGAGGAGTGAAAGCATAATTATTTTGGTCGAAATCTCAACAGAAGGCAGTCATAGAATTGAAAAATCACCTCTGCTCTACCCCAGTGCTCACATTACCAGACTTGCAACAACAATTTGAGATTGATACAGATGCCTCTGACTATGCTAAAGGGAAAATTCTTACTCAATAGTGGCATCCAGTGGCATATCATAGTGAGACATTGTATGGCACAGTCTAGAGTATCTCACTTATGAAAAAGAGATGTATTCCATTGTGCAAACTTTTCGACAATGGAAGAACTACATTTTGGTGAAGGAAACGATCATCCACACAGACCACCGACCGTTGTAGTTCATAGAGATACATGGGAAGTTTCAGAATTATCACCACCAGAAGTGGTCCACATATCTACAATAGTTCTTTTTTAATATCAAGTACAAGAAGGGAAACACCAATAATGTTGCATACTCCCTCAGCCGACCACCGATTGTGGCGATAACCATCGTGCTTCTCTCTTATGGGCACAAGACTTCTGATTGGCCGCTTCTCTACAAGAGTGATCCAAAATTCCGCCACACATACAAGACGCTCTTGGAGGGTAACCGAGTTCCAAATTTTAACCTCTAGGATGCACTGCTATGTCACTTGGGACTCCTTTGTGTTCCTTCAAGTGAGCGTTCCAAGATGATTTGGGAAGCGCCAATACTGCAGAAGTATTTCTATTGACCAAACCTTCAACAAGATGTCGGGAAGTACATCAGATCCTGCACTGCCTGCACCATTTCCAAACGGACCATCAAGAAGAAAGCCCTCTATACTCTTCTGCCTACCCCTAGTCGATGTTGGGAATACATGTCCATGGATTACATGTTGGGCCTTCCTTCTATTAAGCATGGCAACAATTGTGTTTTCGTGGTCGTCAGCATATTCTTGAAGATGACCATTATGGTGGCCTCCAAGAAGAATATCACAGTAGAAGCCACTGCTAAACTCTTATTTGAAAAAGTGTGGGTACATTTTGGGATCCCACAGTCTATCATCTAAAATCAGGAAAACATGTTCCTCAATATATTTTATTCCAGCCTCTGGTCAATGCTGGACACCAAGCTCACCAAGTCCACAACTTTCCATCCCCAAAATGATGGCCAGAAAGAGGTCATCATCAGGATGATTGTACAAATTATGCGCATGTACAACTCAAAGCATCCACACACATGGGATGAGAGCCTCCCATTTATGCAAAATAGCTATAACCGAGAAATCCACAACTCATCCTATCACATCCCTTGTCAGGTGGACTTGGGATTCCAGCCAATATGTCCCATTTACATAGCCATTCCATTTGCAACTACTCAGGCCGATTTGGCTCATGTCCAGTCTGAAGCTGCCAAGGCAAACAATTTCATTGATGCATTCATAACATCCACCAACAGATTCATGACATATTGGACAAAGCAAATTCTAAGTACAAGCAATGGCATCATCAACATCAGGTGCCACAAAACTTCTAGGTGGGCGACAAAGTGTGGCTACATTTGCAGAAGGAGCACCTCCCTGGACCCCACCACAAGCTTCACCTGCTTCAATATCAGCCATACAACATCACCAAGGTTGTAGCAGATAATGCCTTCAAGATGAATATTCCACCATTCTTTGGTATGCACCCAATGTTCATTGTGGACCACCTTTGGCCCTACTTTCCACCTCTACTAGACACATCCGACATGGCAGAACAACTCACACCAAAAGAGTTAAACCCAGACTACATGGAACAAGCCACAATTGATCAGATTATGGACACGCAGATCAAGAACACCTGTCATTAGAGGATCCAACTATATCGAGTTGTCAAAGTAGGCCAACTCCTTCATGAGGTCGAGTGGCTCACCAGGGACCAAGTTCAACAGAAGTTTCCTCATCTCATGGAGGAACTCAACGCAACGGGGACCATTACTTCCTAAGGGGGCAGTAATGATCCAGGTGGATATTGGTGGCCACCCACCTATTCCACTTGGACCCCCACCATTGTTTCTTTTAGGTTTTTAGTTTCCATAATTGTAGCACAATTTACTATTTTTGGCAGTTTTTCAGGTCTTGAAATTACGGAGTTGTTTTGAGGCCCTAAACGACATTTTTTGGACATGTAAGACCTTTTTAAAATACGATTCTTTCAAACTTAATATTATCTCTCATAATTTTTAGTCCTCGGATATATCTTTCTATCGATGTATCATGTACATCAAACGAAGATAGTATGCCAAAGTTACAACCCTGGGAAATTGATGTAACAATTTAGCCTAACAGGGACTTTTCGAATGGCTGGTCATGCCTTTCGAGTTGACGAATGATCCCACAAAATTCATGAGGCTGATGGACAAAATATTGTGGCCATTCATGAACTCATTTGTAGTATTTTACTTCGATGACATCCTAATCTTCAGCCAGACTTGGGAAGAGCACCTCCGCCACATTCGACAGGTCCTCCAAACACTGTGACAACACAAGTCATTAGGGGAATTTTGAGGTATAAAATGGGCCTCCTAAGGAAATAATAAAATAATAGCTAAACCAATAAAATAATATTTATGAATTTGCAATTCACATTTTGCACCACAATCCATGTAACCATAGTTAATTTCAATTCAAAAGTTGTACCAAAATAAAATTAATAAAAAAATTGTATTGATGTGACTATAAATAAGAATGATCTTTTCAAGAAAAAATCATTATCACTGAACAACTGATGCATTTGTCCTATGTACTTAAATAACTTAAAATAAAATATAAATATAAATTTACAAATTCTTAATTATATTATATGTTATTAATTAAAATTTATATTATTTAAATTGTATAATAACACGTAATTAATATACTATAAAAAATTAATATAATATAATACAATATAATAAATGTATAGGGATATGCATTGTTTCTTTCAAGAAATATGAAATGACAATAATATATTTTTATTCAAAAAGTGTGAAATGACATTTATTATGAGTACTTTACTTTGACTTTATAAGTAGTTATAGCACTACCATGGTTAACCATGAGTTTTTATCCACCATTGAGAATGTGACAAGTAATTACCTTTAACTCAAGCAATACCACCTCAACCATTAGGGATGATTTCATCCTTTAAAATGTGATTGGTTCTCATAAAGTGTATTTTGATTGTACATTTTCCTTAGAAGGTCCATTTTAGACCTCAAAATTCCCCTAATGTGTGTGCCAATTTGGACAAGTGCGCATTTGGCATGAACTAGGTTCAATATCTGGGATACGTTATTGATTAGTGGGGGGTGCATGTGGATCCAACCAAGATCCAATTCATTCAGGATTGGCTAGCCCCAACCACACTAACAAATCTTCTTAACTTTCTAGGTCTTGCTAATTTCTACCACAAGTTCGTGTTGGGATTCTCTCATATCACTTGGCCCTTGAGTCAAGTCACCAAGGGAGGAGAGAAAGCAAAATTATTTTTGTCGGAATCTCAATAGAAGGCATTCATAGAATTGAAAAATTACCTCTGCTCTTCCCTTGTGCTCACATTACCAGACTTGCGACAAAATTTTTAGATCAAGACAGATGCCTTTGACTATGCTATTGGGACAATTCTTACTCAATAGGGGCATCAAGTGGCATATCATAGTGAGACACTGTCTGACATGGTCTAAAAGTATCCCACTTATGAAAAAGAGATGTATTCCGTTGTGCAGGCTTGCTAACAATAGAAGCATTACATTTTGGAGAAGGAAACGATCATCCACATAGACCACCAACCCCTTCAGTTCATACAGACACAAGGGAAGTTGTAGAACAATCGCCATCAGAAGTGGTCCACATATCTGACACAATTTCATTTGAACAGAAAGTAAAAGAAGGGTAGCACCAACAATGTTGCAGACTACCTCATCTGACCACCAATCATGGCGATAACCATCGTGCTCAACTCTTGCAAGCACGAGACTTCTGATTGGCCGCTTCTCTACAAGAGCGAGCCAAAATTCGGCCACACATACAAGATGCTCTTGGAGGGTAACCGAGTTCTAAATTTTCACCTCCAGGATGCACTGTTATGTCACCTGGGACACCTTTGTGTTCCTTTAAGTGAGCTTGCCAAGATTATTTGGGAAGCGCACTACAGTCAAGTCGCTGGGCATTTTGGGGTTGAGAAAAAAGTGGCAATACTGCAAAAGTATTTCTATTGGCCAAACCTTCGACATGATGTTGGGAATTACATCATATCCTGCACTGCCTGCTCTATTGCCAAACCAACCATAAAGAAGCAAGGCCTCTATACTCTGCTACCTACCCCTAGTGGACCTTGGGAATTCATCTCCATGGATTACATGCCGGGCCTTCCTTCTACGAAGCATGGCAATGACAATGTTTTCCTAGTCATAGACAGATTCTCAAAGATGGCCATTATGGCGGCTTGCAAGAAGAATATCACAGCAAAAGTCACTTCTAAAATCTTCTTTGAACGAGCGTGGGTACACTTTGGGATCCTATGGTCTATCATCTCAGATTGGTACAACAGTTTCCTCAGTACATTTTGGGCCAATCTCTGGTCATTGTTGGAAACCAAGATCACCAAGTCCACAAATTTCTATCCCCAAATTGATGGCCAAATAGAAGTCGTCAACAAGATGATTGTACACATTCTACACATATACAACTCAAAGCATCCATGCACATGGGATGAGAGCCTCCCATTTTTACAACATAGCTATAACCGGGCCCTCCACATCTCAACCAACCAAATACACTTTTAGGTGGGCTTGGGATTCCAGCCACTATGTCCCACTGACGTATCCATGCCATTTGCAACTACTAAGACCGATTAAACTCATGTCCAGTCCGAAGCTGCCAAGGTGAAAAAATTCATTGAGCACATTCAACACATCTGCCAACAAGTTCATGATATATTGGACAGAGCTAATTCTAAGTACAAGCAACGAAATGATCAACATCAGGTGCCACACAATTTCCAGGTGGGAAACATAGTGTGACTACATTTGTAGAAGGAGCGCCTCGCTAGACCCCACCGCAAACTTCGCTTGCTCTGATATGGGTAATAAACCATCACCAAGGTTGTTGGGGACAATGAATTTTAGCTTATTATTCCACCATTCCTTGGTCTACACCTAGTGTTCATTGTGGACTGCTTTCGGCTCTATTTCGACCTCTACTAGACATATCCAACATGGTAGAACAAATCACACCAAAAAAGTTAAACCCAGACTTCATGGAACAAGCCATGATTGATCAGTTTATGGACGTACATATCAAGAACACCTGCCAACAGTGGATCCAGCTATATCGAGTTTTCAAAGTAGGCCAACTCCTTTACCAGGGCAAGTGGCTCACCAAGGACCAAGTTCAGTAGAAGTTTCCTCAACTCATGGAGGAACTCAACGCAATGGAGACCATTACTTCCTAAGGGGGGAGGAATGATCTAGGTGGATATTGGTGGCAACCCACCTATTCCACTTGGAACACCAACATTTTTTCTTTCAGTTTTTCAGTTTCCATAATTGTAGCAAAATTTACTATTTTTGGTAATTTTTCGGGTTCTCAACTTTCGGAGCCGTTTGGAGGCCCTAAATGATGTTTTCTGAGAATGTGAGACCACAAAAGAATTTGATTCATTGAGACTCGATATTTTCTCTCAGCATGTGTAGTCCTCAGGTAGATATTTCTAACGATGTATCATTTGCATCAAACATAGATAGTATGCCAAAGTTACGACCCATAGTATGGTGTTTCATCTCCTAGGGTTAGGTTTTTGGATGTTTAGGGTTTTCCATTGTTTCTAAATAATATATAGGCCTTCAAGCCTTATTGTAATAGGGAGTTAAGAGGCCTACATCCACCACATATCTTCTTAGAGATAAGCTACCAGCGCCCTAGTTATTTTATTTCCATTCTATCTGTAAACAAATTTCAGTTATTTGATATTAATGAAATGAATACGGTTATTTATGCTACATCTTTGTATTTATGGTTATATATGTATTATTTTGTATTCCTACATAAATTTGGATCAGTGTTATTAGAGCGGTATGCTCTTTCTCGATCCTTCTTTGCATGTCCCCAACGAGGTCAGGGTATAAGGATTTAGGGATCGATCTGGTTGAACCTTTGCAAGATCAACCTCGAAAACCCCGACAACCAAACATGGGGGACGAAAATAAAGATGAAGAAGTAGGAGATACTATCAAAATATTTCTCTAGGAGGCCCTTGAAAAACAAAGGGGCACAATGATAGATAACTTTATTCAGATCCTTTAATGACTTCCCACTAGAGGTGCATCTGCATCCAATAGCCACTTTAGAGTCATACCCCCTTTTAAGGTAAAATTAAACTTTGAAATTCCCCTATTTGGTGGCCAAATAGATCTAGATGCCGTATATAGATGATTAAATCTATTAGAATGATATTTCTCAGTTCACGACTTTTCTGACTAGGATAAGAGTTTTTTTCACTCCTCAGAGTTGTCCCCCATGTCAAGGACTGCTGGGAAACCTACTATGAGAAAAAGGATGAGGGGGAACCCTCTCTATTCTCGGTCATACCAACTTGGAATTATTTTGAGATGCCATCAAGGAACAATATTATCCCATGGGGAGCTATGAGGACAAGTACATATAATGGACTACACTGTGGTAGAAAAGGGATCAAGATGTGCATGAGTTGATGAATCTGTTCCATACCTTGCACATAAAGTTGGGTATGAAATATTTGGAGAAAAATTTGGTGCTGAAGTACCGAAATTTTATGCACAGATAAATTCAAGAGTAAATGGAGTTCCTTGACATCTCCTCACTTGGTATGACATACCGATATACTGCCAAGATTGAGCAGAAATTCAAACAAAATAAGCGAGACTTTGGATTTGCAAATAAAAAGCAAGGGAAATGTTTCCCCAAACCACAGAAAAAAGGAAAAAGCCGTAAGAAAATATCAACATCGTGAAGCTAAAGAAGGACACGAGAAAGTGATGTGAGTTCCATAAGAGCTCCACTCACAAAAAAAGTGAGTGTTAGGCCAAGCAGGCACTGGTGGCTAAGATGGAGGCTTCTGAATTAGATGCATGCTTCAAATTTGAATCAGAAATTGAGAAGGGGAATGACAAAGGGAATCATATTATCAATACGGAGCCCAACGCCACCATTGCCACCGTGAAGATCCAAAAGGAAGAATGAAAAGATATATAGTAGGAGAAGCGTCTCTTCCACTCCCATATGTGGGTAAAGGGTTCCCCACTATAGTTCATTTTAGATAGTGGGAGCTAAAATAACCTCATTTCAATAGAAGTCATGAAGCGGTTGGGCTTGCCGACCAAATCATGCCCACAACTGTACAACATCAGGTGGCTTCACCAGGGACATGATCTCCACGTCAGTGAGTAGTGCTACCTTCCCTACAACATCAAGCCCTTCGCCGATGAGGTATTATGTGACATTTCTCCTCTTGATGTTTATGATGTATTATTAGGCCAACCATACTTATGGAAGAAAAATGTTGTGTTTGAGTCCCAACCTAGTGTTTTTATTGTTACTTTGGGTAATAAGTTGTATAGTATACCAGAGGTACCACTGCCTACCACTATCACTTTGGTTACGAAAAATAATTGTAGTAAGCTCCTTTTCAAAATCAGGAAATTTTTTTTCCTGATGATCTGCCCTCAGGGAAAGAAGAATACTATGGAAAAGACCTCTAGAAAGGGCTCCTCTACACGACAACAACAAATGGACAAGGTTGTGGAGGAGTACGGGGGTGTCTTCACCTCACCCGCAGGGGTGCCTCTAGACTGTCACGTCAAGCATCCCATATCCTAGGTATGTCATTGCCCAATGGATTGATCTATCAATGCTCTGTTATGGAGAATGATGAAATCAAGAGGTAGATTCAGGAGATGCTACAGAAAGGTCACATTCAGCCAATTTCATCACCGTGTCAAATCCCGATCGTGTTGGTTCAGAAGGAGGATGGGACTTGGAGACTATGTATTAACTATCGGGCACTAAACAAGATCACTGTCTGGAATAGGTACTCAATCCCACAGATTGATGAACTTCTAGACCAACTCAAAGGGGTGAAATATTTTATCAAGATCGACTTGAAGTCTGAGTATCACCAGGTACCAATCAAACCGTCTGATGTGTGGAAGACTACCTTCAAAGCTAAGGATGGCCTTTCCGAATGGTTGGTCATGCCTTTTGTGTTGATGAATGCTCCCTCAACCTTCATGAGGCTAATGGACGACATATTGTGGCCATTCACCAATTCATTTTTAGTAGTGTAATTGGATGACATCTTGATCTTCAACCAAACTTGGGAAGAGCACCTCCACCACATCCTACATGTCCTCCAAACACTGCAACAACACAAGTTGCGTGCTGATTCGGAGAAGTGCACTTTTGGCATGAACCAGGTTCAATATTTGGGATACATTATTTATGAGCGGGGGTTTCATGTGGATCCAACCAAGATCCAAGTCATTCAGGATTGGCTAGCCCCAGCCACTCTAACAGAGCTTCACAACTTTTTGGGCCTTGTTAATTTCTACAGCAAGTGTTGAGGCATAAAAGGTGTCTTTTTAACTCTTATTTATCTCACATTAATTATCAATCCAGGTACGATTTTTTAATTCAATCGAAGAGTAATGCTTTCCAATATTCAGTACAGTGTTATAAATACAAAAGTAAACAGATGCTTGGAAATGAAATCTAACTACAATGACATGAAACTAATGCTCTGAAATCCAATCATTCACTCAGCAATCATCAGTCAAGGATGCAGTAGTAATAACTCTTTTCCTTTGGAAACTGATGTAAATGAAATAAAATAAGAACAAGACAATCAATCTAAGATCATAGTTAGCAATAACCAATGTCCTTTACAGTTGATGATCTTACACTCCAAACTAAAGCAATTAAATGGAAACTGAACTAAATTACTAATGTTGCTAATGAAAGTAAACTAGGAAAGCTCTCAAAAGAAAAACCACACTCTTTGCAGGTATGAAATAAACTGTAAACTAATTCACTAAAATGAACAGCAGATATATTTTACTAAAATTGAACAGCAATAGAAATGAACAACAAACTCTATCTAATGGAATTGAACAACAAACTCTATCTAATGGATTTGAACAGTAAATTCGATTGAACAGCAATCAAAACGGACAAAAATTGGAATGGAACAGCAGATGCTGAACAACGAAGCTCTATTAAAGCATAACAAGATAAGTTATACAGGGATCAAGATTCTTGTTAAATTGGAAAGGAAAGGAAACGCAATTCAACAATGCAACACATCAAGATTATAGAGAAATAAAACAGTAAATTATTAAACTTGAAACTGTAATGAAAATAGATGCAAACCATCACACAACTAAAATTGAAAGATAATAATACAAAAGAGCAAGTGGATCCACCAGGGCTGGGCTCTTAGCCACTAGGGAAATACCATTGAGCTACTCTAGAATAAAGTGATGGAACGACAACTAAATCATGTATTAATCATGCATAACATCGTTTACAAATAGTCGACCTTTGCTTGAATCACGAGAGTCAATGAAATTATAATTACAAAAGAAGTTTCAATGATAATCGTTCCTCCCCTCGATTTCTACAGGCGCTGCCTTTTATAACAACTCCGTGGAAAATAAAAGAAACAAAGATAAACTTTGAACAACGATCCCTCAAGATCGAAATATCCTGAGGGATTCGCTCTATTTTCCTCTTTTGGCTAACGCTTCATCTTCTTGTGTTGTAGCGATGCTGTTCCTTGCCTTTCTTTAACTATGCATTCTGATTTCATCCATCTTGTCTGGATATGACCCTTTGCTGGAGGAACAACAGTTACTCCTGCTTTAGCTTTGCCTTTCGAATGGTGATTTTCCACTTCATTTGTTTCCTATTTAGAATAAAAGACAATATTTAGCCAATTTCACAATAAACATTAATCTTTTCAATTCTATCATAATCCTTCAATATATCATCTTTCTAGAATAAAAAAGAGTTATGTTTAAAGGAAAAAGATAAGGAAATACATGGTGAATTCATACCTTTTCCAATGCTCAACAGCAGGTTCATGCTGGGATTTTCTCATATCACTTGGACCTTGAGTCAAGTCACCAAGGGAGGAGCGAAAGAAAAATTATTTTGGTCGAAATCTCAATAGAAGGAATTCATAGAATTGAAACATTGCCTCTACTCTTCCCTTATGCTCACATTACCAGACTTGCAACAACAATTTGAGATCGAGACGGATGCCTCTCACTATGCTATTGGGATAGTTCTTACTCAATATGGGCATCAAGTGGCATATTATAGTGAGACACTATCCGACACAGTTTGAAATTATCCCACTTGTGACAAAGAGATGTATTCCATTGTGCAGGCTTGTCAAAAATGGAAGCATTACATTTTTGGGAAGGAAAAAATCATCCACATAGACCATCGACCCCTGCAGTTTATACAGACACAAGGGAAGTTAAAGTAAGATTACCATCATAAGTGGTCCACATATCTGAAACAATTTCATTTGAACATCAAGTACAAGAAGGGCACCACAAATAATGTTGAAGACTACCTTAGCCAACCGCTGATCATGGCGATAACCACCGTTCTCAACTCTTGTGGGAACAATACTTCTGGTTGGCTGCTTTTCTACAAAAGTGATCCAAAATTCGGCCACACATACAAGACGCCCTTGGAGGGTAACCGAGTTCTAAATTTTCACCCGAATGATGGACTGCTATGTGGCTTGGGACACCTTTGTGTTCCTTCAACCAAGCTTGCCAAGATGATTTTGGAAGCGCATTACAGTTGAGTCGTTGGGAATTTTGGGGTTGAGAAAACAGTGGCGATACTGCAGAAGTATTTCTATTGGCCAAACCTTCGACATGATGTCGAGAAGTACATCATATCCTACACTGTCTATGCCATTTCCAAACCAACCATAAAAAAGCAAGGCCTCTATACTCCACTGCCTACCCCTAGTGGACCTTGGGAATCCATCTCCATGGATTACATGCCAGGCCTTTCTTCTACTTAGCATGGAAATTAGTATGTTTTCCTAGTCGTTGAAAAATTCTCGAAGATGGCCATTATGACAGCCTGCCAAAAGAATATCAGAACATAAGCCACTGATAAAATCTTCTTTGAACGAGTGTGGGTACACTTTGGTATCCCACATTCTATCATCTCAGATCGGGACAAAAAGTTTCCCATTACATTTTGGTCCAGCCTCTGGTCAATGTTGGAAAGTAAGATCACCAAGTCCACAACTTTCCATCCCCAAACTGATGGTCAGACAGAGGTCGTCAACAGAATGATCGTACACATTCTGCACATGTACAACTAAAAACATCCACGCACATGGGATGAGAGCCTCTTTTTTTTACAACATAGCTATAACTGGGCCCTCCACAGCTCAATAAACCACATCCACTTTCAGGTGGGCATGGGATTCCAGCCACTATGTCCCATTGACGTAGCCATGCCATTTGCAGCTGCTCAAGCCAATTCGACTCATGTTCAATCTGAAGCTGCCAAGGCGAACAACTTCATTGAGAACATTCATCACATCCACTAACAGGTTCATGAAATATTGGACAAAGCTAATTCTAAGTACAAGCAGTGACATGATAAGCATCGGGTGCCATACAACTTCCAGGTGGGCGACATAGTGTGGCTACATTTGCAAAAGGAGTGCCTCATTGGACCCCACCGTAAGCTTCACCTACTCTGATATGGGTCATACACCATCACCAAGTTTGTAGGGGACAATGCCTTCAATCTTACTATTCCACCATTCCTTGTTCTACACCCAGTGTTCATTTTGGACCGCCTTCGGCCCTGTTTTCCACCTCTACTGGACACATCTGACAAGGAAAAACAAATCAAACCAACAAAGTTAAACCCAGAATGCATGGAAAAAGTCACAAGTAATCGGATTATGGAAACACATATCAATAACACTTGCCAACAGATGATCCAACTATCTCGAGTTGTCAAATCAAACCAACTCCTTCACCAGGGAAAGTGGCTCACTAGGGACCAAGTTCAACAGAAGTTTCCTCAACTCATGGAGGAACTCAACGCAATGGGGACCATTACTTCCTAAGGGGGGAGGAATGATCCCGGTGGATATTGGTGGCCACACACCTATTCCACTTGGACCCCCACCATCGTTTCTTTTAGTTTTTCATTTTTCATAATTGTAGCACAATTTACTATTTTTGGTAGTTTTTCAAGTCCTGAACTTCCAGAGTCATTTTGAGGCCCTAAACAATTTTTTTTGGGAATGTGAGACCTCCATGGAATATGAGTAATTGGTACTCAATATTTTTTTGTCATAATTTGTAGTCCTTGGATAGATAATTCTAATAATGTATCCTGTTCATCAAACAGAGATAGTATGCCAAAGTTACGATCCTAGGAAATTGATGTGTCAATTTACCCCGACAGGGCCGATAGTATGGTGTTTTGTCTCCTAGGGTTAGGTTTTTGGATGTTTAGGGTTTTAAATTATTTCTAAATAGTATATAGGCCTTCAAGCCTCATTGTAATAGGGAGTTCATAGGCCTATAGCTGCCACATCTCTTCTCAGAGATAAGCTACCAACACCCTAGCTAGTTTATTTCCATTCTATCTGTAAAAAAATTTCATTTCTTTGATATTAATGAAATGAAGTGTTATTTCCATTGCATATTTGTATTTAAGGTTATATATTTATTATATTGTGTTCCTACATAAATTTGGATCAGTGGTATCAAAGCGATCTTCTCTTTCTCGATACTTCTTTGCATGTCCCCATAGAGGTTGGGGTATAAGGAGTTAGGGCTTGATCTGGTTGAACCTTTTCAAGATCAGCCTCGCAAACCTCGATGACTACACACGGGGGACGAAAAGAAAGATGAGGGAGCAGGAGATTCTATCAAAACATTACTTTAGGATGCCCTTGGAAAACAAAGGAACATGATGATAGATAACTTTTTCTAGATCCTTCAACGACTGCCCACTACCAGCGCATCTACATCCAGTAGCCACTCTAGAGGTGCAACCCCTTTAAGGTAAATAAAACTTTGAAATTCCCTTATTTGGTGGACAAATATATGTAGACGTCATAGATAGATGGTTAAATATATTAGAAGGATATTTCTCGGTATTAGATGGTTCCACATATCTGCAACAGTTTCATTTGAACAACAAGTATAAGAAGGGAAGCACCAATAATGTTGCAGAATGCCTCAGCCGACCACCGATTGTGGCGATAACCACATTGCTAAACTCTTGTCGACATGAGACTTCTAATTGGCCACTTCTCTACAAGAGCGATCCAAAATTCAGCCACACATACAAGACGCTCTTGGAGGGTAACCGAGTTCTAAATTTTCAACTTCAATATGCACTGTTATGTCACCTGGGACACCTTTGTGTTCCTTCAAGCGAGCTTGCCGAGATGATCTGGGAAGCGCACTACAGTTGGGTCGTTGGGCATTTTGAGGTCTTGAAAATAGTGGAAATACTACAGAAGTATTTCTATAAGCCAAACCTTTGACAAGATGTCGGGAAGTACATCAAATCCTGCACTTCCTGCGCCATTGCATAACCGACCATAAAAAATCAAGGCCTTTATGCTCCACTTCCTACCCCTATCCGACTTTGGGAATCCACCTCCATGGATTACATGCCAGACCTTCCTTCTACTGAGCATGGCAATGATTGTGTCTTCGTGGTCATCGACAAATTCTCAAAGATGGCCATTATGGCAGCCTGGAAGAAGAATATCAGAGCAGAAGCCACTGCTAAACTCTTCTTTGAACGAGTGTGGGTACACTTTGGAATCCCAAAGTTTATCATCTCATATCGGGATAGCAGGTTCCTCAATACATTTTGGTCGAGCCTCTGGTCAATTTTGGACACGAAGCTCACCAAGTCCACAACTTTCCATCCCCAAACTGATGGCCAGACATAGGTTGTCAACAAGATGATCCTACGAATTCTACGCATGTACAACCCAAAGAATCAACACACATGGGATGAGAGCCTCCCCTAGTACAACATAGCTATAACCAGACCCTCAACAACTCAATCGACCACAAACCCTTTTAGGTGGGCTTGGGATTCCAGCTACTATGTCCCATTGACGTAGCCATGCCATTTGAAGCTACTAAGGCCGATTCATCTCATGTCCAGTCTGAAGCTACCAAGGTGAACAACTTCATTGAGATCATTCAACACATCCGCTCATAGGTTCATGACATATTGGATAGAGGGAATTCTAAGTACAATCAATGACATCACGTGCGTCAAATAGAGATAGTATGCCAAAGTTACAACCCCGATAAATTGATGTACAAATCTACCCTAACGGGGCCCATAGTCTGGAGTTTCACCTCCTAGTTTTAGTTTTTTGGATGTTTAGGGATTTCAGCCACTGTTTCTAAATAATATATAGGCCTTTAAGCCTCATTGTGATAGGGAGTTCAGAGGCTTGTAGCCACCACATCTCTTCTCAGAGATAAGCTACCAAAGCCCTGGATAGTTTATTTCCATTCTGCCTGTAAACAAATTTAAGTTCTTTTATATTAATGAAATGAAGTGTTATTTCCGCTGCATATTTGTATTTATGGTTATATATGTATTTTTTTTCATTCCTACATAAATTTGGATCAGTAGTATCAGAGCGGCCTGCTCGTTCTTGATCCTTCTTTGCATGTCCACAATGAGGTCGGGGTGTAAGGAGTTAGGGCTCAATCTGTTTGGACATTTCGAGATCAGCCTTGCAAACCCTGACGACCACACATGGAAAACGAAAAGATAGATGAGGGAGCAGGAGATCCTATCAAAATATTGCTCGAGGAGGCCCTCAAAAAAATAAGGAACGTGAAGATGGATAACTTGTTAGGTTCCCGTGATTTGGCAGATTGTTTAAACCAAATGCACAGGGTAACATCAAACAAATATTTGGAGTCCTAGGACCTAGCCTTCCTGGACTTAGAGAGAGCTCTCTCTATTTTGTGCAAAGGATGTGAACTTTTTTTCTTTGACGGTTTGATTTTAGGCTAGTTGTTAAGTGTAGGGTTTGTTTGTTTGTTTTGGTTGGGTAAGATGATCAAGTAGAATAGGTGGAGTGTGGAAATCTTCAAGTCATTGGGCTATGGATTCAATAAAAGTCATGGAAAGTTCAACAATGAATCAGGGTGCATCACAAGGAAAATCTAGCATGGTTAAATGGATTTTCAAGGCTTGTGTGAAATGAATTGAACATCAAGTTTGTGAACAAAATAGGGCGAAGGGAAATTAAGAATCATTTGTCAAATACTTTAATAAGAAGGGAATTCAACACTAATTAGCTTAAAGAAGTAATCATAAGACAGGGAAAACCAATAAATATTTGATTCAACTCAAGCAAATAAGCATTTCAGACAAACAATCCAATGAAATAGAGAAGGCGAGAAACTCATTTAACTTCTAGTGATTTCACCTTCAAGGTTATAAACATTTAAGATAAACATATAACTTTAATCAAGGAAGAGGGAACTCCTAAACATCATTGATCATAGCCATAAAGATTTCCAAAACAACTATTCAAGCATGGACAAAGGGTATGATCGAAACATAACCTCTTTGGAAAAACTAATTAGTGGTACTTCAAATAAAGATCTCAAGAACAATGTTTTAGGGACATCAAACAAGAAGGGCTAACCATGAAACATATTTGATACCTACTGTATTGAACCATTCATGAGATAAACAAGCTTGGGTGGGTCTAAAGAGAAATTAAGGATTCTTTAAATTGACCTAGCAGAGGAAAACATAGAGGCAGTGAAGAACAAACAGAGCTAAGGTGCCTTTGAAAAACATTTCTTAGTATAGAACCTTTGTTCTACTGCAATATAGAAGGATGAAACACAATGATACATAAGAAAACATGGACTGAATAGAAGCACATCACCATTAACCAAGCTCAGGGATCCTGCAAGCAAGCCTTCCCCATCATCAGTCAAAACAAGCCATTCGCAAACTCCACAACACCAATTTATTCTTCAATCTCCAAAAAACCATATATTTCTCTCAAGAGTCATCAAATGAAAACCATATACATAGGACCTCCTTGCTCTATTTATCTAGCAAATGAGGAGGTGGAAACCCTAAGAGGCTTCTAGAAACCATAAATACACCATAAATGTCATTTATGTCCAAAGAGGCCATGCAAGGCCCAAGGCACATAATATCTAAGCTAATAAATGAAAGATAACATACACATAACTCCTCAACCAATTCTGGATTGATTTGCCAAAAAAATCTCGAAAATATCTTTCAGTGTGTTTTGTTGACTTTTTTGCAAGGTGGCGGCTGAAAACGTAGCACATGCACAAGAAAAATGGGTCCTTTTTCAGCCATGTTTTGATGACCTTCCCGATGTTAGAATTGGCTCCGTGATGGCCCGTTGGAAAGCCTGCTGAGTCTACTTTCCAAATATACCCTTGGTTTTATGATTGAGCTCCATTAACCTATCCAAAAGGAAAAATTCCCAAAACTTCTCTAGGCACAACACCAAGCCTAAAAATGAGGCAGAAAGGTGAAAAATGAGGTGTGTTTTGGCCTTTTTAGGGGTCAAAAATGCTCCAAATGATCTGAAATTTGGTGAGCATACTTTACTTGAGCTGAGGATTCCAAAATTCCAATTTTTCCTCCTGAGGATGCCTGAGATGAAAGCGTAGCGCCAAGGGTGTTGCACTTAGAGGCCTCCAAATTTGCAAAAAACCAAAATTTGTCAAAATTTTCCCAAAATTGTTGGATGTCTCCCTTATGGGGTTTGAGAGACCTGTGGAGAAGCTTAAGCCAAGATTCCAAGGTTTTCTTTGTCTTTTTCTCCTTTGAGTGCTTGTATTTTGGCATGGGAATTTTTGAGTTTAGCCCTTGCAACTTGGTTTCTCCGAGCATAATGCTTGGTCATCTTCCTTTGGAGATCAAGATCGTTATTAGATTTATCAAATTTAACCTCCAAGTGTATGTTTTCTCTTTCCAACAAGGCTTCCGATCATGTTCTATCTCCATGGAAAGTAGCTCACTTAGAGGGAGCTGCTCAGCCAAGGTTGATTCTTGTTCTCTTTGTTTTGCCAATTCCTTCTTCAAACCCATGGTTCTTGGTCTCCTCTTAGACTACCCTACTTCATCTTCACTTTCCTCATAGGTGCCCATGAATTCATCTAGCTTTACCTATGCCCTTTGAGCTTATTTCTAGGCTTTGATTGATCTAGCCTCATAAATGGCAATTTGTGCCCCTAGCTACCTGTTCTCCATCTCAAGGGCATCATTCACACTCTTGGCCCTATCTAGATTTTCTTCGAGGTCTTCAATTAGGGCATTTTTGTTCTGGATGAGTAAGTTTGAGATCCTTGCTTCATTTTCTGCATCACTTCCAACCTGAATGATTTCAAACTCTCTCTCAACCTCATGCTGATCTTCTCATTCTTCCTTTACCTTTTCTTTGCCTTTATCTAGTGGCTTGTGGATGTGGAAAGCATGGCCCCTTGCCTTTTTGAGGCAAAAAACACATGCCCCTCTCTGATATGTCAATGCAAGAGGTTTGCGAGTGATCTTTTGGGTGTCTTCCTAATGGATGTGATCCTTGATGTTATCATCAAAGTCTTCATGTTCATCATTAGTACCATCATCTTCTTCATTTCCTTCACTGTTTTCACGACTTTCATGACTTTATTCTTCCTTTCTGTTATGTTCCTCACTGATGCTTGCTTCATTGGTGTCCATGTTATTTTCAGCCTCTTCATTTTACTCACTGTTTCATCTTCATCTTGGCTACTCTCTTCATCTTTTCCCTGATCTCTGTCATGACTAGGAGCATCATTGTTTTGAATGTCATTAGGGCTCTTAGTCTCATTGTTTTCCTTAGGATCAACTAGCCTCACCTTCATCATTATCCACCTCCATGTATTTTTCTTCATTGCTGACCTCTTCTTCATCATTTCTTAATTCATTTCCATTGTCAGCTCCCTAATTTTCTTCATTGTAATCTTCTGCTTTTGTTTCCATGTTTTCTGCCTCTTGTTGGCTCAACTCATCATCACCCTCATCTTCACTTTCTTGTTCACTACCACTTCCTTATCGATCTGATGAATCAAGAGAAGATGGGGAGGGGAGGTTTTCTCGAGGAAAGGATACTTGGGTAGATGATGAGGCATGATCAGTAGGAGGTGATGGAGGAGTAGAGGGAGCAGGATGAGATGATGAGGGTAAATTTGGCTAATGATGGGGCTGTGGGCTTATGAATATTTCATAAGCAATGAACACCTCATGGTGGGAGGTATAAATGATATATTTACACCCACATTTAAATTGTCAACCCGAGGGGAAGTAAGACTTAGAGACGTAGCACAATATATGCCAGAATATGGCCTCGAGGATTTGTCCAATCAAACCCTAGATCTAATGTAGAAAGGAAATCATGAAGGAAAATAAACAAGATATTTCAAGATAACACGTTGCAAATTAATAATCTATGCAAAAAAATAAAAATGCAAAACTTCTTAATAATCTATACTCGCAAATACGAAAGCATGAAATTGAAATCTGTAATGCTTCTTCAAGATTTGTTCTTAAAATGCCGCTTTAAAATCCGTACTTAAAATGTTGCTTCCAAATGATGTAAGTACTGTTGATGGAAGGAAATAATAAGTGTGTGAAAATATTCAATGCAAACTCAGCAAGGATATATTCAAGAATACTTTTGGACACTTCAATTATGTTAAAAATATGTTTAAACTAATCTTGGTATTTAAATAGACGTGATCTCCTTATATTCCCCAAGATCAATTCATATAATAATTTAAATTGTTTATAAGTGCCCAATAATAAAAATAATGAATTAGATGAAAACCTTTTGATCTTGTCCTCGTCTTAAATCCCTGTTACTGAATATATATTTATAAGATAACTTAAACAGGGCAAGAATGAAATTGAGAAAAAGAAGCACTTCCTAATTGATAATCTATTTAATTTCTAGAACAGAAATAAATTCTATATTAACGCCGGCATGAAATTTATCTACCTTATGCAATTAAATGTAAAGGAAATTATAAAGTGGAATTGCAGTGTTCAAATTAATTTATTGATTGGAGATATTATCAAGTAGTTTTGTTGAAAGTAACCTCATGCGATTTCTAGCAATTATAATTAAAATTTTAGAGAATTTTCAAATAACATTGGATCAATTAAATCCAAGTTTTAAATCATCATATCATCCCCATTATAAATCTCTGCAATCAAAAATATATTTCGTTAGATAATAGATGAACATGGAAAATAGTGAGGATGGAAAACAAAAATAAAAGGAGTGTCGACTAACTAAATAAACTCATAAATAAATTCTAGAATAATTAAATCACTAAATTCATGAATCAAATCTACAGTAATTAAATAGCAAAACATAAAGAATGGAATTGCAGAAAATTGTTTAAATCACTCAAGCAAGAAATCAAATGCAGATAATGAATCATTCTTAATAATAAATTAAATTAAATGAACTAAACAATCCAAGCAATGAGCTGACTGATGGGCCCAATCACCCAACTCCTGTAAAATAAAATCAACACACTATCTTCAGCAGTTAAAGAATCTGGAAATGCAAATTGGATGTTAAATCACATTACAATTGAAATCACATTGCAAGAATCAAGTTATAAAAATATTAAATCAAACGATACAAATTTTGAGCTGCTTCGATCCATAATACAATGTTGTTGTAGCTACCCAGCATCTCCCATTCAATCCACTGCCTTAATGCATCGCTCTCCTATCTGCACACATCGCTCTCCTATTCAATCCACTGCCTTAATGCATCACTCTCCTATTTGCACACATCTACTACCTATCTCCTACGCAGAGTTATATATCTCTCTATCAACTACAACAACTTTATATATACATTGTTAATTACTAAACTGGAGCTTCAACCCAAAAATAGAGAAAATTATTGGTTTTACAAATTGCCAGAATGAGAATTAGTTTGAAACAGATTGTCAAATTTGGAAATTTCTCCTCTTTTAATGGGATTTTTCTGTTGCTGTAAGATGCGTTCTTGACTTCTGGAGGGAATTCGGACTTCGTTGACTTCGCACAGTAATTCCAACAACGATTTTCATGGCAATTTGTTTATCGATAATGAGCTCAATGAAGGTTGCATTTCCAAGTTCCTTTTCCTTCTGCGCCTCTGCTTTCCAAGCCTTCTTCAAATGTCTTATTAATGATACTTTTAGCCACATCATCTGAAATTTTTCCCCAGTGAAAGACTCTTCAAAAATACAATGATAAGCACTTATCACATCTCTTGATATCAAAGCTTTATCCAGGGCCTGCACAACTTTGCCCTGATTGTTGCGAAGAAGCACAAGATTGATAGCTTTTGAAAGATTAGCAGCTCGTTTCTAAATGGAGGATACCAAATCTGCTATAGACAACTCACGGTCAGTGACATGCCTTTCAATGGAATTATTCATATCTATTTTGTTTGAAATATCCACTTCTAAAGCCTTTTCCACATCACGAGTTTCCATCAAAGAAGAAATGTGTCTTTTCAAATCAGATGGACAGACACAAGATGGTAAAGGGAAGCAATCAAGAGAAACAAAAGTATATGGTACAATAAAAATCAAGTAGCAAAGTAACTCAGACAAAAAAATAACAATGGATGCTTCACGAGGATGGTCCTTTGAGTCTGGGACAAAACCAGTAGGAGACAGTTCCCTTAACCGACGAACACTTATGTCAACAAACATCCATAAATTTGATTGCGAAAGTGCAATGCGATCAATAAATTCAAATACAATGGGAAGAAGAAACTCTAGTGCTTCCAACGACTCCTTTTTCTGTAACTGAGAAAGAACCCAATCAATAACTTGAGGACATTGGAGTAACCCTTTTGCATAATGCCAATGTAGGATTCACACCATATAACACCATTTAATATACAAGGAAGGCTCCTCACTGTCAGTAGTTGTTTGGGAAGAGTCACCTCCTTGATGCTGACCAGAGACACCCAAGAGAATTTGTGGGCTCTCTTGATTTTATAGTGTTGAAACAGTGCCATCATTTTGACAAGATTCATCTAGAATGCACTGGAGATAGTCTACAACATCCTTTGTCCATAACTCCACATGTTTTTCCTGTGTCTTGTCTTGGCCTCCTTGTATCCATTTTGAACAACTTCATGAGTTAGTGTCTCCTTTAGATAATTTGGGATTGGAGGATTACACAAAACACCTTCTGAGTTGCAATAATGGCCCTCCTAATTCGTGGTGCTATGGCTTGTAAAAAAACCAAACCTCTGGCAAAGAAATGTAGTCCATTTCAATGGATCAGATATGATTACGCGCTTAAATTGTGCTCTTCATAAAATGATTGGTAAAATAAGATTTGTTTTAATCCCCAAACATAACCAGAGTAGCAATATTCATGGATACCCAATACGTTCACGTTCAGGAGTGGTCTTGAGTGGAATATTCCCCTGATGATAACTCTCTCATGAACCCGAATTTCGCCAAACGGTTTTTGGGTTATAGGAAACATGGTGCTCTGAACACAACCCATGTCTCTAATTTTAGAGATTATGCTCCATTTTGTCACAAATTGATATTTTCACCTAAGAAAATATCAGACTCAACTACCCAGCTGCTGCTTTTATGCATGGATCTGTATTTGAACGTAGTCTCGTACTAGACTTATTCACCTGCCACCAAGGAGACATTTATTAATAGAATGTTAGGTCCCTATATTACTAGTATAGTCCCTTATTTTTATTAGTGTAACCCCCTTATTATTATTATTGTACCCTTGTAACCCCCATTTTGTTATTATTGTGCCCTCAAATTATTATTCTTAGGTCGGCTAGGATTACATTGTGGCCCACTAGGATTACATTATGGCCACATGGACTCCTATATATAGAAAGGAGGTTTTGTAAATTGTATCATCCAATAATTGTTCATTTATTATTATTAATATTGGAGGTTTCCCCCTCGAAGTGGCTTATTTCTAAGGTGTTGATATCTCTTTTCTTCTATTTTTTGAGCTGGTTACACAACATTTGGTATCATAGCTTTGGATTCTAGGGTTTCGCTGCTCCAAACAGGTCATCGTGGAATTTTCGCTATAACTCTTTTTTCTACGAAGTTTCAGAAGCTGAAATTTTTAGGGTGCGAAGCCGAAATCCTGAGGAAACTCGTCGCAAAATTTTAGAGCTTGGTTTGCAACATTTTTGGAGATATGATCTATGGAAGGTAGTGTTTTTTCAGGCTCCCGAATTTAATATCAAAGAGGTGATCGTGGGAAAAGTTCAATAACTCTCTCTCTGAGCATCAGATTAGAGTGCCGTAAAAAGTGGTTGTAATTACACGGACTGATGTTTCTTGGATATCAATTTCAGAGGTGAAGGACGAAACAATGACACGTGTAAAGTCGTAAAATTTCAATCTACTGAACTAGTCCATAATTAGGTCATTGTGGGAGATTGGACATAAATTTGTCTTGGAGAATCCAAATCAGGTCAGACTTGTGGCATTCAAAAGAGAATTCACAGGGCTAATTTATTGCTGAACTTCAGATATTGAAGATCTACAATCACATAGATAATCCAATTTCAATATCGAGCTTCTCAAAAGCAAGAAAAAGGTGTGTATTTTTTTTCCGAATTGCATAAGTCTTGTTTGAAAAATCAATTTGAATTGATTCCAAGGGAATATTATAGAATAGATATCAGTATTGGGTTCTAAAAAATGCTCCGTAAAAATAATTCAACACCCACTAAGCCCTCAGAAGGCTTTACTATGACTCATGAAGATGAAGAATTGCAACATGATCTATCAAAATTACAAGAGTAAGTGCACCAAATTTCGCTCTCGCAAAGAGCAGCAAAAAATGAAATGGAAGTTTTGAAGAAAGGCATGGAAGCAAAGATGGATGGTGTGAAGAATAATATGGATGGTTTGAAGAAAGGCGTGGAATATAAGATAGATGGCATGGAAGCTGGCATGGAATCTAAGATGGATGACATGGAAGCTAAAATGGAAAACATGAAGAATGATCTAAAAGAAGACATGGAAGGTTTGACAAAGTTGATACAAAAAATGTTTCCTAATGGTGAAAAGATAGTAGAGGAAACTCATGATGAGAACAAAATAAATGTTAATCGTGATTTCATAAACTCTACTGTTGGAGGGAAGAACCACCATATTTCAAAAATGGATATGAGGAAGTTTGATGGAAAGGATCTTGTAACATGGATACTACAGATGGAGCAATATTTTGATCTCCATAATGTGCAAAACACACAAAAGGTACGCATTGCAACTTTACATTTAGAACAAAATACATTTGTATGGTATCGATGGCTTTGCTCCGTAAAAAAATTGTCACTTGGTCAATTTTTACGGAGGAAATGATAGCACATTATGAGGATACAAAGAGCAACACCTTCTTTAGCCAATTGATAAATCTCAAACAAAAGGGTTTAGTGGGGCAGCACATTGAGGACTTCCAAAAATTGAATATAAGGGTAACTGATATTCCAGAGGAACACAGGATTGATCTCTTCATAGGCACTTTAAAGGATAGCATCCAACATGAAGTTCGCGTTCTGGAACCTGATTCATTGGAGAAGGCATTCAGGTTGGCAAGAAAATTTGAATGTAAAATTATGGCGACAAGGAAGCCTACCACTCAATTCTATAAAGAAGGAAGTGTTCCTACGCCTAGATTTCCACAACCTACAAGGTTGACACCACAACAATTGGAAGAAAAAAGAGCAAAAGGGCTTTGCTACAGTTGTGATAGCAAATACACTAAAGGTCATAAGTGTGCTGAGAAGAAATTATTTTACCTAGATTGTGAAGAGGAAGAAGAAAATGAACAAGAAGAGGATATACACCAGGAACCAACCCAAGAAGAGGAAGAAATGAGTCTGACCATATCATGTAATGCATTGGCAGGAATTACCACTCCTCAAACTCTCAAGGTAGAAGGACATATCAAGAAGAAAAAGGTAATAGTGTTGATTGATTCAGGTAGTACCCATAATTTTATTCATTGTAAGGTAGCCAAGGAATTGAATTGTTTCCTATACCCAGCACCAGAATGTCAAGTGATGGTTGCAAATGGAGGAACTATAAATTGCTCTAAAAAATGCCATAATATCAAGCTAACCATGGGGGAATATGTATTGACTAGTCCAATGCTTTCCATTCCTATGGGAGGTGTTGATGTTGTACTAGGAGTACAATGGTTACAATCTTTGGAGATGGTAGCTTTTAATTTTCAAGAACTTTTCTTGAAATTTTTTTCAGAAGGAAAGGAAGTCGAATTACGGGGTATTGCAGGGAAGCCGGGAAAGATAATAAGCTCTAATGTCATGACAAAGCTTCTAAAGAAAGAACAACGAGGCGTAATTGCACAATTATGCTCAATAGAAGTTCCAACATCAAAATCATCTATTTCTGCAGATCTCCAACAAGTCTTGGACAATCATTCCAAGGTGTTTGAAACTCCCAAAGGACTCCCACCTATTCGTGATCATGATCATGATATTCATTTTATTCCAGGAATTGTTCCTCCAAACATCAGGCCTTATAGATATCCTTACGTCCAAAAGAGCGAAATTGAACGTATGATTGCAGAAATGTTAGAGGCAGGTATAATTCAACCTAGTCAAAGTTGTTTCTCTGCTCCTATAGTATTGGTACACAAGAAGGATGGATCATGGCGCATGTGTCCGGAATATAGGGAGCTCAATAAGCTCACCATTAAAGATAAATTTCCCATTCCTGTGATTGATGAATTATTGGATGAATTACATGGAGAAATTTATTTTACCAAGTTGGATCTTCGTTCAGGATATCATCAAATTAGAATGAAGACTGAAGATATTCCAAAAACGGCATTTCGAACTCATGAGGGTCATTATGAATTTTTGGTCATGCCTTTTGGCCTTACCAATGCACCTTCTACATTTCAAGGGTTGATGAATTCCATTTTCAAACCCTTCCTTAGAAAATTTGTGCTAGTATTTTTTGATGATATACTAATCTACAGGAGGTCTTGGAAGGATCATGTTGAACATGTTGACGGGGTGCTCAAACTATTGCAGGAGAAACAATTATATGCAAAAAAATCCAAATGTTTCTTTGGAGTACAAGAGGTGGAATATCTGGGTCATATTGTATCTCACGAGGGTGTTAAAGTAGACCCTAACAAAATTAAAGCCATTAAGGAATGGAAAGTCCCCACAGCCATAAAGAAGTTGCGAGGATTTCTCAGGTTAACAGGGTATTATCGCAAGTTTGTTAAGAATTATGGGAGAATAGCAGCACCTCTAACAACATTATTGAAGAAAGATGCATTTTCATGGACTCCTGAAGCAACTAAGGCCTTTGAACATCTTAAAGAGGCAATGTGCCTAGCACCGGTCTTAGCTACGCCAGACTTCACAAAAACCTTTTATTGTGGAATGTGATGCCTCAGGAAATGGAATTGGTGCAATTTTAATGCAGGAAGGAAGACCCATTGCTTTTGAAAGTCGTCCAATCAAAGGAAAGTATTTACAGAAACCTATTTACGAGAAGGAAATGTTAGCAATACTACATGCACTAAAGAAATGGCGAACTTACCTAATGGGAAGACACTTCAAGGTAAAAACTGATCATGATAGTCTTAAACACTTTTGGAACAAAGACTATCTTCAGAAGAGCAGCAAAAATGGGTCACAAAGATGTTGGGTTATGACTTTGAAATAATCTACAAAAAAAGAAAGCTTAATGTTGTTGCAGATGCACTCTCAAGAAAGAATGAAGAGGTGGAAGCATTGCTTTGTGCCATTTCTATTATCCAACCAGATTGGATAACCGAAGCAAGAGATGAATGGAAGAAGGACAAAGACGTATGGACACTCATTCAAAAGTTGCAGTAAGATCCTAGTACATACGATACATTTAGTTGGAAAAATGATTCCTTATGGTACAAAGATCGCTTATATCTTTGTAGGAATTCCCAACTAAGCAAAATTAATACAGGTGCACATTTCCGTTTTGGGAGGACATAAAGATTTTTAAAAAACTTACCACAGAGGTAGAAAAAATTTTTTGGGATTATTTATAAATCTGATATTCAAAAGTTTGTGTGAAATGTTCAGTTTATGAGGAAGAATAAAATTGGAATAAATTAGGAGCCTGAGACTTCTGTGCTATCATTCCAAATTAATGTTGGAAGGAATTTCAATACTGGATGAATTTTTATCATAGGTTTACCTAAGTCCGAAGGAAATAATTTCATCATGGTGGTAGTTGATAGACTTACCAAGTATGCACACTTTTGTGCATTATCTCTTCCATTTAAAGCAAGTACAGTTGCTACTACATTTATGGACGAAATTCAAAAGCTACATGGAAGCCCAAGGGTTATTGTGAGCGACAGAGATCCCATTTTTACTGGAAATTTTTGGACGGAGTTATTTTCTTGTTTGGGTACTCAATTAGCTCATAGCTCATCTTATCATCCTCAATCTGATGGTCAAACTGAGATAGTAAATAAATATTTGGAAGGATATCTTCGTTGTTTTGTATCTGATAAACAAACACAATGGGTCAAGTGGTTACCTCTCGCTGAATGGTGGTATAACATTTCCTTCCATACTGCAGCAAAAATGACCCCATTTATGGCACTTTATGGATATCATCCACCATCCATCACATCATCTTTGAGGGAAAATTCGAAGGTTCAAATTGAAAGTCTGTAAGGCATCGGCAAAGAGAGTTGTCCAACTCTGAGATAACACAGATGCAACTCATCTGGAAATGAAACAACACGGGCGGTCTTTATCGCATTGAAGAGAAGTTTTGATGTAGGAGATTGGGTATTTTTACGGCTACAACCATAAAACAAATGTCCCTCAAGCAAGCTAAGAAGGATAATAAATTATCGCCAAAGTACTATGGTTCTTACAAGGTGTTGCAAAATATTGGTACTATGGCATACAAATTGGAGCTTCCTGATTCTTCGTGAGTGCATCCTGTTTTCCATGTTGCATGCTTAAAGAAGGTTATAGGTGAAAATCTTCCAATTCAAAAAATATTTCCAGAACTTGACGAGGTAGGAAAAATCATATTGGAACCTGAAACGGTCACAAAAACAAGAACTCAACAGCTACGGAATCGATCAATTTCAGAGTATCTCATCAAGTGGAAGAACTTACCCACTGAAGATTCTACATGGGAGGGACCGAGAGGTTTCTCTGAAGCTTTCAGAGCTGCTCAGCGTGAGACAGAAAGACACACACCCCCGAAAGAGAGAGAGGGCCTGTAAAATCCCTATATTACTAGTATACGTCATATTGTTATTAATTGTAACCCCCTTTTATTATACTTGTACCCTTACAACTTCCAATTTCATTGTCTTTGTGCCTCAAATTGTTATTGTTAAAATTGTTGGGGGTTATTGTGGCCCTAAGATTGAGATAAATTGGACTCCCTATCATATATATAGAAAGGAGGTTTTTTAAATTGTATCATCCAAGAATTATTCATTTATGTAATGTATTGGAGGTTGCCCCGTCGAAGTGGCTTATTTCTAAGGCGTTGATATCTCTTTTCTTCTATTTTTGGAGCTGGTTACACAACATAGAATTTACACACAAAACCTTCATCAATTTAAATAATAAGAAGAATTCATAAATTAATGTCTATCGTCCTTGAATGCCTCTAATCATAAACTGTAAAGGACAAAAACACTAGGTACAAGCATCTAATTATGCGATAAATATCATGAAAATTTGTACAAAAGTGCGGCTCAACACCTCCCAAGGTATGCATTTTTACTCCAGCTGATGTAGCACCACCATCTTGATCAGAGAGTGGTGGAACAAAATTTTCATTTGCTAGTAATAGCTCCTCCTTCGAACAACAGAAGACATCTTGTCAATAATCCTATACAATTAGTAGGGTAAATGAAGCATTTTAACCCTAGTAAAATGCATGAGTAATCTGATATGGTAGGAGTAGAGCCTAGAGTATCTCCCCTCACATGTAAAATATTTCATGATGACCTTCATTAAGGGTGCATACCTCTCCAAAAAGTGTGAGAAAGGGAAAATATTCTTGCAACCTTCTTTGTACCTGGGCTTGAGGAATGGCTCATAGCAGCTCATGTCTAGCTTTTCTCTCTTGAACCATTTTCACCAACATCAGGAAATCCAGTAGTATTGGCAATGGTATCTGATGATATCTCAAAGTCTACCCTTGCAAGATTTACTTATTTATTGTGTAGGTTGAGGGAAAACAACCTAGTGAGCTCAAGGTGACTTTTCACTTGTTTGACCTTTTCAAAAAACTGAAAACACCCTACATTCTAAAAGCATGTGAGAATCATGGGAGAAGTAGTAATCTCCACAGTGTCTTGGGGTTCAAATATATTAACCTTCCCACTCTTGTGCTTTTGACTCATAGGCACTTGGCCTCTTTCACTGCTCACACTCCCTTCTTCTCCTAACATGGTGATTAGTGATGCCTTTAAACAACCCTAGGTTTGCTTGTGAAACTTGATAGGATGAGTGAAATGGAATAATGGTGAAAGGAATTTTTTGGCAAGTGAGTGAGATGTAGGTGTGGGTTTATCACTGATTTCCTTTGAGATTTGATGAAGGGTTAACTTGAACTAACTGTAATTACCCTAATTGACACCTTTCTTGACTGGTCATTTCTTGCTTGGAGGTCAAAAGAGAGTGTTGGTCATGAGGACTTAGGTTTTCTAGTCACTAGGGTTTAGTCAATTCCTTTAAGCATAAAATCATGAATTTCACTAGAGGAGCAGAAAAACATGCACTACCAACCTTTTACTTCTTTGCAGGTCCTTGGATGTAGCTTGAAGGTGCTCCCTTGTGATTTTTTGGCAATTTTGGAAGTGAAAGAAGGTTTTTGGACTAGGCATAACGCTTGCACGCACAGTCGGGTGTCTGGCCTCCTGGGCGCAGCGCTTGCTTGTGTGCAGGCCTGTCGGGCTTCCTGAATGCAACGCTTGAATGTTTTTGGGCCTGTCAGGCCTCTCTAAGCGTAGCGCCAGGCACTTTCTGGGCCTGTCGGGCCTCTCCTGGGTGCAGCGCTGCACGATGCCCTACCTATCGGGAAAGTCTAGGAAAATGGGTAGTGCCTGTATGAATGCGCAGCGTAGTGTATTTTTACACTACAAAAATCCTCGAACGCGTAGCTTCGGGTGTTGTAAGCACATCACTGGCATGAATGTGTAGCGTCGGGTAACCTTACCCAAATTCTCTCTGAAACTCAAAAATTTCTCTGTGAATGCTCTTAGCTATTTTTACAAATGCATAATGAGATGGGAGGAGAAACAAAAAGTTCCTTTATATCTTTAGGAAAATAAATTCAAACCAAAGAACCCACTTTGCTAATGTTTTTTGAACTTTTCCATCTATCTGATAATCCCTTGACCTTTTTGCTGTGCAGGAGACTTGAAAACTTTTTAAGTGGCTCTTTTTTCTCATAGTGGCAGTTTGCTGGAGAGATTAAATGGTTCTTCTTTAGCCTTGAGGGTATGTTTCACTCATTTTGTCATAGCAGAAAACCAAAAACTACCTTCTCTATTATTTTAAATCTAACACATCCTTTTAGCTCATTTAGTAAGGGTAAGCTCTTTAAAACATTTTTGAGGGATCTATCCTTACCTTAGCACTGTCAAAACCTCTTTTTACTTGCATTGTGAAGTTGAAATCATTTTTTTTCTCCTTTTTACCTTTCTGTGTATGGGTGACTTAAGAACATGGTTTTTTCCCTTTTTACTGATCCCTGGGCATGACAAAATTACTTTTTACAATGATTATAATCATGTTTTCCATATCCCCTCTTTGGCCACTTCTGATTTGTTGCAGGTGCCATGACATACTAATTTAGCCCTTTCTGATGTTTCTTGGTGTTTGACACATTCAGTTACATAACAACAACCTCATGATCAGCTTGGATTTCCATCTTGAAACTCAACCCTATGATTTTATTCCTTTGATCATTGAGTGCAAATGACTGGAAATGAAGACTTGACCTTCCTTATACTGATACTCTTTGCATTCTTTCCCTTTGAGGCAGTGAGACAATTTACCTAGGAAAACTATGGAAGTCACCTACACAGTCTCTTCAAACCTTCTTCTGTTGTCATGGTGGAGGCTCAATAGCTTCATTTTACCTTATTTGATCATCTTACCAAAATCCTAGGTTTATGGGCTGTTTGAGAAGATTTATTAGTGTTTTCTTCTAAATTCTCTATAGCCCTTTCAAGTTCATTCATTTCTATCTAGTTCACCTCACCTTTTTCCCTTTTTCATCTATGATTTCTATAAATCTTCTATTCATGCTTGGTTGTACTGGTGTGCCTCTTCCATGTGTTTTGCTGCCTTGGCTCCTTGCTTGGCACACTGCTGGCCCAATCAGTCTTAGGAACCCTGATTTTTCTTGAACATAGGATGCTTCCTCTTTCTTTGTTGTGTATATCTTTGATGAGGATTAGGCCTCTCACCTTACCACTTTTCTGCTGATAATCACCTGGACACTCCTGCAGAAATGTCAAAATGAACAATTTACTTTTGCAGAACTTGAACTTGATAAGGAAGTCTTCCTTGGAGAATTTTCTGATCTATCTTGGACAAACAGGTGCTGACCTTCTTCCACATTTGACTCAACTTATTTTACAATAAAACACAGCGCAAAACATCAAGGATAACCCTACAACCTAAGAAACCCTACTGACCTAGTAGGAGGTTCTTTTGACTTGGTCTTTGACTGAAATTTTTTGGCTTTGGATCTTCATGTGTTAAAAACATAGTTTTTGACAAATTGAAGTATTGAAGATCCAAAACCCAATGTAATTGATTTATCTAAAGAACCTACAAAAATAGTTTTGAGACCATCAATGCTTGAGGCACCTGGTGAACATGGGAAAGGGTGAGGTGTTTGGCAATCCTAGATGGAAAGTGGAGGGGTTATGAATAGGAAAAACAGAGTATTGAGGTTATGGGTGTGAAAATAGGACAAAGATGAGTGGCATGAGCCAATAGTGGTCTTTTAGGAGTGTTAGGCTAACCATGGAATGGTAGAGTAGTAAAATAGTGAAAAAATTGTTTGAAGGACAATGAAGGCAGTGAGATTTCTAAAACTCACAATATTCATGAATCTTGTTTTTAGAAATCTAGGACAAGTATTTAGTCATCTACAAATAGCAAAAAATATTGATGACTAACATAACTTTTCAAAGATCATTCAACAACTTCCCAGTGGCAGCACATCTACATCCAATAGCCACTCTAGAGGCGCAACCCCTTTTAAGTTACAAGTAAACTTTGACATTCCCATATTTTGTGGCCAAATAGATGCAGACATCGTAGATAGCTGGTTTAATCTATTAGAAGGATATTTCTCAGTTCATGAAATTTTAGACTCGGAGAAGATTATTTTTTCACTCCTCAGAGCCGCCCCCCATGTCAAGGACTGGTGGGAAACCTACAGTGTGAAAAAGGACAATGGGGAAGCCTCTCTGTTCTCAGTCATACCCACTTGGAATTATGTTCCAGACACCATCAAGGAACAATATTATCCCGTGGGGAGCTATGAGGACAGGTACATACAATGGACTACGCTACGGAAAAAAGGGATCAACATGTGCATGAGCTGACAAATCTATTCCATACCCTACGCACAAAGTTGGGTATCAAGATTTAGAGAAACATTTGGTGCTAAAGTACCGCAGTTGTTTGCACAAACACATTCTAGAAAAAATGGAGTACCTCAAAATATCCTCGCTTGGTAAAACATAACAGTATGCTGCCAATATTGAGTAGAAATTCAAACAGAAGAAGCGAGACTTTGGATTTGTGTGTAATATCCCAAAAAGGGACTACTTAGCAAGACATGCCTGAAAAACAAAATTTTCAAGGATGTGTGCTTCAGCAACCAAGATCATCCCTTATTCCCTTAGATCTGGTAATATAAGACCCAAATCCAAGAGGATATCAGAAACCATTCAAGCTAGGTGAGGCAAACAGGTCTCCCACACCTAGTATGGCTTGAATATTGCCCAAGGAAGGGCTGCAGAAGTATGTAAAAACAATACTAGAATATAAGCAAGCTTGCCACAAAAAAATATGTTAAGAAACACTTCAGCATCAATTTTATGTACAACAGTAAGAAGTATAATCCATTCTACCCACAAAAGATGGGGGAAAGTAGAAATTTATGGCCTAAAAAGGTTAAATTCAGAGATGTGCATAAAAATAAGGGCAAGTGATGGTGGGATCTCGTATCTTAGGTCATGTGGGATCTCGTATCTTAGGTCATGTGGGACTCACATACCAAATTTGAGAAAAAACAAATGACTCTAGCTATGTTACACAGATCTCCCACTCCTGATATGGCTTAAAAATGCCCAAACCCCATGACTTGACTCAACAGAAATTAACTGAAGCTTATGCAGTGTGATTTTCTGAAGAGTTTGAATAAAAAATAGCTTGACTATCAGATCTGGAGTTTATTACATGATAGCATGAAGAAAAATGGAGATTCAACTCCTTTATACATCAAACATGATAACCTGGCAAGGGTTTCATGAGATACACTGTATAAAAGTGTAGATCTGCAGATCTAGATTTGAAAAACGCAGTATATTGCAGCAGTAGCTTATAACTTAGATCTAGAGCAAGATAATACATAAACAATTAGATCTACAACATATCCATATGGAGAATGTCTTTATTATACATACCCCTTGGAGTTTTCAGCATTACATGAAAGAACAGGAATAGATCTGAGTTTTACTGTAGCAGATCTGTAGAATGATTCAGAAAATCTGAAGTGAACATAACAGTAAATAGATCAGATCTGAAGTAGACATGGATTATATGGCTAATCCATGGATCACCACGGTGAAGGAAGGATCCATCCACCAAACATCACTTCTCCAAATGAATGTCAGAATACCCTACAACTATGCAACTGGAAATAACACAGTCCAAGAGGATAAAATACACTGTAAGCTTGAAGCACAGGTTGGCCTGATGCCAAGATAAGAATCTGAAGCCCCCAATAGCTAATACACTCTTCCAGGAGGTTAAAAGACACACTTACTAAAAAGAGGCACTAGTATAATCTAGATCTGAGCAGATCTAGTGTTTCCACTTGCTGCAGCTCACAAAAACAATCAAACCCTCAACAGGATCTGAATTGTGGTTGGAAGTAGAAGCTTGGCCAAATGCCTGATAGTGGATGATAAATACAAGACTCTTCCAAGAGGCCTCTCAAGGAAATATAAGGAATCCTAAACAGGAGATCCTTTTGCTAAACAACACTATTCTTATCTAAATAGTTGGATAATGAGAAGTGTCTAAACAGACAAATATTTTCAATACAATATGTTCAACAACCTTCTCTTGAGCCTTCCCCTTCCTTTTATAATATGAAGGCCTTGGCAAAACCTAAACCACCTTGATGAATTATCTCCTTTCACATGAGGGGCCTCCTTCTAGAACTGCGTTTCCCCTCCATGAGGTACATTGTATCTAGACTGTGTTGTGATTTGGTCATGTTGACCCAATCAATCTGCCTCATCCCTTTTCACACTCAAGTGCAATCAATCCAGCTCACAAATATCTGCCTATGCTGATCCTTGTTCACGCTGAACTGGTTTTATTCATTATCTCTTCTTCTTCATGCATGCATGTTGACTTAGTCAAACTTGACTATGTCCTCATCCATTTTGCCCTTGTTCACACCCATAAGTGTAAAATCCAGCTACTGTGATGATCCCCTTTTCACATTATAAGGGTATTTTATTGAGACAGCCCTGATTTGCCTCTGTTCACATTGGGCATTGATTTATTTTGATGTTTTTAGGAGTTTACATGTCCTCCTTTACATTTTATTCATCAACTAAGAAAATTAACACAAAATGAAATATCTCTATTAGCTTTGGGCTAATTAGGAATATTACAGTCCTCCCCTCCAAAAATATTGCTTGTCGTCAAGCAACTATAAGGATAGAACTGAAATGGATTGGGAAAAAATCTTTCCCCAAGCAATCATCCATGCAAAATGAGTCACCTCCCAACAGGGTAACTCCAGAAAATTATCCTCCGCCTTGAGTTCCTGCCAAGAAGGTGGGCTGAAAAACTGAACATAGTAGAAAAAATTTCCTACCCCACGCTATCCTCCTCTCCACTTAAGATAAGTGTAGATTTCTTGCTGATCTTGGGCTGCAATGATATTGCCCTCAAGTGGCAACATGAAGATTAGATCTATAAATATCCTTCCTCCAACGCTGTAAAACCAGTTGGCCCAAGACATTCCACATGTGATGGATAGGAGAGCATCATCATATGGCATCACATCACACATTTGGCCCACCTCCAAGAGAAACAAATATTTGGCTATGGTGGCCACAAATCCTCCCATGCTCTGCTTAGAACATGCACTGCCGAAAATGTGGGAATCTCCTTCCCAAAAGGACACATTCAAGTCCTGTGCCTCAACATCATGCCTCCCATCAAGATAAAAAAAACACCAGCAAGTGGGATCATGATTGGCATCACAAAAGGGGAATTACTGAGGGTTTCATAAAGTGTTGGAAGATACCAACAGTCTCCCAAGTGGTAACAGCGCAGTCTTTCAAATTGCTGCTTCAGAGAAATACATGGCAAATTGTTTCTTGATACATGGTTAATCATGTGAATCGACTGAACATACATGTGATCACAAAAAAATTTCCCAAGGCCACATAATAGATGGCTATCTCTATCATATGGTTTGGCCCAACATTGGTCATGGAGAAAAATCAAGAGCTTGCTTGCTTTTGGAGCAATGCACTGCCAAGAGATGGTAAGAGCATGCAAATATTGTGTTTCACAAAAAAAGCTCTCACCAAATGTTGGAAGTAAGGAAACACATGGATCCATGAATATATCCTCCATAGTAGTTTGGCACACTTACCTGAAGAGAAATGAACCAAGTGCTGCCTGCAAATCCTCTCCCTCGTGCTTGGAAATCCAAGACAAGAAGAGTACATCATAGTAATAGATGTCCTCATCTATTACTTCATCTTTCTTACCTCCTCTTTTCCCATCAAGTGTATCAAGTGTGAAATGATCCTAGGGATACTCCATCAATAAACCCTAGCTCCAAAGTGGCAACGTTGTTGGCCTATGCAAATAGGCTCCCTCCAACTCATGGCTCCAATCTTTGACATGTACAATGTCAAAGGCATCTCCCATAATGCTGCTACGTAGAAGAAGTCTCTCCCATGGGAAAAGTACCTCTTGAACATATAAGGCCAAGGAGTAGCCCCTTTGCACTATGATAGTGCCATCTTCTACCCCTTTAACATCATGAAAACTGTGAGAGAAAATCTACCCTTGCTTTCCCAAGAACATCCCAAGCAACAAAATCTTTTGTTTCCTCCTCATACTTCCATCATCCAAATCATGTAGTGAAAACATGGTGATTGACATGAAGAATGTTATTTCAACACAATGTGTCCATAATCCTTGCTGCCCCATGATGCAAGTATCCTACCACATACCCTTGGAAAGAGGATGATGACCAAACTCTTTCAAGAGTAACCAACGTATCCAAGCCTCCTGATGCTCGGTATCATAGATTTGCAAGTAGCTTTCCAGCTTCTTGCTCATCATCCACACTCATCCATCCATATGTGGGTGCCTTCCATCTTGTCCTTACTTAGTACTCTTCCAAGGAGGACTGTCATTCTCCCAAATCAGATTTATGCTCTTGCATTTCATGGGATGTTGAAATGCAATCTTCTCAAGGATCAATTTGACCCCATAAGGATCCAAATAGGTTGTAGGAAAAAACCTCCCATCATGATGTGTATGGCTCAATAAGTGTCCAACACACACATGAGAGATGTTATCCATCTAAAGATGTCCTCCATCATCTATCTGTTCCTCCTTGAATCCATGAAGATCCAAGGGTGAGAAGGAAAGAGCCTCTTCAAAATGTTGAAGAACTTTGCACTTCATGAAATGTTGAAGTGCACCTTTCATGGGATCTCTTGATGAGACCTCCTCCTCATGCATGGTCCTCCAAAACCAGAGGGGTCTTGGATCTGCTGCAGGTAGAAGTTTCTCTTTGAGCTGGAGAGTGCTCACTAAGAAAGTGTCATCTAGAAAGGAGAAAGGGTTTTTCACTTCAATATGTCTACTATCTACCATTTCTTCCTCCTCTGCTTCATGAATGAAGTTGTCATGTGAATGGTCCCATAAGGCATTGGTCCTCTTTTCTTCATCAATACCTTTGCACAGCGCAGTGCAACTCTGTTGCTCTAGATCAACAACATGCAAAGATGTAGATCCCTTCATATGGTTTGTTGAAATGACAAGAGATGGAAATTCAAGCATACCTTAGTGAGATGTAGAAGCAAGATCTCCTTTCTCAACTATGTTGTCTTCCTTCACTGTTGAACATGAAGGCTGCTCCTCCAAGGTTGTGATAGCACTGGTACATGCTTCCTCAAGTGGTGGTGAGGATCTCTCTTCCTCTAGTTGAATGAACTGAGGTAAAGCTAGAGTCTCCTTGGAGGCTCTAGATTTAGCTTTTTATTCACTTAGAATCTTAGATTCCAAGTGTCCTCTGTGTCTCTTGTCTTCTCCTCTTTGAGAATAGGAAGTACATGGCTCTTCCTCTTCTTGAAACCCTCTAGGAGTTTCACTGCAACTCTTCATCTACATAACCTCCTGGGGGAGGTTCTTTCTGGATCTGAAAAATGATGAGAGTAATCTCATCTTCTTCATCATTCTGATCTTATTGGGCTGAGACTCATAGGCTGAGCCAAGAAAGGTGCTCTGATACCACTGTAATATCCCAAAAAGGGACTGCTTAGCAAGACAGGCCTGAAAAACACATTTTTCAGGGATGTGTGCTTCAAAAACCAAGATCAGCCCTTGGATATCTTAGATATGACAATCTAAGATCCAAATCCAAGAGGAGATCAGAAACCAGTCAATCTAGGTGAGGCAAACAGGCCTCCCACACCTAGTATGGCTTGAATATTGCCCAAGGAAGGGCTGCAGCAGTATGTAAACACAATACTAGAATATAAAAAATCTTTCCACACACAAATATGTTAAGAAACACTTTATCATAAATTTTATGTACAGTAGCAAGAATCATAATCCATTCTACCCATAAAAGATGGGGGAAAGCAGTAATTTATGCCTTAAAAAGGTTAATTTCAGAGATGTGCGTAAAAATAAGGGTAAGTGATGGTGGGATATCATATATTAGGTCATGTGGGACTCACATACAAAATTTGAGAAAAAAAAATGACTCTAGCTATGTTAAACAGATCTCCCACTCCCAATATGGCTTAAAAATGCCCAAACCCCATGACTTGACTCAACAAAAATTAATTGAAGCTTATTCAGCATGATTTTCTAAAGATTTTGAATAAAAAATATCTTGACTATCATATTGGAGTTTATTACATGAGATCATGAATAAAAATGGAGATTCAGCTCCTTTATACATCAAAGAGGATAACCCGGCAAGGGTTTCATGAGATACACCGTATAAAAGTGCATTTCTGCAGATCTAGATCTGAAAAAAGTAGTATACTACAGTATTAGATTATAACTTATATCTATAGCAATATAATACATAAACAATTAGCTCTACAACAGATCGATATGGAGAATGTCTTTATTATACATACCCCTTAGGGTTTTCAGCATTACATGAAAGAACATGAGTAGATCTGAGTTTTACTGCAGCAGATCTACAGAATGATTCAGAAAATCTGAAGTGAACATAAAAGTAAATATATCAGATCTGAAGTAGACATGTATTAGATGGCTAATCCATGGATCACCACGGTGAAGGAAGGATCCATCCACCGGAGATCACTTCTCCAAATGAATTCCAGAATACCCTGCAACTTTGCAACTGGAAATAACGCAGTCCAAAAGGACAAAATACATTGTAAGCTTGAAGCACAGGTTGGCCTGATGCCAAGATAAAAATCTGAAGCCCCCAACAGCTAATACACTCTTCCAGGAGGTTAAAAGACACACTCACTGAGAAGAGGCACTAGTATAATCTAGATATGAGCAAATCTAGTGTTTCCACTTGTTGCAGCTCACAAAAAAAATCAAACCCTCAACAGGATCTGAATTGTGGTTGGAAGTAGAAGTTTGGCCAAATTCCTGATAGTGGATGAGAAATACAAGACTCTTCCAAGAGGCCTCTCAAGGAAAGAGAAGGAATCCTAAATAGGAGATCCTTGTTCTAAACAACACTATTCTCAGCCAAACAGCTGGAGAATGAGAAGTGTCTAAGCAGAAAAATATTGTCAATACAATATGTTCAACAACCTTCTCTTGAGCCTTCCCCTTCCTTTTATAATATGAAGGCCTTGGCAAACCCTAAACCACCTTGATGAATTATCTCCTTTCACATGAGGGGCCTCCTTCTAGAACTGCATTGTCCCTCCATGAGATATATTGTATCTAGACTGTGCTGTCATTTGGTCTTGTTGACCCAGTCAATCTGCCTCATCCCTTTTCACACTCAAGTGCAATCAATCCAGCTCACAAATATCTGCCTATGCTGATCCTTATTCACACTGAACTGGTTTTATTGATGATCTCTTCTTCTTCATGCATGCATGTTGACTTAGTCAAACTTGACTATGTCTTCATCCATTTTTCCCTTGTTCACACCCATAAGTGTAAAATCCAGCTACTGTGATGATCCCCTTTTCACATTATAAGGGTATTTTATTGAGAAAACTCTGATTTGCCTCTGTTCACATTGGGCATTGATTTATTTTTTTATGTATTTAGGAGTTTAAATGTCCTCCTTTACATTTTATTCATAAATTAAGAAAATTAACAAAAAATGAAATATTCCTATTAGCTTGGGCTAATTAGGAATATTACATTGCGAATCAAAAGAATGGGAAATGTGCCGCCAAACCGTAGAACAAAGGACAAAGCCAAGGCATGGCAGCCCAAGACAACCTACCAAAGCCGCAAGAAATAAAAACATCGTGAAGCCAAAGAAGGACATGGTAAAGTGGTATGAGTTCCATAAGAGATCCACTCACAACACAAGTGAGTGTCGGGCGAAGTAGTCATTGGTGGCTGAGATGAAGGATTATGAATCATATGCATGCTCTGAATTTGAATCAGAATCCAAGAAGGGGAATGAGAAAAGGAAGCAAATTATCAATGCAGAGCCCAATGCCACCATTTCCACCATGAAGATCTAAAAGGAAGAACTGGAAGATCTAGTGGAGGAGCAACATCTTTTCCACTCGCAGATGTGGGTAAAGGGTTCCCCTCTACAATTCTTTGTCAACAGTGGGAGTAAAAAGAACCTAATTTCAGCAAAAGTCATTAAGCGGTTGGGCTTGCTAATAAAAACACACCCACAGCCGTACACCATCGGGTGGATTCACCAAGGACAGGATACAAGAGGTACCAACGCCTACCACTATCACTTTGGTTACTGCAAAACAATGCAGTAAGCTCATTTCCAAAACCGGGAATTTTTTTTTCCTAATGATCCACCCTCAAGGCAAGAAGAATATTGTGGCCACGACCTCTAGACATGTCTCCTCTACACTAGAAAAAAAAATGGGAAAGGTCATGGAGGAGTACGTGGACATATTCACCTCACCCATAGGGGTGCCTCTACACTGCCAGGTCAAGCACCCCATCAATTTGATCCCAGGTGCGCCGCTGCCCAATGGACTGATCTATTAACACTCTGTTCTGGAGAATGATGAAATCAAGAGGCAGACTCAGGAGTTGTTACAGAAAGGTCACATCTGGCCAAGTTCATCACCCTGTGGGAGCTTGATCGTGTTGGTGTAGAAGAAGGATGGTACTTGGAGACTCTGTTTTGACTATTGGGCGCTAAACAAGATCACTGTCTGGAATCAATACCTGATCCCACATATTGATGACCTTCTAGACCAACTCAAAGGGGCAAAATATTTCAGCAAGATCGACTTGAAGTCTGGGTATCACTAGGTGCCAATCAAATCATCTGATCTATGGAAGACTTCCTTCAAAGATAAGGAGGGACTTTTCGAATGGTTGGTCATAACTTTTGGGTTGACAAATGCTCCCGAAACCTTCATGAGGCTGATGGATGACATCTTTTCACAATCAACCAACTGATTTGTAGTAGTTTACTTGGATTACATCCTGATCTTCAGCAAGACTTGGGAAGAGCACCTCCACCACATCCGGCAGGTCCTTCAAACATTGCGACAACACAAGTTGTGTGCCAATTTGGAGAAGTGCAATTTTGGCATGACCGAGGTTCAATATTTGGGATACATTAATTATGAGTGGGGGGTGCATGTGGATCCAACAAATATCCAAGTCATTCAGGATTGGCTAGCCCCAACCACTCTAACAAGCTTCGAAACTTTCTGGGTCTTGCTAATTTCTACCACAGGTTCGTGTTGGGATTCTCTCATATCGCTTGGCCCTTAAGTCAAGTCACCAAGGGAGGAGTGAAAGAAAAATTATTTTGGTCAAAATATCAATAGAAGGAATTTGTATAATTGAAACATTGCCTCCGCTCTGCCCAGTACTCACATTACCAGAATTGCAAAAAACATTTGAGATCGAGACAAGTGCCTCTGACTATGCTATTGGGACAATTCTTACTCAACAGGGGCATCCAGTTGCATATCATAGTCAGACACTGTCCGACAGAGTTCGAAAATATCCCAATAATGAAAAAGAGAGGTATTCCATTGTGAAAGATTTCCGAAAATGGAAGCATTACATTTTGGTGAAGGAAATGATCATCCACATAGACTGCCGACCCCTGTAGCTCATACAAACACAAGTGAAGTTGCAGAATGATCGACATCAAAAATTTTACACATATCTTTAACAGTTTCATTTGAACATCAAGTACAAGAAGGGCGGCACCAAGAACCTCAGCCGACCATCGATCGTGGCGCTAACCACCGTACTAAACTCTTGTGGGCATGAGACTTTTGATTGGCCGCTTCTCTACAAGAGTGATCCAAAATTCAGCCACACATACAAGACACCCTTGGAGGGTAACTAAGTTCCAAATTTTCACCTCCAGGATGAACTAATATGTTACCTGAGACTCATTTGTGTTCCTTCAAGCGAGCGTGCCAAGATTATTTTGGAAGCACACTACAGTCGAGTTGCTTGGCATTTCGGGGTCGAGAAAACAGTGGCAATAATGTAGAAGTATTTATATTGGCCAAACCTTCGACAGGATGTCGAGAAGTACATCAAATTCTACACTGCCTGCGCCATTTCCAAACTGACCATCAAGAAGCAAGGCCTCCATACTTCACTGCCTACCCCTAGTCAACCTTGGGAATCAATCTCCATGGATTACATGTCGAGCCTTCCTTCTAATAAGCATGGCAATGGCTGTGTTTTCGTGGTCATCGACCAATTCTCGAAGATGGCCATTATGGCAGCCTGCAAAAGAATATCACAACATAAGCCACTGCTAAAATATTCTTTTAATAAGCGTGGGTACACTTTTGGATCCCAAAGTCTATCATCTCAGATCGGTACAACAAGTTCCTCAGTACATTTTGGTCAAGCCTCTGGTCAATGCTCGACACCAAGTTCACCAAGTCCACAACTTTCCATCCCCAAACTGATGGCCAGAAATAGGTCGTCAACAAGATGATCGTACACTTTCTATGCATGTAAAACTCAAATAATCCACACAGATGGGATGAGAGCCTCCCCTATGTACAACATGGCTATAACTGGGCCCTCCATATCTCAACCAAGCACATCCCCTTTTAGGTGGGCTTGGGATTCCAGCCACTATGTCCCATTGATGTATCCATGTCATTTGCAACTACTCAAGCCGATTTGTCTCATGTCCAGTCTGAAGATACCAAGGCAAAAAAATTCATTGAGCGCATTGAACACATCCACCGATAGGTTCATGTCATATTGGACAGAGCCAATTATAAGTACAAGCAGCGACATGATCAGCATCGGGTGCCACACAACTTCCAGGTGGGCAACAAAGTGTGGCTACATTTAAAAAAGGAGCACCTCACTGGACCCCATCGCAAGCTTCAATCACTCTAATATGGGCCATACACCATCATTAAGGTTGTAGGGGACAATGCCTTCGAGCTCAGTAATCCACCATTCCTTGTTCTACACCCAGTGTTCAATGTGGACTACCTTCGTACCTACTTTCCACCTCTACTATACGCATACGACATGGTAGAACAAATCACACCAACATAGTTAAACCCATACTACATGGAACAAACCACAACTGATCGGATTATGGATACACAGAACAAGAGCACTCGCCAGTAGAGGATCCGACTATATCTAGTTGTTAAAGCAGACCAACTCCTTCACCAGGGACTAAGTTGAGCAAAATTTTCCTCATCTCATGGAGGAGCTCAATGCAATGGGGACCATTACTTTCTAAGGGCGGAGGAATGATCCAGGTGCATATTATTGGCCACCTGGCTATTCCAATTGGACCCCCAATTGTAGCACAATTTACTATTTTTGACAGCTTTTCGAGTCCTGAACTTCCAGAGCCATTTTGAGGCCCTAAACAACGTTTTTTGGGCATGAATATGAGTCTTTTAGACTTGATATTTGGAAAATATGATTATTTCAAACTCGATATTTGCTATGAACAATTTTAGTCTTCGGATAGATAGTTCTAATGGTGTATCATGTTCTTCAAACAAACACAGTATACCAAAGTTACGATGTTGGGAAATTGATGTACCAATTTACCTCGACGGGGCCCATAGTCTGGTGTTTCAGCTCCTAGGGTTAGGTTTTTGGATGTTTATGGTTTTCCATTATTTCTAAGTAATATATATGCCTTCAAGTCTTATTGTAACAGGGTGTTCAGAGGTCTATAGCTTCCACATATCTTCTTCAAGATAAGCTACCATCGCCCTAGCTAGTTTATTTCCATTCTGTCTATAAACAAATTTCAGTTCTTTGATATTAATGAAATGAAGTTTTATTTCCACATCTTTGTATTTATGGTTATATATGTATTCTATTGTGTTCCCGCATAAATTTATATCAGTGGTATCAAATTGGTCTGTTATTTCTCAATCCTTATTTTCATGTCCCCAATGAGGTCGGGGTATAAGGATTTAGGGCTCAGTCTAGTTGAACCTTTGCAAGATCAACCTCACAAACCCTGACGACTGCACATGGGGGGAAAAAAGAAAGACGAGGGAGCAGGAGATCCTATCAAAATATTGTTCGAGGAGGTTCTCAAAAATCAAAGGATCGCGATAATGGATAACTTTTCCCATATCATTGAACGACTTCCCACTGGTGGTGCATCTGCATCCAACAACCACTCTAGAGGTGCAACCCCATTTGAGGTACAAGTAAACTTTGACATTCCCATATTTTGTAGCCAAATAGATGAAAATGTCATAGATATATGGTTGAATCTATTAGAAGGATATTTCGCGATTCATGACTTTTCTGACCAGGAGAAGATTATTTTTTCACTCCTTCGAGCCACCCCCCATGTCAAGGACTGGTGGGAAACCTACTATGAGAAAAAGGATGAGGGGGAACCCTCTATGTTCTCGGTTTTACCCACTTGGAATTATTTTTTAGATGCCATCAAGGAACAATATTATCTCGTGGGGAGATATGAAGACAAGTACATACAATGGACTACGTTGCGGTAGCAAAGGGATCAAGATGTGCATGACCTGACGAATCTGTGCCATACCATGCACACAAAGTTGGGTATCAATGATTTAGAGAAAAATTTGGTGCTGTAGTACATGACATGTTAATATATATGTGATGGTATACATAACATATTAATATATAAATATATAAAACTCAAAATAAATAATTATTATTTCTAGTAAAAATAAAAATAAATATATAAATTTCAAAATATGAATATTAAATATTTGATTTATTATTTAAAAATTAGAAAATAAATAAATAATTATTTTTATTTTTATTTCTTATTCAAGTCAAAATAGCCATTAATTTACAAATGGCTAGTGGGAGTTTTCCTTATCTATTTAAATGGGTTCCCTGATCAGATTTCTCATCTTGTCCTGATGATGAACCACACTGGCTGGTTCGAAACGCGTCGACTTAATTTGCTTTGATGTGATTTTTACTGAAATATTTTATACAGTACTGCAACTGTCTTCACAAATACATTCAGGAGGAAATGGAGTTTCTATACATCTCCTCGCTTGGTATGACATACCTGTGTGTTGCCCAGATTGGGTAGAAATTCAAACAGAAGAAGCGAGAATTTGGATATGTGAATCAAAAGAAAGGGAAATGTGCCCTCAAACTGCAGAAAAAAAGGAAAAGGCCAAGGCATGGTGGTCTAAGAAAACCTGCCAAAGCCGCAAGCAAAGAATAACACTGCGAAGCCGAAGAAGGACATGGAAATTGATGTGAGTTCCACAAGAGCTCCACTCACAACACAAGTGATTGTCAAACCGAGCAGTCACTAGCGTCCAGGATGAAGGCTTTTGAATCATATGCATGCTCTGAATCTGAATTAGAACTCGAGAAGGGGAATGACAAAGGGAAGAAGATTTTCGATGTGGAGCCCTTTGCCACTGATGCCGCCACAAAGATCCAAAAGGAAGAACCAAGAGATCCAGAGGAGGAGGAGCATCTCTTCCACTCCCATATGTAGGTAAAGGATTCCCTGCTACACTTCATTATCGACAGTGGGAGCCAAAAGAATCTCATTTCAGTAGAACTCGCAAAGCAGTTGGGCTTGAATACCATAACACACCCACAACCATACACCATCGGGTGGCTTCACCAAGGACGAGATCTTCGCATCATCTAGAAGTGTCGCCTTCCCTACAAATCAAGCCCTTCACTGATGAGGTATTATGTGAAAATTTTCCTCATGATGTTTGTGATGTATTATTAGGCCAACCATACTTGTGGAAGTGACATGTTGTGTATGAGTCCTGGCCTCAAGCTGTTATTGTTACTTTGGGAAATAAGTTGTACATAATACCAAAGGTACCACCGCCTACTACTATGACATTGGTTACTGTAAAACAATGTAATAAGCTCATTTACGAAACCAAGAAATTTTTTTTCCTGATGATCCGCCCAAAGGGCAAGAAGAATATTGTGGCCATGACCTCTAGACAAGGCTGCTCTACATGACAACAACACTGGACAAGGTCGTGTGTTGAAATTTGCAACAAGAAACAGTGAAATTGGCATCCAGAAAAAACATGACATCACACCCACTAGTGTGGGACCACAGGTCATGTAGTGATGGGTCCTAGCGAGACAGTAGTGTGCAAGCCAATTTATTTAATGAATTGGAAATATGTCTAATTTAATTTTCCCTTAATTAAATTGCAAAATAAAGTGTAATCTTATCTCATAAACATTTGTAATAGTTAACTAAGTGTGATAAACTCAATTAGCTCATGAATTTTGAGTTGAGGGTGGTTGGTGAGGCATGCAGAGTGATTCAATTAGTTTTAGAGTTCAAGTTGCAGTTAATGCATTAGTTTAATGCATGAGAAATCAGTTAACTCAATTAAGTGAGTTAAAGTCAGTCTAACGAGTTGTCACTGATCGTTGCACTAGTGAGAGGTCAAGTGAATTAAATAATATTTAATTCACATGCAACGATCTATCAAGTGGCTGATTATTTAATATTAATAGCTGCATGCATGTCAGTTCCAGTGGAGACCTAGTTGAGACAAAGGTTAAAGGGAAGTTGACTATCAGTTGTATTTTTAGAAAAATTCCTAGATGCAGTTAAAACACCACAAGATTTCCCATGATACTTGCGTATTCAAGGAAGGTTTAAATTCCTAAAAAATATGAATTTCGTTCCATAGGGATTGCGTGAGCAAGGTAGGCTGAGAATTGGCTAATTGTTGGCTCAATTTTTTCTAGATCAATGTGAGACGATTAGAAGAGTGCAGGAGACTCTTGTGAGAAGAATGCATTGTAATTTTTTCATGGTTCCTTAGTTCATTATATAATATAGATATAGTGGTTTTGAGTAGGTTGCTTTCCATGGGGAAATATCTGTGTTGTGGATTGATTTGCTTCTTTCTTTTACTTGGTGTGATTGTGCGATCGTGTTTAATTTCCGCAGAATTAATTTGTAGAAGGATTCAATATATTTCTTTAGAATATCGCATGATCTTATTGAATCCATTGATATAAATATTTTTTGTATAATTTATACATGGTATCAGAGCGTAGGAAATCATTGTAGTGGAGAAGAAATTGAGTTTGTGACTAAATAGAATTCGAATTTTCAAAAGTATTATTTGGTGCGACAGGTAGATCAAGATCAAGATGGCTATCAATGGCTCGAGATTGGAGTATGAAATCGAGGGCAGTTCCATTTATATTGCATGGAAAGATAGGATGGAGGCATTTATGGATGACAACGAGTTGAAATAATTCATTGATAATGACATTCCAAAACCCGTTACAACAGATTCCGCTCTTCTTGATGCTTGGCAAAAGAAAGTAGCAAGGGCGAGGAGGATCTTATTAGAGGGAGTTAGAGATCACATTTTCTCCCGTATCCATGGAAAGGTGAATCCACATGCAATGTGGAAGGCCTTGACAAATTTATTTCAGAACAATAGCGACCAAAGGAAGTTGGCGCTGAAGGACAAGCTCAGGAAAATCAAGAAGGGGAGGGCAAGATAGTAACAAAATACTTGGCGAAGTTCACTCAATGTCGAGATGAGCTTGGAAGTGTTGGTGTGACCGTAGCAGACGATTCCTTCGTGAGCCTATCACTTCTATGCCTTCCCAAGAGTTGGCATAGTTATCAGGACTCTTTCAATGGGAGGGATAAGTTACCAGATTGGGAGCGACTTTGGTCACATTTGGCACAAGAAGAATTCAGGTAGAATACCAAGGATGGATCCTCATCCAAGACTAATGAAGAGGAATATTTTTCCTTAGCTAGTAAGAAAATAAGGCCAAGGGAAATAAATCCCAAGGCGAAGCAGGAAAGAAAGACTTGTTTAAGATCATATATTTTCACTGTCAGGAGCATGGGCACTATGGTACAAATTGTCCACAAAAGAAAAGAAAGGACCCTGTAGTTGCAACAAGTGAAACATTGGCTTCACAGTTCAAGCTTGATTTTACACTCATTTCATGCATGGAAAGCACTGTAATGGGTTGCATGTGGTACTTAGACAGCGGTGCCTCGTTCCATATGACGGGGGATAGAGATCTCTTTAGTGACTTGGAGGAGAAGGACCTCCAACAAAACATAGAGTTCGAGATGAAGGGATGTATAACGCGACTGGAATAGGCACAATTAAATTTCAAAGGGGGAATGGCTCCCATCTCAGACTAGAAGATGTTTTTCATGTTCCAGGCCTGAGGAACAATATTTTCTCCATAGTGGTATTAGAAGAACGTGGTTATGAAGTAATGTTTAGAAAAGGAAAAGTTGTCCTTAAACACATAGCCATGGGAAAAGTGAAGCAGATTGGTATAAGAGTCAAGAACCTGTATGCTCTCGAGGTTGAGGATGCATGCAAGGATTTGAGGAGAAAAGTAGTGGTTAATTACTTGGTATTTGAGATGGAGAAATTATCTCTCAACCTGAAGCCTCATAAGCATTCTCAGAAGGTCGTGGAGAAGCTAGAATTATAGAAGCATAGAGGAGACTAATTGGAAGAGTCCACTCAAGAAGAGACCTCCAGTAGGGGGAAATTTCAAACTAGAAGGGCATAGGGAGTACATGCATCTATACCTCCAGGTGTGAGGTGGGGCGATGTACAGAATTAATCCCAAGATGAAATTTGGGTAGGATTCATTGAGATGGTGTGTCTCATGGATCGAACCTGGCTATGAGGAGCCCACAGTACAATAGTAGAATGAAGGATCAGTTAAATTGATGCAATTAGATTTCAGGAAGACATAAATCAGAGTGACAGGTGTTAGATATTGGAGTGCAGACCAGAGTTGACAGCAGTGCAGAGTGCATGAATGGAGATGTCAACAACTCAGGGAGTTTAATAGACATGTGAAATAGCTACCAACAGTCAGAAGACTCTGATGACAGATGCATTATACTGATTCAGTTGTTTGGAGGCCATTCAATTTCAAAAGTGTGGCATTTAAGAGTTTCATGTGCGAAAAACACTAGAGAAGTGTTGCATGCAAGAATAACATTAGAGAAGTGTTGTATGTTGCATTCAAGAGTTGCATGTGTGCATGCAAGAACATTTCAAGGTACTGGATCGAGACAGATTGATTCCTTTCTTTTTGAGAGGAAGTGCTAAAATTTGCAACAAGAAACAGTGAAATTGGCATCTAGAAACAACATGACACACACACACTAGTGTGGGACCACATGTAGTGATGGGTCCTAGCGTTACATTAGTGTGCAAGCTAATTTATTTAATAAATTTGAAATGTGTATAATTTAATTTTCCCTTAATTAAATTGGAATAGTTTGTAATCTTATCTCATAAACACTTGTAATAGTTAACCAAGTGTTGTAAGCTTAGTTATCTCATGAATTTCGAGTAGAGGGTGGTTGGTGAGGCATGCAGAGAGATTCTATTAGTTTTAGAGTTCAAGTTGTAGTTAGTGAATTAGTTTAATGCATGAGAAATCAGTTAACTCAATTAAGTGAGTTAAAGTCAGTCTAACTAGTTGTAATTTATTGTTGCACTAGTGAGAGGTTAAGTGAATTAAATCAGATTTAATTCACATGCAGTGATATTTCAAGTGGCTGAAGATTTACTATTAATAGCTGCATGCATGTCAGTTCCAGTGGAGACCCAGTTGAGACAAAGGTTAAAGGGAAGTTGACTATCAGTTGTATTTTTAGCAAACTGTCTAGATGCAGTTAAAACACCTCAAGATTTCCCATGATACTTTCACATTCAAGGAAAGGTGAAATTCCTAAAGAATAGGGATTTCATTCAATAGGGATTGCATGAGCAAGGCAAGCTGAAGACAAGTTGGGAATTGGCTAAGTGTTGGCCCTATTTTGACTGGATCACTGTGAGACGATTAGAAGAGTGCAAGAGACTCTTGTGAGAAGAGTGCATTGTAATTGTTTCATGATTCCTTAGTTCATTATATAATATAGATAGAGGGGTTTTGAGCAGGTTTCTTTCCCCGGGAAAATATCTGTGTTGTGGATTGATTTTCTTCTTTCCTTTACTTGGTGTGATTATGTGATCGTGTTTAATTTTTTAAAAATTAATTTGTCGAAGGCTTCAATATCTTGCTTTAGAATATCGAATGATCAGATTGAATCCATTGATATACATATTTTTTGTATAATTTATACATGGTATCAGAGTGTATGAGATCACTATAGTGGAGAAGAAACTGAATTTGTGACTAATTAGCATTCGAATTTTCAAAAGTATTCTTTGGTGCGACATGTGGATCAAGATCAAGATGGCTTTCAATGACTTGAGATTGGAGTATGCAATCGAGGGTAGTTCCAATTATATTGCATGGAAATACATGATGGAGGCAGTCCTGGAGGACAATAGGTTGAAATAATTCAATAATAATGACATTCCAAAACCTGCTGCAGCAGATGCCACTCTTCTTGATGCTAGACAAAAGAAGGTAGCAAGGGCGAGGATGATCTTATTATAGGGAGTTCGAGATCACATTGTCTCAAGTATCCCTGGCAAGGCGATTCCAAATGCAATGTGGAAGGCCTTGAAAGATTCGTTTCATAATAAAAACGACCAAAGGAAGTTGGCATTGAAGGAAAAGCTCAGGAAAATCAAGAAGGAGGAGGGCGAGACAATACCAGCATACTTGGCGAAGTTCACTCAATTTCAAGATGAGCTTGGAAGTGTTGGTGTGACCGTAGCAGATGATGACTTGGTGAGCCTAGCACTTCTAGGCCTTCCCAAGAGTTTTCATAGTTATCAGGATTCTTTCAATGGGAGGGAGAACTTACCAGATTGGAAGAGACTTTGGTCAGATTTGGTACAAGAAGAATTCAGGAGGAATATGAGGGATGGATCCTCATCCAAGACTAATGACAAGGAATATTGTGCCTTGTCCAGTAAGGCAAAGAAGGCCAAGGGAAAGAAATCCCAAGGCAAAGTGGGCAAGAAAGACTTGTCCAAGATCAAATGTTTTCACCGTCACGAGCATGGGCACTATGCTACAAATTATCCACAGAAGAAAATAAGGAAGGAGCCTGCAGTTGAAGCAGGTGAAGCATTGGCTTCATAGATCAAGCTTGTGTAATATTCCAAAAATTTAGCCTTCAAGTTAAATGGAATATTATAATTGCTTTATCACTAGGTAGGTGAATAAGTGGGTGGGGAGGCCCATAAGTCTCTTTAGTAGAAATAAAAACACTTCAAGTGTGAAAGGATACCCTCTTCGCAGCTAAATAAATCACCTCCAACTGTGAACAGGGATTGGACCATGTTGATTCAGTCAACTTTGACCAAGTCAACAGCGCTGTTATGGGGGAGTGGAGATTGATTAAGGAATAACACAGTTTTGGAGGGAGATGAATCTCATGAAGGAAATGACCTAATTGAGTGGGGCCAAGGGCAAGCAAGCTCACACTCTATTAAAGGAATATTATGACAACCATATGACCTTATGTTTTATATTATCATTTGATATTGGTCTGTTTAGACTTTTGCTTCCTCTTGCTGTTTAGCAGGGTTGTTGTGATGTTTAGCACAAGGGTGTTCTTGATTGGGAATCCCTACCTCATCCTCGGGGAAGGAGAGGTTCTTTGAGCTACATTTCCTCATTCTAGAATTCTATCCAAGCTACCTCCTTCAGCTACATCACAGTTTCTATTTAGAGCTGGGTTGTGTTGTAGGGTGCAGCAACAGAGGTTCACATAGAGCTGTTTTTGGGCTTGTTTTTCAGTATAGAGGTAGCCTATCCATTGGAGGATCAGAAAGGAAGGCTCCTGGGCATATTTTATCATATTTGGCATCAGGCCAACCATCTACCATCCCTCACAGTGTAGTCACAATTCTGAACTGCGTTATTTTTGGAGGCATTTGTTGGGAGGGTTCATTGAGCTCATCAGGAGGGTCTATTTCTGAGTAGAGGGACCAGCCTTCTATTTAGAAATACCATTGGATGAGGGCATCACCATTTCAGATCTGTCATAGCCTCATTTCATATCAGATCCAGTTTTCAATGGCATATTAACCCCAGGGTTATTTGTCACATTGTATATTTCGTGGCATTTCTAACAATCTTTTCTGGGTTGGTTAGAAATCTTGTATTAGAGCCCACATCCTCTTTGTTGGGAATTTATTTTGTTTCTATCAACTATATATCATTTATGTATGTTTAAAGCAGTAGCTACACTGATATAGATAGTGTTGTCACTGCTCTCCAACATTCTATACAGTTGCAACAACTCATGTGCTGAATCTTCTGATCATTGGAGGATTTTTTTTATTACTTGAGTGGCTTTTCCCTTAAGATATTTTTGTATATTGTTGCTAATATATTAAAAAAATGATGGCTGCATATTGATACCTCTTATGTCATGTTCATATTTTGTGTCTTATACATAATTATGTTTTATATTGCTGATATTTCCAATTTGGAATATTACAGTGGTATCAGAGCATAATCTTGGCTCAGCCTGTGGATCTCAGCCATTATGCTATCAAGAGAAGAAGGAGAAGAAGAGATGTACAGAAAGGAAAAATAGAATACTCCAATAATTGGAGGAATAAGGGAAGAGAAGCTCTCAAAGCTTATTTCTAAATCTATACAGAGCATTAAAGGAGTTCTCAAGAAAATGAGAAGGGAGATGGAATCTTCAGAGGAGTTTGGATCTAGAGCCAAACCTAGATTTTCACATGATAGGTGTGAGAATGTAGCTACACCTTATTATTCACAACGTAGTCAAATGCCTAGATCTACCATGAGAGTGTTTAAAGAAGAGAAAATTCCAAGGAGGGAAACTCTTAGTGATTTTCTGCAAGAGTATGAATCTCAAATTGAGAAGTTTAGAGATCATATCACTTTCCAAGAGTTTTGCAAGATCAAGGTGGAGATGAGCAAGCAGCATGACATGGATATATTTTCTCTATCTACTTTTGATGGATCGCCAACATGTTCAGCCAAAGCTTGGGTGGAGGAGCTACACACCTATTTGCAACAAGACCAAGTTTCTAAAGATGAAGCCATCAAAGTTGCAGTGCTGCACTTTGAAGGTAAGGCCTATGCTTGGTGGATATTTGAGTCATTTTCATTAAAAAATGCCAATATTTCTTCTTATGCAAGGTTCACTAAGAGATTATTGGAGAGGTTTGATGGAAAACAGTCTAAAACACTCTTGGTAGAGCCGAAAAAATCAAAACAATCAAAACTTGTGCATGGGTTGGAAGAACCTAAAAACTCAAATCCACTTCAGAAAACTGTTGGAAAAGCTCACATCTTGCATAGCAACTTGCTAGAGGCAAGATCTCTGTCTCATATCTTTAGACAAGAGGGCATGTAGGTTCCTTTTTCAAAAGAGGATCCTCTTATTGATCAGTTGACTCCCATTCATATTGAAGAGGAAGAGAAGGATGGGGACAACAACACCGTCACATCTAGAGCATATCTAGTCCCTCATGCAGAGGAAGGAGGAGCACATGCTCCAAAAGGAGTAATTCTTGTGTCATTGCAAGAGATTCCCCAGGATCTCACATATGGAGGACAAAGCACAATCAATGAGCAACATGAGTCTGAGATACTACAGATGAAAGGAGAGGGTAGGGAGGAAGGTCAACATCACTTGATGAGGAGAACACACCCCTATCTATTTCAGAGAACTATGGAAAAGGAGGGGCAGAATGATTTGTGTTGTGAGGGCAAGGGCAAATTTTCCCAACCATATGTACAGTCTACTCTTGACATTGATGTCTCATTACATGAAGGCATTCCACCTGGGAGGGCACTAGATCTGGATTTGGTAAGAGACATATTTCCATTTGATTCACCACTCTTAGATTCCGGAGAGGTGAAGACTTTTGAGGAGTCTATTACAATGCAAAGAGTTTGGGATAAACTCAAGGAGGAGGGAGACATTCTCCCATTTTCAGCATACCCACTCTCACTACATATGTTGCACTGACAGAATTTGCTGCAGTGGTGGAGGATGGCACCTTCATGGTGCAAGGGAGCTGCTCCATGGATTTGGAGAAACAAAGGGTAATTACTTTGAGGAAGGAATCCTCTATACATTGGAGTAGATGGAGGCCACTCATGCTTACATTGGCCAAGATTGGGAGATTCTTTTTGGATGGGAGCTTCTCATGGGAGGCCAACTTCCAAAGATTACTACTTCTATTTGAGCATGAGCAGCTGCATGATGAGCATGGCAGCATTTTGGAGGATGAATTTGGCATGGGGGATGTCAAAGGAGAAGACAACAACATGTGGGGAGCTTCACATTTCAGATATTCATTGTTGCCTCTTAGGAGGATTGATCCATATTGGAGGTCTCAACTTTTGGTAGAGTACTCCAAGGATCTTGGTGCTTGCATGATTCTTGATTACCCGGATGGAGATGATAGATATATGGTGGATGATGTAGTCATATATTCTTATGGTAGAGTCTTCTTGACTAGAGCTTCTAAGCTCAAGGAGAAGATGCTACATGGAGCACATGAGGACTTCCTTTCCATGCACTTTAATGCATATCTTTCTTTGGCAGAGGAGTTCATTTGGGAGGGCCTCCAACATGATATATTTCATCATATGGAGAGATGCATAGCCCGGATGGTGATAGAGAGGATGTCACGGCTACTTTCCTACTCTTTGGAGATGAGGGATAATTTCCAATTGAGCCATTCTAGCACGAGGTCCCAAGTACATGGTGGAGAAGGTATAATTTCACATTATGTTTTGTACTTGTTTACTTTATATGAGCAGCATGTTTTACCAAGGAGGATTATCCCTTCTTGCCTATTATATGATGATGTACTTGAAGCCACTTGCAGCATTAAGATTGGCTATTTTATTGGTGGTTTGTGGGGGAAACCACATGATTCTTGGTGTGCACCATTGACACCACATTGTCCCTTCATGCTTCTATCTTATAGGATGATTTTGGTATCAAACAAGTGGTTGGGATAGCACTTGTTGTTACTTGTTTTGATGCAGGCAAGGGATGCAGTGCACTGGTTCCATGTGTGGAACTATGGTCCACTCTCTAGTTGTCATATGGCATCTTGTTTTCATTGGTTTTTGCTTCCATGTGTGGAACTATGGTCCACTCTCCAGTTGTCATATGGCAGCTTGTCTTCATTGGTTTTTGTTTCCATGTATTGTTGATATTCTTATGTTCATGGGGAGCTTTGTTTGGAGAGTTATAGATGAGTTGGAGAAGCCCATTGGGAGTATGATTCTCCCTACTTTACATGTGGTATGTTTTAGGAGAAACAATGGGAACACCATGATTGCCACATCATGCCTCTTGTCTTCATATGGGAGGAGCCATTTGAAGAACTTGAGTTCTTGGAGGAGGAATTTCATGGCTGATTTATTTTGTGGGGTAACTTGGGCCATTCTTGGAGGCCATTAAATTTCAGCCCAATATCAGCAACAGCCCCACACTTACCATAAATGGATAGAGAAACAACTTGGATGGAAAAATATGATCTCTCCATGCAGCCCCAATACATTTCATAAACCGGGGGTTGATCATTTCTTTGATGAGCTACCTAGAATGGATCATTTCATTTGGATAATAGCATGGGTGTGGGAGTCACCCATTGGGAATTATATTCCCCATTTTTTTCATCACTCCTACCTTGAGGAGGCCATTGGACAGCAAGGAGGTTTCCACTTACACCTTCCACCTTTCTATGATGTGAGCCAAGTGGCTTTGCATACTTGGGAGGAAACATTGGAGGGCAGATTTATTGTAGATTATTTTGAGCAGTGGTGGGGACTATTTATGAGGAGGCCATAAGAGGAGGGGAGGAATATTTCTCTCCTTATACAATTGCTTGATGACAAGAAAAATTTTGGAGGGGAGGACTGTAATATTCCAAAAATTTAGCCTTCAAGCTAAATGGAATATTATAGTTTTTTTATCACTAGGTAGGTGAATAAATGGGTGGGAAGGCCCATAAGTCTCTTTAGCAACAATAAAAACACTTCAAGTGTGAAAGGAGACCCTCTTAGCAGCTAAATAAAGCACCTCCAAGTGTGAATAGGGATTGGGCCATGTTGATTGAGTCAACTTTGACCAAGTCAATAACGCTGTTATGGAGGAGTGGAGATTGATTAAGGAATAACGTAGTTTTGGAGGGAGATGAATCTCATGAAGGAAATGACCTAATTGAGTGGGGCCAAGGGTAAGCAAGCTCACATTCTATTTAAGGAAGAGGATGGCAGCCATATGAGCTTATGTTTTAAATTATCATTTGATATTGGTCTGTTTATACTTTTGCTTCCTCTTGCTGTGTAGCAGGGTTGCTGTGTTGTTTAGCACGAGGGTGTTCCTGCTCGGGAATACCTACCTCATTGTCAGGGAAGGAGAGTTTATTTGAGTTGAATTTCCTCATTTCAGAATTTTGGCCAAGCTACCTCCTTCAGCTACAGTGCAGTTTTTATTTAGAGCTGGGTTGTGTTGCAGGGTGCAGAAACGGAGGATCACATAGAGTTGTTTCTGGGCTTGTTTTTCAGTGGAGAAGTAGCCTATCCATTGGAGGATCATAAAATAAGGCTCCTAGGCATATTTTCTCATATTTGGCATTAGGCCAACCATCTACCATCCCTCACAGCACAGTCACAATTCTGAACTGCGTTATTTTTGGAGGCATTTTCTTGGAGGGTTCATTGAGCTCATCAAGAGGGTCTATTTCTAACTAGAGGGACCAGCCTTATATTTAGAAATACCATTGGAGGAGGACATCACCATATCAAATCTGTCATAGCCTCATTTCATATCAGATCCAGTTTGCAATGGCATATTAACCCCAGGGTTATTTGTCACATTGTATATTTCTTTGAATTTCTAGCAATCTTTTTCGGGTTGGCTAGAAATCTTGTATTAGAGCCCACATCCTCTTTGATGGGCATTTATTTTGTTTCTATGAGACATATATCATTTATATATGTTTACAGCAGAAGCTACACTGATATAGACAACTTTTTCACTTCTCTTCGGCATTCTATACAGTTGCACCAACTCATGTGCTGAATGTTCTGATCATTGGAGGATTGTTTTTATTGCTTGAGTGGCTTGTCCCTCAAGATATTTTTTTATATTTTTGCTGATATATTAATAAAATTATGGCTGCATATTTATCCCTGTTATGTCATGTTCATATTTTTTCCTTATATATAATTATGTTTTATATTGCTGAAATTTCCAATTTGGAATATGACAGCTTGATTTTACACTCATTGCATGCATGTCAAGCACTATAATGGGTTGCATGTGGTACTTAGGCATTGGTGCCTCGTTCCATATGATGAGGGACAGAGATCTCTTCAGTGACTTGGAGGAGAAGGACCTCCAACATAACATAGAGTTTGGAGATGATGGGAGGTATAGAGTGACTGGCTTAGGTACAGTTAACTTTCAGAGGGAGAATGACTCCCATATCATACTAGAAGATTTTTTGCATGTTTCAGGCCTAAGGAAGAATCTTGTCTTCGTAGAAGTATTGGAAGAACGTGGTTATGAAGTAATGTTTAGAAAAGGAAAAGTTTTCCTTAAACACATAGCCACGGGACAAGTGAATCAAATCGATGTAAGAGTCAAAAACCTGTATGCTCTCAAGGTTGAGGATGCATACAAGGCTTTGAGGAGTAAATCATTGGTTAATGACTTGGTGGTTGAGAGGGAGAAATTATCTCTCAACTTGAAGCCTCAGAAACAGTTTTATAAGGTTGTGGAGAAGCCACAATTGGAGAAGTAGAGAGGATACCGAGCGAAAGAGTCAACTCAAGTAAAGACCTCTAGGAGGGGGAAAATTCGAGCCAGAAAGCTAGAGAGAGAACATGCATCTATACCTCCAGGTGTGAGGTGGGGAGATGTGCAGAATTAATCCCAAGAAGAAATTTGGGCAAGATTCATTGAGATGGTGTGTCTCATGGATCGAACCTCGATATGAGGAGCCCATAGTACAACAGTAGTAGGAAGGATCAGTTAGATTGATGCAATCATATGTTAGGAAGAAAAAAATCAGAGTGACAGGTGTCGGATATTGGAGCATAGATTAAAGTTGGAAACAATGCAGAGTGCATGGATGCAGATGTCAACAACGCAGGGAGTCCAATAGACATGTGTAGTAGCTAGCAGCAATCAGAAGACTCTGATGATAAATGCATTATATTGATTCAGTTGTTTTGAGGACATTCAGTTTCAGAAGTGTTGCATGGAAGAGTTTCATGTAAATGCATTATACTGATTCAGTTGTTTTGAGGACATTCAGTTTCAGAAGTGTTGCATGGAAGATTTTCATGTACAAACAACACTAGAGAAGTGTTGCATGCAAGAACATTCCAAGGTACCAGATCAGGACATATTGATTCCTTTCTTTTTTAGAGGGAGTGTTGAAATTTGCAACAAGAAACAATGAAATTGGCATCTAAAAACAACATGAAAACACACACACTAGTGTGGGACCATAGTTCATGTAGTGTACTTGGAAGACATCATGATCTTTAGCCAAACTTGGAAAGAGCACCTCCACCACATCTGACAGGTCCTCCAAACACTGCAACAACACAAGTTGTGTGCCAATTTGGAGAAGTGCACTTTTGGCATGACCCAGGTTCAATATTTGGGATAAAATATTGATTAGTGGAGGATGCATGTGGATCCAACCAAGATCCAATTCATTTGGGATTGTCCAGCCTCAACCACTCTAACAGAGATTCGCAACTTTCTGGGTCTTGCTAATTTCTACCTCAGGTTTGTGTTGGGATTCTCTCATATCACTTGGCCCTTGAGTCAAGTCACCAAGGGAGGAGAAAAAAAAATTATTTTGGTCGGAATCTCAATAGAAGGAATTCGTAGAATTGAAACATCGCCTCTGTTATGCCTCAGTGCTCACATTACCAGAATTGCAACAACCATTTGAGATCAAGACAGGTGCCTCTGACTATGCTATTGGGACGATTCTTACTCAACAAGGGCATCTAGTGGCATATCATAGCGATACATTATCTGATAGAGTCCGAAAGCATCCCAATTATGAAAAAGATATTTATTCCATTGTGCAGGCTTGCCGAAAATGGAAGAATTACATTTTGGTGAAGGAAACAATCATACACACAGACCATCGACCCCTGCCGTTCATACAGACACAAGTGAAGTTGCAGAACGATCGCCATCAGAATTTTTCCACATATATTAAATAGTTTCATTTGAAAATCAAGTACAATAAGGGCGACACCAATAATATTTCAAACTGCCTTAGTTGACCACCGATCGTGGTGCTAACCATCGTGCTCAACTCTTGTGGGCATGAGACTTTTGATTGGCTGCTTCTCTAGAAGAGCGATCCAAAATTTAGCCACACATACAAGATGCTCTTGGAGGGTAATTGAGTTCCAAATTTTCAACTCTAGGATGCACTTCTATGTCACCTGGGACACATTTGTGTTCCTTGAAGGTGCATGCCAAGATGATTTGGGAAGAACACTAGAGTCAGGTCGCTAGGCATTTTTGGGGTCGAGAAAACAATGGCAGTACTGTAGAAGTATTTCTATTGGCCAAACCTTTGACATGATGTTAGTAAGTACATCAGATCCTGCACTACCTGCGCCACTGCCAAACCGACCATCAAGAAGAAAGGCCTCTATACTCCACTACCTACCCCTAGTCTACCTTGGGAATCCATATCCATGGATTACATGTCAGGCCTTCATTCTAATAAGCATGGAAACTATTGTGTTTTCATGGTTTTCAACAGATTCACAAAGATGTCCATTATGGAAGCCTGCAAGAAGAATATCACAGGAGAAGCCACTGCTAAAATATTCTTTGAACAAGTGTGGGTACACTTTGGGATATCATAGTCTATCATCTCAGATCAAGACAACAGATTCCTCAGTACATTTTGGTCAGCCTCTGGTCAGTTGGACACAAAGCTCACCAAGTCCACAACTTCCCATCCCCAAAATGATGGCCATACAGAGGTCATCAACAGGATGATCGTACACATTCTGCGCATGTAGAACTTAAAGCATCCACACACATGAGATGAGAGCCTCCCCTATGTGTAACATAGCTATAACTAGGCCCTGCACAACTCAACCGACCACAACTCCTTTCAAGTGGACTTGGGATTCCAGCCACTATGTCCCATTGATGTAGCTATGCCATTTGCAGCTACTCAGGCTGATTCGGCTCATGTCCAGTATGAATCTACCAAGATGAACAACTTCATTGAGTGAATTCAACTCATCTACATACAGTTTCATGACATATTGGACAGAGTCAGTGCTAATTACAAGCAGCAGCATGATTAGCATTGGGTGCCACACAACTTCTGGGTGGGCGACAAAGTGTGGCTACATTTGCAGAAGGAGCACCTCGCTGGAACCCACCAAAACCTTCACCCACTCCAATATGGGCCATACACCATCACCAGGGCTATAGGGGAAAACTCCTTTGAGCTCATTATTCTACCATTCCTTGGTCTGCACCTAGTGTTCAACGTGGACTGCCTTCGACCCTACTTTCCACCTCTACTGAACACATTCGACATGGAAGAAAAACTCACACCAACAGAGTTAAACCCAGAATACATGGAACAAGCCACAACTCATCAAATTATGGACACACAAATCAAGAACACCCACCAACAAAGGATCCAGCTATATCGAGTTGTCAAAGCAGGCCAACTCTTTCACCAAGGACCAAGTTCAACAGAAGTTTCCTCATCTCATGGAGGAACTCAACACAATGGGGACCATTATTTCCTGAGGGGGGAGGAATGATATAGGTGGATATTGGTGGCCACCCTCCTATTCCACTTGGGCCCCCACCATTGTTTCTTTCAGTTTTCAATTTCCATAATTGTAGCACAATTTACTATTTTTGGTAGTTTCTCAGGTCCTGAACTTCTGGAGCTGTTTTGAGGCCCTAAACGATGTTTTTTGGGCATGAGACATTCGGAAAATATGATTCTTTTAGACTTGATATTCACTGTTAGGAATTTTAGTCCTCAGATAGATATTATAATTATGTATCATGTCCGCCAAATGGAGATAGTATGCCAACCCGAGAAATTGATGTACCAATTTACCTCGACGGGGCCCATAGTCTGGTGTTTCATCTCCTAGGGTTAGGTTTTTGGATGTTTATAGTTTTCCATAATTTCTAAATAATATATAGGCCTTCAAGCCTCATTGTAACATGGATTTCAAAGGCCTATAACCACCACATATCTTCTCATAGATAAGCTACCAACACCCTAGCTAGTTTATTTCCATTTTGTCTCTAAAAAAATTGTAGTTCTTTGATATTAATGAAATGAAGTGTTATTTCTGTTTCATATTTGTATTTATGGTTATATATATATTCTGTTTCAATCCTGCATAAATTTGGATCATGCAATGATAGAACAATGATAGATGCAAAGGAGTGGGGACCTAGTAGACCCCTCTTTAAGTTGATGTGGCAGTACCACAAGGGCCACCACGTTGATGTCACTTAGTAAATTATGGGCCTCAAACCATATTACCATAATGGCTTGCACATATATGATGATATAACCATATGAGGGTGTTGAGAAACAACACAAGGTTGAAGGAAAAAATGAGCTACATGCCAAACACAATGGAAAGGTAATGAGTCTTTTCATGGTGGGAAGACTTAGTGGGACCTATGCTGAGTTAACATGGTACTACCATAAAGGCCTGATGAGGACCACATGGATTCTATATGTAATTCCATTGATGACATAGCCTAACATAATTGGCTAGACTTCTGATGGGAATAACTTTCATTCTAGGAATCAGATGGAGTAAAATTTATATCACCAAAAATCTCTTAACAAGATAAATGCAATGGTGATGTTTGTTTTGAGGCTTGGATACTTTGAGAAAATGAGTTTTTTTTGTAACCCCATCTTCATAAAAAACCTTTTGGGTCGAGTTGGATCAACAAGTAACTCCTCCCACAATCGAGAACGGAAAAGGGGGTGGGAGGGGGTGTTATAGAAAATGGGTTTAAGAGTTAACTGTTGAAGGTTTAAGCCTATGTGGCTAAGCTACTATTGAAATAATATTAAGTAAAAAAAACACATGTGATTTATCTTAAGTCCATAAAATTAATTTAGATTTTTCCATGTGTCAAAATGACATGCACATAAAAGTGGAGGGTGTTAATGCTATTGGGGAACCATACATTATATCATCCTAGTTGTGGAGAGGATGGAACTCTCAGAAAGGGAAGTACAAAAAAATTGTGACATGTGAGACCCCAATAAAATCCCTTGTGGATTTTGGGAAAGGGAGAGATCTCCCTAGTGAAAGGAAAGATAAGAACTTGGAAACCCAAAGGGCATTTGGAACTCATGGAAACACCATATTGGTATATTTAACTAAAGGGTGTGGTTTATTTTCAACCTTTAATGATTTAGTTCTAGTCTTCATGAACCGTTTACAATTTCTTATTAGATATGATGCCGAGACTATACTCTTGGCTAATTTCAAAAAGAAAAATCTTACCATATATCTGCACACATTCAAGAGTGTTGGAGGAGGAAGGGAATGATTAAATATGAGATCCCTAATATATTTTTATTGGAATGGTTCCTTATGTCACTCCAACCTCCTATATATTTATATCTTTTGGGGGGTATAGATGGAGGAGCATGATATATTTAGGTTCAAAAACTTGATCTGATTTATTCAAAATCAAGATTCCTTTATGATATCTTACCCAATGTGTTGATTCCAAACACCAATCCTGTGAAGCCAAATCTAGGACCTCACGCTAACGGAACAATTGTTTCTATTGATTCCACTAATGTAAATTTACTTGTAAATGAATTGTAGTAGATGTAATTTACATGCACCCTTCCCTTATGAAAACTTTCTTGGTGAATACACTCTAATATTCAAACCTCAAAGGCAATCAACAATTCAAAGGGAGGAAGAAGAATAAGGGAAATAAGAAAAATAAAATGGAAGGATAATACAATAAAATCGAGTAATAATATTGGCATGAGAAATAAGGATCATAAGAACAAATTTAATTTTACTTGCATTAATTTAAAAAAAGATAAACTTACCCATATTATCCCAAAAATTCAAGATGTTTAACGCTTCTTAGCATGACAATATTCTTCTAGTTATTATAATGTGCTTGAAAACCCTTTTCCTTAGGGTAAACAACTTTTTTTTGGTGTTGCTTCCAAATTTGGTACTTTGCAAGGGAAAAACCAAAGTGATTCTAACATATTGGGTTTTCCATTGAATAAGTGTGTGTGTGTCTATTGTGCGTTTAGTACTCAAGTGGATTTAGAACTCTAGCTCACAATTATAGAACTCTAATTATTTTAAAAGGAAACCAGATTTTGGTTCATAGAAGGCACTAGATATTGAGAAAATTATGATTGAGTCTATACCTTAGATTCGTAAAGGTTCCTTGTAATATTCAATGTGCAATCTGAATGCTTGAGCTACTCAAAGTTACTCCATTGTGGAAGACTTGGTTGAGGCCTCTTATGCTACGTGTCACACATCCAACCCCATAATCCTTCATTAGGGTTGTGAGGCATCATATTTTTCTCAAAATTTCTCCCTTAAATCCCGAGGATATAAATTTTTTTCCTATTTATTTTGTGCTTTTCTAACACAACAATTTATTTTGATATCAAGATAATTCATGAAACCCAACATTCCTCAAGTCATATCTCCAAAATTGTATAAAACTAAGAGCTAAAATTTCTACCATAGGTACCTTGATATATCTTCTTTATCTCCTCCAAGTTTTTGGGTCTAAAACAATAAAGGAATAAAGTCATAGTGAAAATGTCACATGGACTTGTTTGAAGTCTGATTTCAAGAGCATTAAGGAAACTCATATTCCTTAGATCATATATTTGAAATTACATTGAAAAATATTGAAAACTTGAACCAATTGTTCAAAAGGATTTCCCTCACTATAGACCAAGTTTCAACCTTTGAAACCTCCCACACAATAAAATAAAATAAAAATAAAAATAAAAAAATTCCAAGATTACATGTTGTTACACAGTAATTTGTCACCATCCCTGCAATCCCCCGTCTCGCACATTGGACGGCCTTTTCCATGACCTGTGAGCAGTGACATGACCTGAAACCACTTTCATGGCATCCCCCTTGACAAGGACAATCATTCCCCTAAAGACAGTTTCCTATGAAAAGCCCTAAAAATAGACCTTTTGGCCTTGGCGCGACCAGCTAGTTCAACCCTCGCGCCAATGGGGTAAATCCACCAAATAGGGCGCGCCAACTGGCACTCTTTCCCAATGTATTACTCACGCCAAGCTTAATAAGGATTGTTTTTTAAAAATAAATGGCAGAAGTTTGATTCCAACCAACTCCTGAACGAGTCTCTAAAATGAGTTGGGAGGTTTGGCTCCGGATCTCCATGTAGGGGAAGTGGCTTTCCACCTGTCATGGAAGCTTCCTTGAGGATAGGGCCAATCCCACCATTGTAGGGATCCCAACTCCCCTTCCAACATCTATATAAGCTTGCCATTTTCCCCTTAGCAAGCTAGTAGCCTGAATAGAGCTGAACCAGTAGTAAGGAGATTATCGTCAGACAGTCGAAGAGAGAGAGACTTGTCCCATTCCCGATGAGATTTATCGAGACGTACTCCGCTATCGACCCACCGAAGGAAGATCCAGCGTCAGAGCTCAGGTTGTATCTTTCTTTGTTCTGATCAATAATAAACGACTTCGATTATGGTTCCATTCATATGTTCATGTTTTATGTTATGAATTGTATCTTCTTTGACTAATACATAGTTGCATGTATTAGGTTTTACGCTTGTGTGTTGTTGTTTCTTCGTGTATGTGCAGGTGTTCGAACGTGCCTAGCGGGAGAATTGTGATTTTCCAAAGCGAAGGACTGAACTTCATCTTCTCTGCGATCAAAAACAGCGTGGGAATTAAGGTAGGCCTCTTGTTGCATCTTGGTCTTTTGTAGCTAGGAACCTGCTTCTTAGCATGACTCGATTGTTGCTAGACCCGATCTGGGCTAGTAGGGATCGCCTCTGTCCGCAGAGGGGATTTACCTCTCCAGCAAACTGGTGACTCCACTAGGGATACATTGATTGGAGTTTGTCTTGTATTTTCAGTTGATTGTGGTCTTTGTCTGCTTGATCAGCTCTTTTGGTTCACTTTTTCCTAGTGTTAAACCTCTGTTTAGCCTCACCATACCTTATCTGCTCCCTTTTTGCTCTTTTTTATTTTTTCTCATTAGTAAACTTGACTGGCGTGGTTTTTTCCCTGACAGTCGCACCAGCTAGCATTTGTTTCCATTTCAGCCCTCGCGCCAATCCTGTTCTGGTGCTAGTTGCAGCCTGACAGTTGTGCCAATATTGTGTGGTGCTAGGGTTTGCTCCTTTCTGAGCTTTTTGAGCTTGATTTGTGGTTTTGGTGTCATTTTTTCGACTGCATGAGTGTTCTGGAGCCTTGGTTGACTGTGTGTGACCTTCATCCTCTAGTTATTTGCCCTCTACTATCAGTTTTATATTTTAGCCCTAGGGCATCTAGGTGCTATAGTGTGTCGAGCCTCCCGTGGGAGTTTTTGGTTCTCGTTTGATCAGTCAATTTCATTGTTGCTTCTTTCCATTCGTTTGGTGGTTGTTCATTGTTTTATTGCATTATTTGAGTGATTGGTATCTTTCTCATTCGAATTTAGTTTTGTCTTATTTCGAGCCTATATTACACGGTTCGTATGAGTCTTTGGGATTCCTCTTTGATTTGAGGGACTTCTTCATCAGTTTGAGGTCTGATTGTGTGTTTTGCATCGAGTAAGTGTGCTTTTCTTTACTCTTTTTCCATCACTTCTCAAATTGTTCTTTTCATTAGTTTTCATTTTGTTTAGTGCACTTTGCTCTTAAAACATTGAAAATACAAAAATCAAATCTCTTTTGCTTGCGATTAGTTAATGTAAATTGAAATCTTTTCTGCATTATTAGTGATTTATAACTCTGAAAGAAAATCTTTTAGTTTCGTTAGCGTACATTAGAGACACTAGTGGTTGTTTTGTGATCATTTTGTTATTGTGTGAAAGCTCTCAACCTTCCCGTAGTTAGCTATTCATCGAACAAAGTCATACATTGTGGCATGTAGTGTGCATTTAGGGGATTTTGAGACATAAAATTCGGTAGGGCATGGAAATTGAAACATAATTGAAGATCAACACTAAAATTTATTCAATTTACCTTAAGGCAACATTGAAACATTATCGAAATATTTAGAGGTCTAGGCTAGTGACGTGTTCTGGCGTCATTAAACCTAGTAGCTATCGTTCACCTCTTGGCTTTAGACAGCACTAGTACGGACTTGTGCTCCCTGTACCGTCGCGTATATAAAGAGAGAACCCACTAGGTTTCTATCCTTTATTCGTAGGAAGCCGAGTCTGTCGCCTCATACCCATGATACACCGAACACAACATTCGGGGAGATTGCCTGCATGTACATCAAGTCCTTGGTTGATTTCTCTTTCATTTTGAAACCAAGGTGTATATTGCAGTTCACGGATATCTGGTACACCCTTTTGCCTAGATTTCCAGAGTAGTCATTTTGATCTTTTCTAACTCATTAAATTTGAAAGGATCATCAAGCGCTTGTCCTTTCACGCTTGTTTCCAATCAGAAAGCGATAGAGTCACCTTTTGCCTGTTTCTCGACTCTTAAAAGATGAAACGGTAGAGTTTTGTTTCAATGTTTTTAAAAGTAACTGCCCACGAAATATTCCTGGTTAAAGTTAGTTTCCTTAGGGTGTTGTTCTAAAGTTGTTTCTAATGGCAAATTTTCCAGATTTCAACAACCAAGGAATCCCCTCTAATGGGAATCTGGGTCCTTTTCCTCCTTTTGGAAATTTTGGCGCTCCTTATATGGCAACGTTGTCCCTTCCTGGGTTAACTGTTGGGTTGCCTATTTGGTTGTTTTCAGCCTCTGTGGTCCCGAATGTCTCGGCTACTGGTCAATTAGTTCCTCCGCCTGAATGACATCATGTTGATTCCAAGGTGGACCTCTCCCCTTCTTCGTCTATTTCTAGGTCCTCTTCTTCTACTTCTCCTGGTGAAAGTCTGGATTCGAGTAACCAGGTGGCTAAGAAGAAGAAGAAGAAGACAAAGAAGAAGAAGTTAGATAAAGGAGAGGCTAGCTCTACGGCTATTGTGCCTAAGAAGTCTCCTCTTGATAAACCTTCTAAACCTCCATGAAAAGTTAAGTTCCCTTGCATGTTGTGCCAGGGAAACCATCTTCTTCAAGATTGCCCTGGCATTCCCAAGGTGCTCGAAGTATGTTCCAACAGTCGTCTGTCGTTTCCTTTGGCTTTCGGGAGTCAAGTTGGGGGCACGTCTTCAACTTGTGCTGGTAAAGCTCCTAAGAAGCAGGGTAAGCTCACCAATCCCTGTAAGTTGTGTGAATGGCACCATGCCATTCACCTTTGTCCATATATGGATGATGCCAAGCGAGCTTTGGACAACTTTAATGTTTCTACACCATGCCTTCTGGCTGGTTACAAATAGCTTTCTTTGAGACCTCCACCAGCTGATCCTACGATTGGTCAAGAGTCATCCTTGGTCAATCCCGCTCCCTTGGAAATTCAAATTCAGGAATCCGTTCCCGACCAACCATTGGTCGTGGGATCAGTTGAGCTGGCCCCATCAACGATGCACCAGATATTTTTTTTTGAGAGTGGATCTCACATCCCTCAGGTTCTTCTTGTTTCTTCAGATTCCTCGAACCTGGAGAAAGATTCTTTTGTCCCTATATCTCAAGAAACTGCTCCTCCGCCTCCCGTGATGAAGGTCCCGGAGGATACCCCTCCCACCTTCAAGATGGAAGTCGTGGAGGATGCTCCTTCTTCTTCCATAACACTAGGGAAAGACCATCTCAGTTTGATGGTAGCCCCTCCAAGTAGTTTGGTCGCTTCCTTTGATTGGAATCGATTTGCGGGACACTGCCTTCCATCTTATGTGCCTTTTGAGATAACGATACAAACCTTTGTTCTAGTCATACCTAGCACTATTATAGATGAAGGCACGTATGTTAGTGTTCTATCCTCAACTACTTGGCAAGCTTTCGGTTCGCCTCTGCTTGTGCCTGTTACGCAGAATCTGTTGGCATTTAACAGAAGAACTAGTCAACCGTTAGGGATCCTTCCAAGGTTACCTGTTAATTTGGGACGTAAAACCGTCCATATGGATGTGATGGTTGTTCCAGGCCCCTTGGATTTCAATCTGCTCTTGGGGCACAATTACACCTATGCCATGGGAGCGCTGGTCTCCTCCCTTTTTCATGTGGTTTGTTTTCCACATGAAGGACGGATCGTGACCATTGATCATCTTTCGTTCTTTGGTCCTGATATGGCAATTGGCCCGCCATCATCCCTTCCTGATTTTTATCCACCATCATCTCTACCAAATTTTTATCCACCCGTTGTATCTGCCCCACCGCAGGTCAACTATGTGGCTACCTACCCTCTGCCTGTACTCTGTGATAGTGCTGTTGTGCATCAAGTGCTGGGGGCATTGGATCCTGACTTCCAGGATGTTTTCCTTCCATTGGGAGTGGAAATCTTAGAAGCGATGACTTCTTGTTCATTATGATGAGGTCAGTCGAAGCAAGGTTCTTTTCCTTGTGTCAAGCTTCTTAAAAAATGAAACAAGCTGGTCGGAGCAGGGTTCTTTTCCTTGTGTCAAGCTCCTTAAAAAATGAAACAAGCTGGTTGGAGCAGAGTTCTTTTTCTTGTGTCAAGCTTGTTAAAAAATGAAACAAGGTGTCTGGAGCAGAGTTCATTTTCTTGTGTCAATCTCGTTAAAAAATGAAACAAGGTCGTCAGAGCAAAGTTCGTTTCCTTTTGTCAAGCTCCTTAAAAAATGAAACAAGCTCATCTGAGGATAGTTCTTTTAATGTGTCAATGAAACACATTCTCGTTCAATTCGAGTCTTTGTTTAGATCTTGTAAAATCCCAGTCGAGTCTTTCTCTTGATCTCGTAACTTGAACCTTCACTCCATCTGCCTTTCATATGGATTGAAGCTTGGGGGGCATGTACCTCGAATTGAGCCACCATGCTGGGGGCATGCTTACTATTTCAAACATATTTTGTTTCCGTTTCAAGTTTGTGTAAAAATGAAACTGGTTTCAAGCATAGTTTATCTTTGTTTCAATCTTGTGTAAAAATGAAACCAAATTCAAGAAAAGTTTTATGATTTCAAGCTTGTGTAAAAATGAAACCATTCCCATTTTACCTCTTGTGATTGCCATTTTATCAGCATGTTTTTTCCAGATGAGCCTTGGTTTTCTCACTCCATCATCACTATTTGCTTGTCCGATCATATGCCTTCAATTGGTTGTTTTACCCATTCCTGAGGAACCGCTGCGATGAGTGGTCTTGTTAGCCAGCCTCTTAACCTTTACTTGTTTTGAACAGTGCCACCATTACCGGAACTAGTATCTACCCTTTATACGACTCGTTCCTCCAGGAGGAGTCAACTTTCAGCTCTTTTCTTACTCTCTAAAACATGAAAAGATTGCAGAGTCGCTTGTTGTTTTGAGCTCATTAAATTGGCTGTGAAATGACATATACCCAGTATTCGTTTACCCCTTTTTCAGGCTGGGATAGATTATTTATGAAAAAGGAATACCCTAGCCTATCGTGACTAGGACGTTTTCTCAGACATAGTTTTCTACCTTTTCGGATCTGAGGAACTATTTACAAAAAGGGACTGTTGGAGTTTACTTTTCCGTTGTCTTTTCAAACTCTCTAAACATGAAAAGACGCTGATTTCTTCCTTTATCAGACTCGTTAAAACCTGATGACATCGGATTTAGTCGTAATGACGATACTCGAGTTTCTCCTTCCTAGGGCTCGTTAAATGTACTAGGATGGATTTTTCCGAAGGACAAACTTATATCACAAGCATATTCTATCCCCTTCAAGCTTGTTTTCAAAAATAATTAGGGTACTTGCCAGAAGTGGTGGGGAAAATGTAACCAGTATCATCGTCGTGTCGGCAGTATGTCGCTCTTGAACATGGCACTTGTCTGCATTCGTGTCGAGTTGGGGACATCTCATCTCACTCTCTTCTTGCCTCCGTGGGTTTGGTTAATCCCTTTTGACCTCTCATCTGCTCTTTGCCTCATCATCATGACCTCTGATCTTTTGATGTCAAATACTGCCAAATCCACTGTCGTGTCGTCGATATGTTCAAGAGAAGTTGACCTCTACAGTTTCAAGCTTCCTCTAATTCTCATCTGATTTTGATTCACAAACATTATATTCCTCTGTCTCGCATCGATGATTTGGGAAACACTATGGCCCGCCTTCGATCAAGGTCATTTCCTGTCGACTTCAGCTCATTATCCAGGAAGTTGATCTAGAGACTCCTTTCTGGTACCTTGGAGCCTGCATGCCTCAATGGAAAGTTCTTCGCATTCAACGCAAGGTTTTCATCATTGACCTTCGATCGGATGATTCTATGGGTGTTCGACGCCAGCTCACTGTTCACATTCTGTGGATTGTACCTATAGTACCTTAAGGGCCATTGTCATTATTGGTGGTTCCTCTCGCGTCTGTTAATAGCTTTCATCATTGGCTGGTAATCAAAAGATGTTCTTGCATGTTCGACTTCAGCTCACTTATTCACATGCTTGAACTTGTACTCTGTTTGGGTCGAAATGGAGCGCAAGACCCTGGATCTTGTTTGTTGGAATCCAGGCTGCGATTTTATGGATTATCATGATTGGCTACATGACTCATTGATTGGATGGCTGCGACCATACCTGAGTTTATTTACCGATCCTCAATGGATGGCTGCATCCATGCCTTGGATCTTGATTATTGTATACTCTATTATGGATGGCTGCACCCATACCACATATATCATGTATTTGAGATATCAGTTGTACTTGTCTACGCAGGTTTTCCGATGGCACTGTTTTCAGTTGGACACATTCTCGTAAATAATTTCACCCCTCTCTCTCTCTCTCTCAGGCCTCATGCTTTAGGGGGCACCTGTTACACATTAATTTGTCACTGTCCCTGCAATCCCCCGTCTCGCACATTGGAGGGCCTTTTCCGTGACCTGTGAATAGTGACATGACCTGAAACCACTTTCATGGCATCCCCCTTGACAAGGACAATCATTCCCTTGAAGACAATTTCCTGTGAAAAGCCCTAAAAATAAACCTTTGGCCCTGGCGTGACCAGCCAGTTCATCCCTCGCGCCAATGCTGGAAATCCACCAAAGAGGGCGCACTAATTGGCACTCTGTCCCAGTGTATTACTCACGCCAAGGTTAATAAGGATTGTTTTTTAAAAATAAATGGGAGAAGTTTGATTCCAACCAACTCCTGAATAAGTCTCTAAAATGAGTTGGGAGGTTTGGCTCCAGATCTCCATGTAGGGGAAGTGGTTTTCCACCTATCATGGAAGCTTTCTTGAGGATAGGGCCAATCCAACCATTGTAGGGATCCCAACTCCCCTTCCACCATCTATATAATCTGGCCATTTTTCCCTTAGCAAGCTAGTAGCCTGAATAGAGCTAAATCAGTAGTAAGGAGATTATATTCAGATAGCCGAAGAGAGAGAGACTTGTCCCATTCCCGACGAGCTTTATCGAGATGTGCTCCGCTGTCAACCTGCCGAAGGAAGATCCAGCATCAGAGCTTAGGTTGTATCTTTCTTTGTTCTGATTAATAATAAACGACTTCGATTATGGTTCCATTCATATGTTCATGTTTTATGTTATGAATTGTATCTTCTCTGACTGATACATAGTTGCATGTATTAGGTTTTACGCTTGTGTGTTGTTGTTTCTTCGTGTATTTGCAGGTGTTCGAACGTGCCTAGCGGGAGAATTGTGATCTTCCAAAGCGAAGGACAGAAGCGCCATCTTCTCTGCGATCAACAACAGTGTGGGGCTTAAGGTAGGCCTCTTGTCGCATCTTGGTCTTTTGTAACTAGGAACCTGCGTCTTAGCGTGACTCGGTTGTTGCTAGACCCAATCTGGGCTAGTAGGGATCGCCTTTGTCCGTAGAGGGGATTTACATCTCCAACACATGTTTACCCCATAAATCACATTTTGGTTTCCATATTTAAACTCAAATAATGACCCCAAAACTATTCCTCATATTATTTTTCACACCTCATATCTCTTTAAATCAAAGACAAAAATTGGGACTTATATCCTATAGATAAAATTAAACAAAAATTAGCATGAAATTAGCAGGAAAGGTGTGCATGCACAAAACCCATGAATTTGAAAATATATTAATATTATCTCTACCAAAAAGAAAATATTTCCCAAATTAATTCAATTTCTTTACTTAGAGTTTAATAAAGTGATAAAATATTTACCAACAAAATAGTTCATACCCTCCACATGTTTATTTTTCATAAACGAATCTCATTAAAATAAAAAACTTGCTGAGAATATATTGTTGCAATAATTGATTTCATTTACCAAGCATAGAAGTAATTGTATAATTTATAAAAAATTAATACATAACTGAATAAGGGTGAGACTATATCCATCCAAACATAATAAATATTGTGATATAGTCTTTCTCACAACCATCCATCCCTAAGCCAAATTCTTGATGCCTTAACAGAAAAGTAACCTCATAGATTTAGCCAACAATTCTCGAACTAGATTTAACATAAAATTGAAGGCCACTCTCCTTGTTCAGCCTTTCCTTTTTGTAATAGGCTCATAAAAATTAACAAAAATACCATGCAAGTTTACTTAGCACAATGGAGTCCTTCTTTGATCTCTGCAGTACCTCAATGCCCCCTATTTAGTGCTCTATGTGCCACATGAAAACATGAACATTCCCAATCCTTGTACCATATAATCTTATGAAAAATTGTTCCAACACATTAAACTCTTGTCACAAATGTTGTCACTCACAACTCTTAACTAGTCACAATATTTGAACCTCTCTGGGTTCTACCACCAACTCTCTTTCCTATTCAAAATTTCTAAGTGAGATGAAAAAAATGGAAAAAAAAAGAAAATGGAATAGGTTGAAAAGCTAAAGGAAGAATATTCTCTTGATTTATCCTCCCTCTTGTTTTTATAATCACACCTTGACCCTTCTTCTTCCAACCTCTTTCTATAAAATTCTTGAGATGATTAACCATCTCATCAAAAGGGAAAATTAAATCTAGGAAAGTTTTCCTCTCAAGGCATCATATTCTATTAGTTTTCCCCTTTAGCTCTAGATTTTATTATTAGTATTAAAAATAAACATCACATCACATCATAGAGTCTTAACTCATAACATCAATGTTGGTATCCCCAACATTATAAGTTCTCAATTACATCAGAAAGTTGGGAAAATAAAAGAGGTGTCATAATCCCATCCCCATTAATGGAACATCATTCTTAGTGTTCTATTATTATGTATATAAAAAGTAAGGATATGCCCCTCTCATGGAATCCTCCAACTCACAAGTGGCTTCTCCTTCTCCATAGTGTTTCCATTGTAATTTAACCTGCACAATGGTTTGGTTCCAAAGAAATGTTTCTTTCGTGCCTAGTATGCATTATGGTTTTGGTTTAATATCTCCTTCAGGTTCCACTTAGATCATAGCCCAATCAATAACATTATTATAATCACAAACATGCTTTTTAAGAAAATATACATGAAATACATCACAAGTTTTAATGTTTGAAGGTAAGGAAAGCCTGTAAGCCACTGACCCAACTCTTTCCAAAATCTCAAAAGGTCCATAATACTGAGGTCCTAATTTGAAACAAGTTCCCATTCTCAAGTAACTTCTCTTTGGATTAATATGAATATACACATGATATCCAAATTTGAACTATTTGTGAATTATGTTCTTGTTCGCACAACTCTTCTAATAACCTTGGGTTTCCTTCAAATTTTGTTTGATCAATAAAACTTCTTGTTCCATCTCTTGTAACATATCATATCTAAGAATAACTCTATCCACTAAATGATACCAACTAATGAGTATATGACATTTACAACCACACATTGCTTCAAAGGGACTCATCTTCAATGATTATTTATATCCATTGTTATAATAAAACTTTACCGATGGAAAATAATACTCCCATTGATTCGGATTTATGCAGGAATGCAATCGAATACAAAAATAACCATAAACATAGAAATAAAGTGGAAATAAGGCTTCATTTAATTAATATCAAATCATAGAAATATGCTTACAAACATGATGGAAATAAAATAGCTAGGGTGCTGGTAGCGAATCTCTGAGAAGAGATGTGGCGACTACAAACCTCTGAACTGTATTACAATGAGGCTCGAGGGCCTATTTATTATGGAGAAACAATGGATAATTCTAAACGTCCAAAAACCTAACCCTAGGAGATGAAGTGCCAAAACTATGGGCCTCGTTTGGGTAAATTGGTGTTTCAACTTCCCAGGGACGTAACTTCGGCATACTATCTCTGTTTGGGGCTTCAAAATGCCTCTGGAAGTTCAGGACCCAAAAAACTGGTAAAAATAGTAAGCTGTGAAAAAAACTGAAAGAGACAATGGTGGGGCCCAAAGTGGAATAGACGAGTGGCCACCAATATCCACCTGGATCATTTCTCCTCCCTTAGGAAGCAATGGTCCCCATTGTGTTGACTTCCTCCATGAGATGAGGAAACTTCTATTGAACTTGGTCCTTGGTGAACCACTTGCCTTGGTGCAGGAGTTGGCCAGCTTTGACAACCTGATACAGTTGGATTTTCTGTCGGCGAGTGTTTTGATTTGCATGTCCATGATACAGTCTATGGTGGCCTGTTCCATGCAGTCTGGGTTTAACTCTTTTGGTGTGAGTTCTTCTGCAATGTCAAAGGTGTCCAATAGAGGTGGGTAGTAGGGACGAAGGCGGTCTACACTGAATACTGGGTGCAGACCAAGGAATGGTGGAATACTGAGCTCAAAGGCATTTTTCCCTACAGCCTTGGTGACGGTGTATGGCCCATATCAAAGTGGGTGAATCTTGTAGTGGGGTCCAGTGAGGCGCTCCTTCTGCAAATGTAGCCACACTTTTTCTCCCACCTGGAAGTTGTGTGGCACCCGATGTTGATCATGTCGTTGCTTGTACTTAGCATTGGATCTGTCCAATATGTCATGAACCTGTTGGCTAATGTGCTGAATGCACTCGATGAAGTTGTTTGCTTTGTCAGCTTCAAACTGTACATGAGTCGAATTGGCCTAAGTAGCCGCAAATGGCATGGCTACATCAATGGGACATAGTGGCTGGAATCCCAAGCCCACCTGAAAGGGGTTGTGGTCGATTGAGCTGTGGAGAGCCCGGTTATAACTGTGTTGTACATAGGGAAGGTTCTCATCCCATGTGTCTGGATGCTTTGAATTGTACATGCGTAGAATGTGTACAATCATCTTGTTGACGACCTCTGTTTGGCCATCAGTTTGGGGATGGAAAGTTGTGGACTTGGTGAGCTTGGTGTCCAACATTGACAAGAGTCTAGACCAAAATGTGCTAAGGAACCTGCTGTCACGATCTGATATGATAGACTGTTGGATCCCAAAGTGCACCCACACTCGTTCAAAGAAGAGTTTAGCAGTGGCTTCTGCTATGATATTCTTCTTACAGGCCGCCATAATGGCCATCTTTGAGAATCTGTCGACGACCACGAAAACACAGTCATTTCCATGCTTAGTAGAAGGAAGGCCTGACATGTAATCAATGGAGATGGATTCCCAAGGTCGACTAGGGATAGGTAGCAGAGTATAGAGCCCTTGCTTCTTGATGGTCGATTTGGTAATGGCACAAGCAGTGCAGGATCTGATGTACTTCCCGACATCCTGTCAAAGTTTTGGCCAATAGAAATACTTCTGTAGTACTGCCACTGTTTTCTCGACCCAAAAATGCCCAACAAATCGACTGTAGTATGCTTCCCATATCATCTTGGCGCGCTCGCTTGAAGGAACAAAAAGGTGTCCCAGGTGACATAATAATGCATCTTGGAGGTGAAAATTTGGAACTTGCATACCCCCCAAGAGTACCTTGTATGTGTAGCTGAATTCTGGATCGCTCTTGTTGAGAAGCGGCCAATCAGAAGTCTCATGCCCAAAAGAGTTGAGAACGGTGGTTATGGCCACGATCAGTGGTCGGCTGAGGTAATCTGCAACATTATTGGTGCTACCCTTCTTGTACTTGATGTTCAAATGAAATTGTTGCAGTTATGTGGACCACTTCTGATGGCGATCATTCTGCAACTTCCCTTGTGTTTGTATGAACTACAAGGGTTAGTGGTCTGTGTGGATGATTGTCTCCTTCCCCAAAATGTAATTCTTCCATTATCGACAAGCCTACACAATGGACTACATTTCTTTGTCATAAGTGGGATACTTTCGAACTATGTCAGACAATGTCTCACTCTGATATGCCACTGGATGCCCCTGTTGAGTAAGAACTGCCCCAATAGCATAGTCAGAGGCATCTGTCTCGATCTCAAATGGTTGTTACAAGTCTGGTAATGTGAGCACTAGGGCAGAACAGAGGCGATGTTTCAATTCTATGAATGCCTTCTGTTGAGATTCCGACCAACAGAATTTTTCTTTCTCTCCTCCTTGGTGACTTGACTCAAAGGCCAAGTGATATGAGAGAATCCCAACACGAACCTGTGGTAGAAATTAGCAAGACCCAAAAAGCTGCGAAGCTCTGTTCGGGTGGTTGGGGCTGGCCAATCCTGAATGACTTGGATCTTGGCTGGATCCACATGCACCCCCCTTTCATCAATAATGTATCCCAGATATTGAACCTGGGTCATGCAAAAAGTAAACTTCTCCAAATTGGCACACAACTTGTGTTGTTGCAGTGTTTGGAGGACTTCTTAGATGTGGTGAAGGTGCTCTTCCCAAGTCTGGCTGAAGATAAGAATGTCATCCAAGTATACCACTACAAATGAGTTGGTGAATGGACACAAGATGTCTTCCATCAACCTCATGAAGGTTGCGGGAGCGTTTGTCAATCCGAAAGGCATGATGAGCCATTTGAAAAGGCCCTCCTTGGCTTTGAAGGCAGTCTTCCACACTTTAGACGGTTCGATTGGTACCTGGTGATACCCAGACTTCAAGTCGATCTTGCTGAAATATTTTTCCCCTTTGATTTCGTCCAGAAGGTCATCAATCCATGGGATCGGGCACCTATTCTGGACAGTGATCTTGTTCAGTTCCAGATAATCAATACAGAGTCTCCAAGTCCCATCCTTCTGTACCAACACGATCGGGCTCCCACAAGGCGATGAACTTGGCTGGATGTGACCTTTCTGCAGCAACTCTTGAATCTTCCTCTTGATTTCATCATTCTCCAAAACAGAGTGCCTATAGGTCGGTCCATTGGGTAGCGACGCACCTAGGGTCAGGTCAATGGGGTGCTTGACCTGACAATGTAGAGGCACCCCTGTGGGTGAGGTGAAGATTTCTCCGTACTCCTCCAAAACCCTGTTCATTTGTTGTTTTTGTGCAAAGGAGCCATGTCTGGAGGTCGTGGCCACAGTCTTGTTCTTGCCCTGGGGTGGATCATTAGGAAAACAAATTTCGTAGTTTTGGAAATGAGCTTACTGCATGGTTTTGTAGTAACCAAAGAGATAGTGGGAGGTGGTGGTAACTCTGGTATCCTATACAATTTATTTCTCAAAGTAACAATAATAGCACGAGGCCGGACTCATACACAGCATGTCTCTTCCACAAGTATGGTTGGCCTAATAATACTTCAGATACATCAATAGGAGCAATGTCACACAATACCTCATCTGCGAAGGGCTTGATGCTATAGGGAAGGCGGCACTGCTAGCTGATGCGGAGATCCCGTCCTTGGTGAAGCCACCCAATGGTGTATGTTTGTGGGTGTGTTGTGGTCGGAAAGCCCAATCGCTTCATGACATCTGCTGAAATGAGGTTCTTTTGGCTCCCATTGTCGATAATGAACCATATCGGGGAACCCTTTACCCACACTTGAGAGTGCAAGAGATGCTCTGCCTCCTCTGGATCTTCTGGTTCCTCCTTTTGGATCTTCGTAGTGGCAACAGTGGCATTGGGCTCTGCATCAATAATATGCTTCCCTTTGTCATTCACCTTGTCAGGTTCTGATTCGAAGTCGGAGCATGCATCTGATTCAGAAGCCCTCATCTCGGCCACTAGCGACTTCTTGGCCCGACACTCACTTGTGTTGTGAGTGGAGCTCTTATGGAACTCACACCACTTTCCTGTGTCCTTCTTTGGCTTCACGGTGTTGTTATTTGCTTATGTCTTTGGCATGTTGTCTTGGGCCACCATGCCTTGGCTTTGTCCTTTGTTCTGTGGTTTGGGGGCACCTTTCCCTTTCTTTTGATTCGCAGATCCAAAGTCTCGCTTCTTCTATTTGAATTTCTGTTCAATCTTGGCAGCATATCGGTATGCCATACCAAGCGAGGAGATTTCAAGGAACTCCATTTCCTCCTGAATGTATCTATGCAGACAACTGTGATACTTTAGCACCAAATGTTTCTTTGAATCTTTGATACCCAACTTTGTGCGCAGGGTATGGAACAAATTCGTTAGCTCATGCACATCTTGATCCCTTTGTTTTCATAGCGTGGTCCATTGTATGTACTTGTCCTCATAGCTCCCCATGGGAAAATATTGTTCCTTGATGGCATATCGAAAAGAATTCCAAGTGGGTATGGCTGAGAACAGAGAGGGTTCTGTCTCATCCGTTTTCTCATAGTAGGTTTCCCACTAGTCCTTGACATGGGGGGTAGCTTTGAGTAGTGAAAAAATAATCTTCTCCCGGTCAGAAAAATCATGAATCGAGAAATATCCTTCTAATAGATTCAACCATCTATCTACAGCATCTGTATCTATTTGACCCTCAAATATGGGAATGTCAAAGTTTACTTGTACCTTAAAGGGAGTCGCGCCTCCAGAGTGGCTGCTGGATGCAGATGCGCGCCCGGTGGGCAGTCGTTGAAGGTTCTGAGCAAAGTTATCCATCATCACATTCCTTTTTTTTTCGAGGGCCTCCTCGAGCAATATTTTGATATGATCTCCTACTCCTTCATCTTTCTTTTCATCCCCCATGGGCGTCCGTCAGGGTTTGCAAGGCTGATCTTGCAAAGGTTCCACCAGATCGAGCCCTAACTCCTTATACCCCGACCTTGTTGGGGACATGCAAGGAAGGATCAATAAAAAACAGACCGCTCTGATACCACTGATCTAGATTTATGCAGGAATGCAACAGAATAAAAAAATAACCATAAACATAGAAATACAGTGGAAATAAGGCTTCATTTCATTAATATCCAATCATAGAAATATGCTTACAAACATGATGGAAATAAAATAGCTAGGGTGCTGGTAGCGAATATCTGAGAAGAGATGTGGCGACTAAAAACCTCTGAAATGTATTACAACGAGGCTCGAGGGCCTATTTATTATGGAGAAACAATGGAGAATTCTAAACATCCAAAAACCTAACCCTAGGAGATGAAGCACCAAAACTATGGGTCACGTTTGGGTAAATTGGTGTTTCAACTTCTCAGGGACGTAAATTCAGCATACTATCTCCGTTTGGGGCTTCAAAATGGCTCTGGAAGTTCAGGACTCGAAAAACTACTAAAAATAGTAAGTTGTGAAAAAAATTGAAAGAGACAATGGTGGGGCCCCAAGTGGAATAGGCGGGTGGCCACCAATATCCACCTGGATCACCCATTCACTTGGTCTACTCATTACATATATATAAAGAATTTATTTTAAAATATTGTTTGTCCTTTTTTTTCCCATGTGTATGAGGATGATCAATAGTACTAAATGTTAGCTTTGTCCCAGTTCCTTCAAAAAGTGATTTCCAAAATATTGAAGTAAATTTAACATCTCTATTAGGCACAATTAACTTTGGAATGCCATATAACCTGAGGATTTCTTTCATAAATATATCAACAATATCAATTTCTTTGTGAGTGGACTTCACTCGAATAAAATGAGTCACTTTTCTTAACTTGTCCACCACAACCATGATAGAATCATGTTGTTTATTTGTCTTTGGAAACTCAATGATAAAATCCATGGTTATGGTCTCCCATGTCCACTCCAAAATTGGAAGAGGTTGCAACAAACCTCCTAGATTCTTATGTCAATCCTTGACTTGCTAAAATTCCAAGCATCTAGAAATGTACTTAGTGTTTCTCCCTCTTCATTCTGAGACAATAAAAATGCCTCCTTACTATTGTTATCATTTTGATATCCCAGGTGTCTAAAATATGGTTCTTTATGCAATTCATCAATGATCAACTTCTTTAATTCCTCGAAATTTGGAAAATACAATCTATTACTATATAATAACAATCCATCCTCTATTAGTTGATATCCCACAAAATTGAATCCTTATTTTCCTTGTTGCAGACATTCTTAATTTCCTGAGAGTGTTCATCATGTTAAGGCATATCTTATCATAGATTTCAAGATCGTTTAAGTAAAACTAATTTTTGAAATTTTATTCTCATGCAAAATTTGACTTAGAGCATCTACCACACAATTTTCCTTGCCTTGGAATGGCCTAATTTCGAAGTCAAATTCACTAATAAACACTACACACCTAGATTTACTGGAATTCAAGCAAGGATGGTCAAATAAATAATTTATTCCATTGTGATCTGACATCAAAATAAATCTACTCCCAAGTAGAGAATGTCGCCATATTTTGAGTGCATGAATAATGGTTTCTAGCTGTAAATCATGAGTCACATAATTCATATCATGCTCATTCAATCTCTAAGACTCATAACATATCACATGCCCATATTTCATGAGAAATCCATTGAGTCCTTCCTTGCAAGCATCAGTGCATACTAAGAGTTTTTACTTGGGCCTGAAATTATTAACATAGGTGCATTGGTAAGTAAGTGTTTCGACTATTGAAAACTTTCTTCAAATTCCTTGGACCAAAAACCCCTTTCTCTGCAATGAATTATTTTTGTGATCAATTTGATAGAATCATTTAATACATCTTCAATAGTAAATAGAAATTCCTATGAATGATCTCACTCATATGAAATTTCATGGGGAAATATAATCTATAATGGCCTCTATCTTATTAGGATCCAAAATAACTCCGTTATATCTCCTAAATAAGGAATTTCGTTTTGGTAGAAATCACACTTGTTGAACTCAGAATATAGCGTGTGCTCTCTCAACTCGTACAATACAATTTCAATATGCTCCTCATGATATTATTTTTCCTGTGAATAAATAAGGATGTCACCAATTAACACCCAAAAAAACTTTTCCAAATAATTACTGAGGATATTTTTAATCATGCACATGAATGTAGTTGGTGTGTTAACCCAAAAGGCACCACCAGAAACTCATAATTCCCATTTCTACTTCAAAAAAAAAAATTATGAATGTATTCATATTTTATTCGAACTTGGTGATACCTAGACCTTAATTCTATCTTGGAAAAAAATATAGCTCCTCTCTTTTAGGATAACATAGCACTGAGAGAAGTGGTGGTGTCTAAAGACACAGTTTCTTGATCCCTCTGGCCAGCAAGGAAAAACAAAATGGAGATTTCGGGACTATAAATAGTCTACATTTAACACCAATGCCATGGGAAAAACCACGGGTTTCATATACATGAATCTTGAAAATCCACCAGTAACTTGATTGAGTCAAGTTTACTTGAACCACCTTGATAATCCCCCATTAAATTTGACTTTGGGAGATTGATATTGTCACAATAATTAACCATATCACACCTGAGATCTCACGTTTCCCCCTTAAGATAGGATACCAATACACCTACCCCCATGGTACCCCTCCATGTGTTCCATTCCACAACTTGATGAATTAATGTGCCACGACATTTCATGTATGCCTAAGAAAACTCTTTAAGCCTTACAAAAATGCATTCTCTTGTGTAACATGTTTTCCTGAACATCAAGTCTTACAACTTCCAAGGGAAATGCCTTGGACCAAAACCCTTAGGGTATTCTGCTAGGTCCCTATAATGCTAGCGTATCCCCTTATTATTATTGCTAGTGTAGCCCCTTTATTTTTATTGGTTTTCCCATGTAGCCCCCATATTTTTATTATTGTGCCCCATATAATCCCACTATTGTTATTGTTGTCCCCTTACATTTTTATTGTTATGTCAGCTAGGATTATATTGTGACCCATTAGACTCCTATATATAAAAAGGAGGTTTTTTCATTTGCATCATCAAATAATTGTTAATTTATGTAATGTAAGGGAGGTTTCCCCCTTGAAGAGGTTTATTTCTAAGTTGTTGATCTATCTTTTCTTCTATTTTGTGAGTTGGTTTCATAACATTTGGTATCAGAGCTTGGGATTTTAGGGTGTGTCTTCTTTAAACAGGTCATCTTGGAATTTTCGCTATAAAATTTTTTCTACGAGGATTAAGAAGCTGAAAATTTTTACCCCATGGACCCGAAATCTTGTTGAACCTCGTGTAAAAATTTCAGATCTTGGTTCGCTATATTTTCATAAATATGATCTAAGGAAGTTGGGGTTTTTTTAGGCTCCATAATTTCATCTCAAAGAGGTGACTGAAGAAAAATCGTCATAACTTTTGTTTCATACATCATATTAGAATTCTGTAAAAAGTGGAAAAAATTACATAGAATGTAGTTTATTTTATATATATTTCAGAGCCGAAGGTCGAAATAGTGACACGTGGCATGCCATACAATTTCACTCTACTAAACTAGTCCATAATTAGGTCATTGTGGGAGATCGGGCATAACTTTATCTTGAAGAATCCAAATTAGGTCAGACCTATGAAATTGGAAAGAACACTCATATAGATACTACAAGACCAAATTTAAAATCTTTGGGATCTAAAAGCATAGAGATACATCAGTTTCAATATTGAGCTACTCAAAAGAAAGAAAAAGGTGTGTACTTCTTTTTTAAAATTGCATAACTGTTGTTTGAAAAATATGTTGGAAGTGATTCCACGGGAAAATTGAAGCATTTATATCAATAATAGGTTCTAAATTTCCTCCCAAAAATAATTACACACCCATTAATCCCTCAAAAATCTCTACTATGACACATTAAGAGGAATAAGTGTAGCATGGTATATCAAAATTATGGGCCCAAGTGCAACAAATTTCGCTCTCACAAAGAGCAACCAAAGAAGAACTAAAAGGTGACATGGATAGTTTAAAAGGAGACATGAATGTTTTAAAATCAGATATGGATGGGTTGAAGAATGGCATGGAAGGTATAAAAGCAGAAATGAAAGGTAACAGCGGAGATTTGAAGAAAGACATGGAAGGTTTGAAGGAAGGTTTGACAAAGTTGCTATAGGAAAATATTCCTAAAGAGAAAAGGTAGTAGAGGAAATTCATGATGAGAACAAAATAAATGTTAATGACAACTTCATAGACTCTAAATTTTGATTGAAGACCCACCATATTCCAAATATCAATATGAGGAAGTTTGATGGTAAGGATCTTGTAACATGGATACTACAAATGGAGCAATATTTTGATCTCCATAATGTGAAAAACACACAAAATGTACGCATTGCAACTTTATATTTAGAAGCAAATAAATTTGTATGGTATCGATGGCTTTTATTTCGTAGACAAGCTCTCACTTGATCAATTTTTACAGATGAAATGATATCACTATTAGGAAACAAAGAGAAACACCTTCATTGGCCAATTGATAAATCTCAAACAGAAGGATTCAATGGTGGAGCACATTGGGGACTTCCGAAAATTGAATATAAGGCATTAGGGGAATTTTGAGGTCTAAAATGGGCCTCCTAAGCAAATAATAAAATAATAGCTAAACCAATAAAATAATATTTATGAATTTTCAATTCACTTTTTGTAGCACAATCCATGTAACCATAGTTAAATTCAATTCAAAAGTTGTACAAAAATAAAATTAATAAAAAAAATTATTGATGTGACTATAAATAAGAATGAGTTTTTCAAGAAAAACTCATTATCATTGAACAACTAATTCATTTGTCCTTTGTACTTAAATAAATTAAAATGAACTATAAATATAAATTTATAAATTCTTAATTATATTATATGCTATTAATTAAAATTTACATTATTTAAATTGTATAATAATATGTAATTAATATACTATATAAAAATAAAATAAAATAAAATAATATAATATAATAATTGTATAGGGATATTCATTGTTTCTTTCAAGAAATATGAAATGACAATAATATATTTTTATTCAAAAATTTTGAAATGACATTTATTATGAGTACTTTACTTTGACTTTAAAAGTACTTAGAGCACTACCATGTTTAACCATGAATTTTTATCCACCATTGAAAATGTGACAAGTAAGTACCTTTAACTCAAAAAATGCCACCTCAACCATTAGGGATAATGTCATCCCCTAAAATGTGATTGGTTCTCATAAAGTGAATTTTGATTGTACATTTTCCTTAGGAGGCTCATTTTAGACCTCAAAATTCCCCTAATGGGTAAATGATATTCCAGAGGAACATAGGATTGATGTCTTCATAGGGACTTTAAAGGATAAAATCCAACATGAGGTTCGCCTTCGGGAACCTGAATCATTGGAGAAGGCAATTAGGTTGGAAAGAAAAATCAAAAGCAAAATTATGGTGACAAGTAAGCCTACCACTCACAAATATAAATATGGAAGTGTTGCTACTCCTATACTTCCACAACTTACAAGGTTCACACCAAAAAAAATGGAAGAAAAAAGAGAAAAAGAGCTTTGCTATAGTTGTGATAGAAAACACACTAAAGGTCATAAGTGTATTGAGAAGAAATTATTTTACATAGATTGTGAAGAGGATGAAGAAAATGAACAAGAAACTTCAAAATAATGTGATATAAAACAAGAACCAACCCTAGAGAAAGAAGAAATGAATCTGACCATATCTTATAATGCATTGGTAGGAATTACCACTCCTCAATCTCTCAAGATAGAAGGACATATCAAGAAGAAAAAATTAATAGTGTTAATTGATTTGGGTAGTACCCATAATTTTATTCATTATAAGGTAGCCAAGGAATTGAATTGTTCCTATACCCTGCACTAGAGTATCAAGTGATGGTTGCAAATGGAGGAACTATAAATTGCTCTGGAAAGTGCCATAATATCAATCTAACCATGGGTTAATATGTATTAAATAGTCCAATACTCTCCATTCCAATGGGTGGTGTTGATGTTGTACTAGGAGTCCAATGGTTACAATCTTTGGGGATAATAGATTTTAATTTTCAAGAATGTTTCTTGATTTTTTTGTGAAGGGAAGGAAGTTTAATTATGGGGTATTGCAGGGAATCCAAGAAATATAATCATCTCTAATTTCATGAAAAAGCTTCTAAATAAATAACAACGAGGCATAATTTCACAATTATGCTCATTAGGGGTTCAAACATCAAAATCATATATTTCTCCAGATCTCCAAAAAGTATTGGAGAATCATTCCAAGGTGTTTGAAACTCCCAAAGGACTATCACCTATTCATGATCATTATCATGCTATTCATTTGATTCTAGGAAGTGTTCCTCCAAACAACATTACTTATAGATATCCTTATGCCCAAAAGAGTGAGATTGAACATCTGGTTACAAAACTGCTAGAGGTTGGTATAATTCAACCTAGTCAAAATTCTTTCTCTGCTCCAGTAGTATTGGTGCACAAGAAGGATTTATCATGGCATATGTGTCCAGATTATAAGGAGCTCAACAAGCTCACAATTAAAGATAAATTTCTCATCCTCATCATTGATCAATTATTGGATGAATTACAAGGAGAAATTTATTTCACTAAGCTAGATCTTAATTCTTGATATCATCAAATTAGAATGAAGATTGAAGACATTCTGAAAAAAAAGATTCAGAACTCATGAGGGTCATTATGAATTTTGGTCATGGCTTTTGGCCTTACTGATGCCCCTTCCACATTTCAAGGTTTGATGAAATCCATTTTCAAATCCTTCCTTAGAAAATTTGTGTTAGTATTTTTTGATGATATACTAATCTACAACATCTTGAAAGGATCATGTTCAACATGTTGACATGATTTTAAAACTATTGGAGGAGAAGTAATTATATGAAAAAACATCCAAATGTTTATTTGGAGTATAGGAGGTGGAATATTTGGGTCATATTTTTTCTCATGTGGGTGTTAAGGTAGACCCTAACAAAATTAAATCCATTAAGGAGTGGAAAATCCCATCAACCATAAAGCATCTTCGAGGATTTCTGGGGTTAGCAAGGTATTATCACAAGTTTTTTTATAATTATAGGAGAATATTGACACCTCTAACATCGATACTAAAGAAAGATGCATTTTCTTGGACTCCAGAAGAAACTAAGGCCTTCGAACATATTAAAGAGGAAATGTGCGAAGCACCAGTCTTAGCTATGCCAAACTTCACAAAAACCTTTATTGTGAAATTGTGTAGCGAAAGGAAATGGAATTGGTGCAGTTTTAATGCAAGAAGGAAGATGCATTTCTTTTGAAATTCGTCCAATCAAAGTAAAGTATTCACAGAAAACTATTTATGAGAAGGAAATGTTTGCAATACAATGGCAACCTTACCTAATTGGAAGACACTTCAAGTTAAAAACATATCATGATAGTCTAAATACCTTTTGGAACAAATATCATCTTCAAAAGAGCATAAAAAATGGGTCACAAAGATGTTGGGTTATGACTTTGAAATCATCTACAAAAAGGGGAAGCAAAACGTTGTTGTAGATGCACTCTCAAGAAAGGATGAGAATGTGGAAGCATTGCTTTGTGCCATTTATATTATCCAACCTGAGTGAATAAGAAAAGCAAGGGGTGAATAGAAGAATGATGAAGAGGTGTGTACACTCATTCAAAAGCTGCAGCAAGAACCCAATACATCTAAAAAATTTATCTGGAAAAATGATTCATTATGGTACAAATATCGCTTATATCTTTGTAAGAATTCCCAACTCAAACAAAATATTCTTCTGGAATTTCACACCTCTTCCCTAGGAGGACACTCGGGATTTTTAAAAACTTACCACAGTGTCAAGAAGGATTTTTTTTGGGATGGCCTTAAATATGATATTCAAAATTTTGTGGCAGAATTTTTGGTTTGCAAATAAAATAAAGTTGAGACAATTAAGACACAAGGTCTGTTACAACCTTTATCCATTCCAAGTCAACGTTAGGAGGAGGTTTCAATGGATTTTATCACAGGTTTACCCATGTCCAAAGGTAAGATTGTCATCATGGTGGTAGTTGATAGACTTACCAAGTATGCACACTTTTGTGCCTTATGTCATCCATTGAAATCTAGTATAGTTGATACTACATTTATGGAAACAATTCAAAAGCTACATGGAAACCCAAAGATTATTGTAAGTGACAGAGATACCATTTTTACCGGAAATTTTTGGAGAAAATTATTTTATTTTCTAGGTACTCAATTAACTCATAGCTCATCATATCATCCTCAATCTGATGGGAAAACTGAGATAGTGAAAAAATGTTTGGAAGTATGTCTTTGTTGCTTTGTATCTGATAAACAAACATAATGGGTCAATTGGTTACTTCTGTTTGAATGGCGATATAACACTTCCTTCCATACTGCAGCAAAAATGACCCCATTTATGGTACTTTATGGATATCATCCACCCTCCATCACATCATCTTTAAGAGAAAATTATAAGGTTCAAGCAGTGGAATATCATATCGAGCATCAATGATAATTTATCCAACTCTTAAAGGATAACCTCACTTTGGCGCAGAATCGAATGAAAAAACAGGCAGATCAACATCGCAACGAAAGAAGTTTTTATGTAGGAGATTGGGTATTTGTATGAATACAACCATATAAACAAATGCTCCTCAAGAAATCTAATAAGTATAATAAATTATCACCAAATTATTATGGTCCTTATAAGGTGTTACAAAATATTAGTACTATGGCATACAAATTGGAGCTTCCTGCATCTTCCCAAGTGCACCCAGTTTTCCATGTTTCATGCTTATCAAAGGTTATAGGTGAGAAGCTCCCAATTCAAACAATATTTCCAAAACTTGAAGAGGAAGGAAAAATCACATTGGAACCTGAAGTATTCACAGAAATAAGAACTTGACAGCTATGAAATCGATCAATTTAAAATTATCTCATCAAGTGGAAGAACTTACTCGTTGAATATTCGACATGGGAGGATGAGAATTTTATACATAAGCATCTAGAACTACTCAAGTGTTGAGGACAACACTTTTTTGAAGGAGAGGGGCATGCTAGGTCCCTATAATAATAGTGTATCCCCTTATTTTTATTATTAGTGTAGCCTCCTTATTATTATTGTTGTTCCCATGTAGTCCCCATATTGTTATTATTGTGCCCCATAGAAGCCCACCATTGTTATTGTTGTGCCCTTACATTGTTATTGTTATGTCGGCTAGGATTATATTGTGACCCCTTGGACTCTTATATATAGAAAGGAGGCTTTTTCATTTGTATCATCGAATAATTATTCATTTATGTAATGTAAGGGAGGTTTCCCCCTCGAAGAGGCTGATTTCCAAGTCGTTGATCTATATTTTCTTCTATTTTGTGAGTTGGTTTCATAACATATTCACACATCACACACAAGCTCCTTCACTAAAAATTAGAACCATTTACTCCACCTCCATTATTTTTCTTTCTTATCCATATGACCACTCTCTCAACTTCTATATATTTCTTGATCCATACATTGACCTAGGCGTTTATCACTATTGGACTCATGCTCTCTTCTCTAGAGATGAATTCCATGAATGAGTATTCCCACCAAGTAAATTCTTGTCATCATTTCCATGTTATCCACGACCACCCACTACCCCAATCCCTTTCATATGGTCATAGGGCTCTTTGCGTGCATTTTACACCATGTATACTATCATTACTTACTACACCTTTCAACCTCTTCCTTTGTGCATGGAGTGCACTCTACTGACATCTAATTTAAAATATAACTTCCTCCAATTCACTAATGTTAGCTCCCTGTAATTTCAGTAGATTGGTGATACCAAAGCTACAGGGAGAACACTTGAACCACTTTGGGATTCTAGGATCTAGCCCTCCTGAATCTAGAGAGGGATCTCTCTATAAGTGAAAAGATTTATTTATCTTTAAGGCTTGAAATGGATATTAGGCTAGTTATTAAGAGCAAGGGTTTTTGTTTGTTTTTAGATGGTTGAGCATGATTTTCAGTTGAGTGGAAAGTCCTAATATGAAAGAGTTTCAAAGGTGTGAAGTTGCAAGCAATCAGAACAAGATTTGGTTGATAGGATAGATATGACGCTGGTTTTTCGTCCATTGGGCTATGGAGTCATAAAAGGTTTTAATTGTGAAAAAATTTCAAGAGTGGTCCAAGGGGCAAGTCATCTATATCACAAAATATTTTGGATAAAATGATGGAATAGAACAATAAAAGTGTTGAAGGGGTGGAAAAAGACAATAATTTCAACTAGGATTTATCAGTCTTTCCAAACAAGAAAAGCCTTTTAAGTAATTGTTTTAAAACCAACCAAAGAACAGGGATAACCATATGCTTCTTTGGAAAGTTTTTATTAAAGATAAATCATTAGACAAACAATCTAATAATCCACATAATTACTTTCAGAAGGGATGAAAACAGATAAGAAAAAAAAGTGCAACCTAAGATCAGATAAGATACTTTTAAATCTAAACTACTTTGAGCATACTCTTAGGGAAAATTTCAGAATAACCTTTGAAGAAAGAAATAGAAGACAGGGCAAACCATAAACTTTCCTAGTCTAACTCTACTGAGCACATAATGAAAATAAAATTCAAGAACTACTTTTCAAGCTTCGCACATCAAGACAAGGACAAACCAAAATTCCTTGATAATGTTTACACTTAAATTAAGTCATTCTTAAACACACAATTTGGAGGAAAACATTGAGATAAAGCTTATCAGTCAGAGAAGGGTACTGTAAACAGTAAATCCTAACTCTATGCTTGTTGTTATTTATCAGAGAATAAGTGGAAAAAACGACATACATGAAATGAAAACAATAACACAGAAAGAAGCACTTCACCAGTGATATAGACCAGGATCCCAAGAATCAGCTTGTATATTGATACTTCGAACCAGTTACAATCTTCAAGTCCAATGGTTCTCTACAACTTCAAACTTATCATCTCAACTTAGGTATCTTCAATTACAAACAGAGCTTACAACAACTTCAATAAACTATTTACAAGCAACAGATATGCAGTGACCAACATTATCTCATCTTCTACAGAAGTATTTATAGAATAAATGAGGAGGTGGGATAGGATAAAATATCTTCTAAGTTCAATTAATACAGTTTAATGCTTCTCGGCCTTTGAGGGGATCAATGGAGAAGATTTCAGATATTCCCCTGTATTAATTGTTTTACATTAAGTATTAAGCTCGTTGGGATGATTTTGTTGACTTTAAGGCTCTGTGTTATCTTCGTAATAACTCTGTTAACAGTTTTAATAAGTTCCTTTGGCTTGAAATAATTGTTCAGCTGCATGGAGGAAAATATCTTATGTTCTGACCATAACTATGGCCTCTTTTGAATGTTTTGAGGTTGCAGGTGGCTTTTGGTAGCTGTGAGGATTCAATTAGCCTCCGATGTGGCAGTGGAGGCTTTCGGACTAATAGATATTATTGCTTTTCTTTAAACACTGCTAATTTGTTTTAATTTTGTGTTAGGCATAATTAGGCCTAATTTCTGTCTTCTGTTCTTTAAACTGTGTTTAATTAAATGGATTAGGCTTCAAATGGTCAATTTAGGTCGTAATACCTCAAAACTGTGTAAACAACCTTCAATTCTTCATCTCTACTGTGGTTGGATCCTTTCACACTGATACTCTTTACTTTATCTAGCTTTGTTGTGTCGTGTTGATGTGCAGGCGTTACAGGGGCTTTTATAATGGCGTCAGTGCTCATGAGGCACTGACAAAACATAATTCAGAACCCTACAGAATGATCTCCTTGATAGATGATGGCCCGAGGGATCGTCATCCCCGGTCTTCAATTCTCCTTTCAAACATTTGAAAAAACCATTAAAACCTGCACAAACCAAGAAAAAATTAGAAAATCCTATGTATTTTGGGTTTAGACTGCTTTGGAGGTTGGGGTTAGATCGCAGCCGTTGGATGAAAACATCCAATGATGAGGATTGCTCGCGGAGGTTAAAAGGAGAGGCGGTTGATTTAAACAGTGGGGAGATTAAGTTAGGGTCGTTGATTTGCAGAGATCAACGGTCGGGATTAATCGAGATAGTATAATGCAAAGGGGTCATATATTGCGGAATGGAAGAAAATGCAAGAAAATAGGTGAAAAATCCTTTGGTGGAGGATAGAAGGTTTTAAATTGAAATTGGGGTTTCGGAAATAATCTGGGCCGTCAGATGAGATTGACCAAGGAAATCAATGGTGGAGAATGATTCTGAAATCCCTTAGAGGATGGCGGAAGGCGATGAACTAATGCAAGATCTGTAGAGATCAATGGCGGAGAATAAAAACGATGAAATGCAATGTAAATGGGAAGGGTGGTTTCGGCTCAAAAAACCAGCAGTTTCACGCAAGAAAATGGAGGGAAGGCGGTTTCACCTTTTCGAACGCGATATTCTTTACTGGTCGACATGTGGCCTTTTAAAACCGCCTACGTCACGTAGTTTTGAATCATTAACCTTTAGTCTTAAATTTACGTGAAACCGTGCGCCAGCCATTAGATCAGGGGTCTTAGATCAGACAGCTATGGAGAGAGCATGATAAAGAACAGATGCTCGGGAGATAACAGGTGGGGCAGAGCCTGAGCAGTTTTGATTTGGACCATCAGATCAGGAATGGACGGTGGAGATCTGATCTGGGAGGGGTAGGACCCAAAAGAGTTGGGCCTATCGAGATAAATCTGGGCCATCAGATGAAACAGATCAATGGCTTAGATTTGATCTGTGGGTTAATGAAATAAATATGAGGCAAGGTCGGGCGGAGAATGGGTTAATGCGAGCCATTGATCTAGAGAGATCAATGGCGGAGATCCGCCGAAAAACATTATAAAGTGAGGTTCATGATTTTAACAAAGGTTAGGAGGATTGATCTGAACTGTCAGATCTTATTGTATGGATAGCCCAGATGCAATTGGAGAATTTGCGATCAGCGGGGGCAAGGGATAAAAGGCTCTGGAGTGATTGATTGAGGGCCATTGATCTGAGGATTAGATCGACTATGGAGAATGAATCGGAGGAGGTCACAGGTGGGGGGATAGGCTTATGATTAGATCGATGTGGGCCATCGGATCTAGGAATGGCGGAATAGATCGATGGTAGATAATCCATCGGAAGGGGCCAATCAGATGGGGGTAATAAAATATCAAAACGCATCCAATGAAATCTCCAATGTGAGATCTCGAAGACCGTTTGATTGGTTTAAATCAACAGTCGAGATTCGTTAAAATGATGAATGGGCAGGTTTTGTGTTAACATAGAAAAATGGGTTTTATATGAAATACAAAGGAAAAAATGCATCGAGGAGGGTTTATTTATATGTTTTAGCGCCTGATTGCAGGCTCCAAGTTTTACAAAGGAAACAAAGTGTCGGGGGGTTATACAAAGGGAGCCAATCGCATTGGGGGATTTTAACGCAACAAAGGAATGCGCTCGTCGGAAGTTTCGATTGTGATAAGCGCTTCGGGACTTTAACTCTTGGTCCTGGGCATGGATATATGGTGGGGAAGTGGTTTGGGGGCTTAGCTGAAGGGGCTAAAGCCTATAATTAAAATTTGGGTTTTTTATGTTTTTTTCAAATATTTTCAAAGGATTTTGAAAACTTCTGACAAGGCAAAAAAGGAGTTTAAACCTTATCAAAGGGGTTTTTATGAAGAGAAGAAGGGAAATGAGGGAAAATGGAGGAATTTCATGGGGAATAAGGGGATAAAAATGAAGGTTAATAATGAGTGAAAGGAGGGGTAAAATGAAGGGAAAATGGGTTTTTTTGCAGTAGTTTTTTCTTCATGAAAACAACAGAATTTCAGAATTGAGAGGGAAATAGCAGTGAAGATTAACTCAAGGATAAGTCATCTTCATAAGACTTTAAGAACTAAAAATTTTGGCAATAAAACTTGTTTCTTGAAGGCTTCAAAAATGATTTAGCCACCATTTTATATGACAAATTTTATAGGTGGCTAACAGTGGCTCCACATGGGGATGGTGCCTTCTTGAAGGCATCAAGAACTTCAGACTTGTATTCTCTGGGGGGCTGATCAATGCCTCATCCATTGGGCTGCAACTTTCTTCACTTGGATGACCCTCTTTGTTCTGATAATGTCAACAGCCATGGAAAACAATGGAACTCTATCAAACAAGCTTTCTACCTACCCAATCCTACTGATCTAACATTTTTTCTTCTTTTCAGAGTGCATTTGGATTGGCAAACTCTTTTACAAAAATTTTATTTTTTTTAAAGCAAAAAACTAATCTAAGTCTACTTCTTATTTCTCTATGAACTCAGATTAAATAGTTGAGTCCATAAGCTTCTCTACCTAACTACTATCTGTTAGGATTGAACAGTCTAATAGATTTTTATTCACTAATTTCTAAAATAGAAAATTAAAAAGCATATAAGTCAGGATTGAAAAGTCTAACTTGTTGCTGATCTATGGCATGAAAACAAGATGCACATAGATTTTTACTTGTAGAAAAATAAATCAAAATGGTGAAGGCTTAAGATATGAAAGTTCTAAACGCGTCCTTCTCTTTTCTTCAGCTCTGTTTTTGAGTTTATTTGAGCTATTTTTTGTTTTTTATCTGGTTCAAGCTTTGGGCTTATTAGAACCAGTTTACTTCTATTTTTGAATCATGATTAAAATAGATTAGAGTTATTCTTCTTTTGGAATTTTAAGTTCATATTTTGAGCTTGTTTGAACCTTTAATTTCTATCCTAATCTACCTAACTGATAAGCCAAGATTAAGCTGTTTGGAAAATTTATTTCACTAACCTATCAGCAGTAAATTGAAAATTAATTAGTCATGATTTGGCTGTATGACTAACTAGAAGTGTGTTTTTCAGGAGTGGCATTTGAGCTTGCACACTTTCAGATTTTGTTTCTCTTTTTTGGTATGGGGCTATACCTTTCTTGTTTTTACAATATGACCTCTTTTCTTTCTTCTATTGTTTTTGTATTTTTGATTTTTCTAACTTTGAAAGCAATGACGGATGAAATATTTATAATGAGAAAAAAGATAAAAAGGCTTTAAAACATGATGGATCAAGAGAAATAATGTTTGAGCATCCTGCCATTAACAAGACCCCCAAACAGTTCATCTCCATTCAATTCCTGCAAGAAATAAGCATTGTTACCAGCAGTAGAGTGAATGAGATAAGGGCCAAGCCATAAGTTATCAAATTTTCCATGCTTGCCCTTGTCTTCTCTCCTTGAATCCCACTTTAAAACTTTGTCCCCAATGTTGAAATTGATGGCCTTTGTCCTTCTATCAAAAAGCTTCTTGATGCTCTCTTGCTTTTGTAGCGCTCTATTGTAAACCTCCTCTGTGGTTTACTGAAGATGTATAGTTTGATTAATCCTTCTGATCATGTCATTGTCTTCAAACTGCACTTCTTGAATCAACTTCATAACTGGTACACCAAGGCTAGTTGGCAAAATTGCATCTGTACCATACACAAGCTGGTAAGGTGATATTCCAATAGATTTCTTTAGTGTCAATCTGTTAGCCCATAGTGCATGTACTAGCTTTGTGTGCCAAGACTTCTTGTTGTCCTCCAGCAACTTCTTGATTATTTTCACCAAACTCTTGTTTGAGGATTCTGCCAGCCCATTACCTTGAGGGTAATAAGCAGTAGAATGACCCAATGTAATCTGATATTTGTGAAAAAATTCAACCATCTTCTTGGATCCAAATGCAGCTGCATTATCAGTGATGATCTTCCTAGGACAGCGAAATCTAGAGAGGATATGAGTCTCAATGAATTTTATGATGACAGAGTCATTGGCTTGCCTAGAAGGGATGGCTTCTATCCATTTGGTAAAGTATTTTTTTGCAGTGAGAATCCATCTATGTTGGGCAGATGAAGGTGGATGGATTTCTCCTATGAAGTCAAGTCCCCACTGTTGAAAAGGAGCTTCAACAGTGATTGGATGCAAAGGTAAGGGAAGCAATTTTCTTTTGCCTTCAAAAAGTTGGCATTTATGACAGGAAATTATCATTTTGTGTACATCTAGAAAGAGGGTGGGCCAATAGTAACCAACTCTAAGGATTTTGTTGGTTGTTGTCTTCCAGTAGAGGTGGCCTCCACATTCTCCTTCATGGAACTCGTGCTTAACCTTCTCTGCATCATTCTCAGGCAAAAATTTAAGCAATGTTCCACTTGAATTTTTCCAATAAAGACATTTATCTATAATGCAGTAGTTTACAGCCTTTAAATTTAAAAACCTTGCCTTTTTTTTTGATAAACTAGGAGGTGTATTCAATTTAAGAAAAACATATAAAATATCAGCATACCAAGAGGAATTCATAAAATGGTCTTCAATAATGGGAGTTGACAATTCCTCTTGTTCATCTAAAGCATTTATCATATTTATATCAAGAAATTCAAAATTTGATTCAGCAATTAATCTAGCTAGTCCTTGGCCTTTAATGAGTTTAGTGGGCTTGATCTCTAAATCATATTCAAGTATCATAGCTATCCACTTACCTCTCTTACCATCTGGGTCCTTTGTTAGAATTTCTTTCACAACTGAATTTGGGACAAAGGCAATGATGTGGGAGTGCAAAATGTAAACTCTGAAGCCTTTTAAGGCTTTGACTAAGACAAAGGCTTGTTTTTCCATAATTTTATACTTCAGAGGTGCATCTCTCAATGCCTTGCTAAAGAATGCAATGGGTTTCTCTTGTCCCTATGGATTTTTCTGCAATAGGACAACAGCTATTGTATGTTCTGATGCAAATGAAAAAATATAAAAATCTTTTGAAAAATCAGGACTTATTAGAACTGGTGTTTTGGTTAATGCCTGTTTTACCAGCTCGAAAGACTTCTTTGCTTCCAAGGTCCATTTAACTCCTTGCTCCTTTTTCATCATGTTTGTAATGTTTCTAGGGAGCTCAACTAAGTTGGGTATGAACCTTCTCAAGAAATTAATCTTTCCAATGAAAGATTGAAGTTCCTTGATGTTTCTAGGATGAGTGATTTGCAATATAGCCTCGATCCTTTTTGGGTCTATCTTTATCCCCTCTTCTGATATTATGTGTCCAAGTAGTTTACCTTCTTGGAGACCAAATAGTGTTTTCTTTGGATTTAAAGATATCCCAAACTTTATGCATTTCTCGAATACTTTTCTCAAATGTTCTAAGTTCTCTTCATCTGTCTTAGAAAAAACAGTGACATCGTCAAGGTAAATAATGATGAAGTAGCCTAATTCTTCCGAAAATGCAATGTCCATGGCTCTCTGGAAAGTAGCACCAGCATTCATTAAACCAAAGGGCATTTTCACATACATGAAAGTGCCCCAAGGTGTAGTAAAGGTTGTCTTTAATTGATTATTAGGATGTACTAAAATCTGACTGTATCCTAAGTAGCCATCTAGCAAAGAAATTCTTTTAGAACCAACTACCCTTTGTAAAATATGATCCATCTTGGGTAAAGGGTAGTTGTCTTTCAATGAGGCTTTGTTTAAGTCTCTAAATTCAATACAAAGCCTAATCTCTCCTGTTTTCTTCCTAACTGACACCAGATTAGACACCAACACATAATATCTAATAGGGACAATAATACCAGCTTCATACATTTTCTTGATTTCCTTCTCAACCAAGGGTAACTGAACAGGGTTTATTCTATGCAGTTTTTGTTTAAATGGCTTTTGGTTTTCCTTGAGAGGTATCTTGTGCTGAATTATTTCAATGTCATAGGATTTCAGATCCTCATAAGTCCACGCAAAAACATAAGAAAATTCTTTAAACGGCTCTATATATTTCAGTTTGATGTGAGCTGGTAAAGTTTTAGACAATTTGATCATTTTTGCTTTTAGTTCATTGCCTATGTTACACTCTTCAACTTTAGTTTCCACAGGCTCCAGCTTTGGTTTCTTGGAAACATCGTTGAAATCAAACAACTCTTCTAAGGGGACCAGACCTTTTGGCAGACTTTGACTGTTAGACTGCAGAGTTTCTAAGTCTTCTTTGTCTAGCTTTGTACTAACTTCTATTGCGTTTTCAAGTTTGCTAGACAACATATTTACATTAGAAATTTTTGGAGATTTTTCTTCTTCATCAAGTAGATTTTCTTCACTGGGACAGTCTATTTCATAGTCTGAATACGAACTTGGTAGTTCGAATTCATTTCTGGACTGCAGGAAGTCTTCTATTTGTTTGTCTCCATCGAAAAATTGTCAATATTTCTCATTATTAGGGACAGTTGGTCTGAATTTAATTTTAGTTGTACATTGTTTGGTTTCATATGGTGTTAAACATGTTCTAGCAGCAAAAGCTAAACTGTGGGCCATGATATTCTTTTCTCTTGGGACAAAAATAAGTTGGGTTTCCTCAAAAGTTTTCAATAAATCCATGACGTCGTTTCGATAGGCTCTAAGTCTGGGGTGTTTAGCATTGTATTCCCCATTCACTTACCTAATGATTAACTCTGAATCCCCGTGCACTTTAATTCTCTTGGCTCCTAATTTCTTCAACAAGTGTAAGCCTAAAAGAAGGGATTCATATTCTTCTATATTATTTGAACACTGAAAATTTAATCTGTAGGAATGGCCTTCCATGTGGTTGTTCTCAGTGTTACGTATCCAGACGCTTTCACCAACATTGCTCCTAGTGCAAGACCCATCGAAGTTCATACTCCAAAGAGGACTAGTTTCGGGTTTAACAGTTTGGTTACTATCCTCTTCAACTAATGTACTTTCAGATTGTTCTTGAAGATTAGCACTTTATTGAATTTATTTTAATTCCTCGGGTTTTTCATTACATTGAGGACTGATTTCTTGACTCTCAAGGTTTAAAAGCAATGGATGAATGATTTGTAGCTCTAGACCTGTGTTTTGTTTGCTGTATTTTTCGGGTCTAGCAAACTGTTTTGACACTTCTGTGTTGTCTTCCTCCTCCTCTCTATCGGCCATTAATTCAGTTAAAGTCACTTGTTCAGTGAATGTTTCATTATTGAAAAGGATAAATGAGTCAAGGCCTATATTTACAGAATAAAGGAGAGATTTTTGTGGTCTCTCTTGGCTAGTCACCATGTATTGCATATGGGATTCCTTGTAAATTCTTCTTGTTTGATTAAAAACATGAATGGTCGCATATGTCATGTCCATCTGCATAGTTCCTTGTAACTTAGCTCCCCAAGATCTTGATAACAGCATACCATACTTTGGGGGTACATCAGCCACTACAATATCCATGACTAAACACTTGGCTGGAATTTGTGCTAAGTTAACATAGAGGTCTTTGATTAATCCTAAACATTTCACTCTGCTTGAGTCAAAGGAGTAAAGATCTTTGTAAGGTCGAGTGATTTCAAGGCCTAGGCTCTCCATTACAGATTTGGGAATTAAATTATGAGAGGCCCCTGAATCATGCATAGCGTTATGTAAAATCTTGTCATGAAGATTTAAACTAACATAAAAAGGAGGAACTGGTCCCTCTTGATATCTACCCTCAATCTTAGGACTGAATATGAGCTCTGGTTGGTCATCATTAAGATTGACAATGTCATTATTCTCTTCTATGTTTAAAGCCTTCAAAATTTGGGATCTATATACATTTTGGGAAGCTAATTCAGTGAGAGGAACAGAGTTCTTGATTCTGGCAATTTCTTGCTCCAAACTAAAAGGCATATGATTCTTTGAAGTGCTTGTTTCAGCCTTATTAACTGACATTCTATCAGCAAAATTAGTTTGCTAATTTCCTCTATTTACATTGGTTAGAATTTTTTTAACAGGAGCACTAGCTGAGGTGTTAACACTACTAAGGTTTCCACTCTGTTTTTCATTGTTTTGAGTGCTTTTTTCTTTGTTTTTATTAGAATTAACAGTCACTGTTTTATCTTTCTGCTTTGTAACTTTTGGTTTATTTACAGTGTTGTTTTGTGAAGAATTGTCAGAGGTTTTGTTGTTGGGAGTTTCCAGATTATTTTTACTCCTAAGTTCATATTCCTTTATGGTTTCTATGATGAAATTTTCCATTTCTTGATAGTAATATTCATCCTCTGGTCTTTTGTCATCATAGGGTGTGTATAGACCTTGTTTTCTATTGTAATGAACTTCAAAGTCATAATTATCTACTCCCAACATGTTTATGTCATCCTCCTCTGTTTGTTCTAATGTTTCTTCAACCTCACTCACATATTTTTGATGAAAAGGAGGAATGATCTGTTGATCATCTTCCCTTAATCTTTTTTGAGGCTGGTTTCTTCTAAAATTCTGATTTTGGTTTTGATTTCTGTTTTGAGGAGCTGTTTGTTTTTTACTTGCTTGTGCTCTCTAAAGTATGCTCATATTTTTCATCATCTCCTCCGTCATTCTTTCCATATTTGAGCTAGATGTGGAAGGTGTAGATTCCTCTCTAAAGGACACTCTCTTTTCATTCTTGATTCTTGCTCTTTTCTCCATTAAATTAACTTCCACAGCAAGAGCTCCTTTTTGCATATCTTCAAGAGTCAGAGGATCTCTCTCTCTCAACTGATAGGCCATTTCAGGATCAAATCCTTCAGGAAACCTATTTAATGCTGAGCCTTGTGGAGGTTTTAGGTCTAGGGGAAGGGCATTATAAACACTGTTAAACCTATTGCAGTAAGCTTGTACACTTTCCCCAGCGTTTCTTTGGAGATTTTTGTAGTCCGAAAGTATTTGGAAAGGGTTTTTTCTCACTTCCCATTTGTTTAAGAATATCTGATGGAAGGCTTGGAGATCATTAATACTATGAGGGGTTAAGCCTTTAAACCATTTTCTTACTTCTCCCCCTAAACTCTGAGAAAATAGTCTAAGTTTGACAGTCTCATCATCAATTTCATTTCTGTAAAAGTAGTCATTCATCTTATCCACATGTTGTGAAGCAGTAGTAGCATTAATGGCATCATACAATGATATCTTGTACTGATAGTCCTGTGGAAGATTGACTAATGGTAAAGGAAGGACCAATAGGGCATACCATGTTGCCATGATAGGAGGTTGTGGAAACAGTAGGGGGTTTACAAGTGGTGGATTAACAAGAGGGAAAGTGGGTTGGAATGTAGTGGTTTGGACAGTGGGTGTATGGGTAGCAGAAGTGGATGGACCAACAATAGATTGCTGAGCTGACCTTGGATGAGAGACACCTAAATTGTGAAGGAAATGTAAATCAGGTGGTGTAGTTTCTCCACTACCAAGATGTTCACTTCTATCAGGTGATGAAAGTGAAGACTCTAAATCTAGTTGATCTAAATCATCAAGTGACCTAGTTCTAAATGGATTTCTTAAGTCAACTTGTGAGTGTTTTAGAGATGCAAGGTTTTCAGGAACATAATTAGCTCTAAAGGGTGATTTGAAAACAGTTGAAGATTTAACCTCAGGAGACTTCCTAAGGATTCTTTCAGGGTTATCAACTATCTCAGGAGGGTTTGGGTCAGGATAGGCTCTAGTATGAATCTTTCTAGGAGCCACTATGCTATGTTTTTTATACCCAACTAAACAAGAAAATTTTAACCAGATATGACAATCTTTAAGAGGCTAACTGATCTTTTAAACAAGAAAACTTTAATCCTAAAGTCCTCTAACTGAGTTTATATGATGTTATGATGATAATGGGTCTTCCCAGTGGAGTCTTAAGGTATGTTTAGGATTGTGGAGTCACCAGGTGGAAATTTTTAGCTCTTTTGGAGGTAAAAGGTTTTATGGTCCACCACCATGTTTATTTGAATACCAATCTGAAATATTTTTGGGTTTTCTAAGTTTATTTCAATCCTATAGGTTCTAAGAGTGTCCTAAACCTATTTCAACACTTAGCTACGGTGATGAGACAAAGAAAGTTTACTCTTATGGCTAAGCTAGCTAATCCTTCAAGGTTTGATAAGATCTTATGAGAATCCTAAGGTTTCCTTAGTTTGTCACTGATTCAAATAAGTTTTATCATGATTACCATTTGCTTGGTAGTGCTTGAAGAGGGCTGCTTGTACTCAAGGGGTCTTTATAAGATCTTAAGGGTACCTAAGATGAAATTTGACTCAGTTCCCCAGTGGAGTTGCCATAAATGTTGGCTCCCCTTAATTCCAGCAGATTGGTGAGACTAGAACTGCGGAGAGAGCACTTGAACCACTTTGGGATTCTAGGATCTAACCCTCCTGAATCCAGAGAGGGATCTCTCTATAAGTGCAAAGATTGATTTATCTTTAAATTTTTTGGGTATGATATTAGGCTAGTTATTAGGAACGAGGTTTTTGTTTTTTTTTGGATGGTTGAGCATGATTTTTAGTTGAGTGGAAAGTCCTAAAATGAAAGAGTTTCAAAGGTGTGAAGTTGCAAGAAATCAGAACAAGATTTGGCTGATAGGATAGATATGGCGCTGGTTTTTAGTCCATTGGGCTATGGAGTCATAAAATATTTTAATTGTGCAACAATTTCAAGAGTGGTACAAGGGGAAAGTCATCTATATCACAAGATCTTTTGGATAAAATGATGGAATGAACAATAAAAGTGTTGAAGGGGTGGAAAAAGACAATAATTGCAACTAGGATTTATTAGTCTTTCCAAACAAGAAAAGCCTTTTAAGTAACTGTTTTAAAACCAACCAAAGAACAGGGCTAACCATAGGCTTCTTTGGGCAAGCTTTTATTAAAGCTAACTCATTAGACAAACAATCCAGTAATCCACATAATTACTTTCAGAAGGGATGAAAACAGATAAGAAAAACAAAGTGCAGCCTAAGATCAGATAAGATACTTTTAAATATAAACTGCTTTGAGCATACTCTAAGGGAAACTTTCATAATAACCTTTGAAGAAAGAACTAGAAGACAGGGCAAACCATAAAATTTCCTAGTCTAACTCTACTGAGCACATAATGAAAATAACATTCAAGAACTACTTTTCAAGCTTCGCACATCAAGACAAGGAAAAACCAACATTCTTTGATAATGTTTACACTTAAATTAAGTCATTCTTAAACACACAATTTGGAGGAAAACATTGAGATAAAGCTTATCAGTCAGAGAAGGGTAATGTAAACAGTAAATCCTAACTTTATGCTTATTGTTATTTATCAGAGAATAAGTGGACAAAATGGCATACATGAAAGGAAAACAATAACACAGAAAGAAGCACTTCACCAGTGATATAGACCAGGATCCCAAGAATCAGCTTGTATATTGATGTCAATCCAGTTACATTCTTCAAGTCCAATGTTTCAGTTCATCAATCATCTTCTCTTCTCAGCCTAACTTATTTGATCAAAAACAGAGCTTCAAGAGCCTCTGAACACTATTTACATGTAGAAAATTTTGAGCACAAGTATATTTCAAAGTTCTGCAACCAACCCTTTACAATGAGCTCCTCAAGAATATTTTATAGAAAAATGAGGAGGTGGAATGAGATAAAAGATCTACAGGCTCAATTAATACAGTTTAATGCTTCTCGGCCTTTAAGGGGCTCAATGGAGAAGATTTCAGATATTTCTCTGTATTAATTGGCTTATATTAAGTATTAAGCTCGTTGGGAAGATTTTTTTGACTTTAAGGCTCTTTGTTATCTTTGTAATAACTTTGCTGATAGTTTTACAATAAGTCCCTTTGGCTAAATCAACTGTTTGGCTGTCGTGAGGAAAATATCTTCTGTTCTGGTCATAACTCTGCCTCTTCTGAATGCTTTGAGGCTACAGGTGGCTTTTGGCAGCTGAGAGGATTCAATTAGCCTCTGATGTGGCAGTGGAGGCTTTCTAGGACCGATAGATATTATTGTTTTTCTTTAAACACTGTTAATTTGCTTTAACTTTGTGTGTTAGGCATAATTAGGCCTAATTTCTATCTCTGTTCTTCAAACTGTGTTTAATTAAGTGGATTAGGCTTTTGATTTGCTGAAAGTGGGCCTTAATCCTTCAAAAATGCAAAAAAAATCTTCAATTCTTCATGTCTGCTGTGACTGGATCCTTTAACACTGATACTCTTTGATTGATTTAGTTTGATGTGTCTTGTTGATGTGCAGGTGCGCAGAGGTTTTTATAAAACGACATCAGTGCTCATGAGGCACTGATAGAACATATTTCGAAACCCTACAAAAAGATCTCTTTGATGAATAAAGGCCTGGAGGATCGTCACCCTTGGCCTTCAATTTTCCTTTAAAACATTTGAAAAACCTTTAAATCCTACATAAACAAAGAAATATTAAGAAAATCCTGCAGGATAAGGTAATACTGCTTCAGAGGTTTGAGGTTAGATCACAGCCGTTGGATGAAAGTATCCAATGGCGAGGATTGCTCGCGGAGGTTAAAAAGGAAGGCGGTTGGAACAAAAGGTGGGGAGATTAAGTCAGGGTGATTGATCTACAGAGATCAATGGTCAAGATTAATCGGGATAATATAATGTGAAGGGGTCATATTTATAATGAAATGGGGGAAAATCCAAAGGAAACGGGTTAAAAACCTTTGGCAGAGGAAAAAGTATAAAAATTAAATTTGGGGTTTCTCAGATGAGTCTGGGCCGTCGGATGAGACCGGCCACAGAGATCAACGGTGAGGATTCACTTATGAAGTCCCTTGGAAGAAAGGCGGAGGGAGATAATGTAATGGCTGGATTAAACTGGGACTGTTGATCTGTAGATATCAACGGTGGAGAATGAACGCAATGGAATGCAATGTAAATGGGGAAAGCGGTTTCGGACAAAGAAACCATGGGTTTCATGCAGCAAAAAGGCGGATAGGTGGTTTAACATTTTTGAACGCGATATGCATTAGAGCCCGACACGTGGCCTTTTAAAACCACCTACATCGCATGATTTTGAATCATTAACCTCCGGTCTTAAATTTACGCGAAACTGCGCACCAGCTGTTAGATCAGGGGTCTTAGATCAGACGGCTGTGGAGAGAGCGCGATAAAGAACAGAGGCTCGAGAGATAACAGGTGGGGCAGGGGAAGGTGGTTTCAATATTGACTGTCCGATCATAGGAATGAACGACCCAGATTAAATCTCGGGGTTAATGTAATAACATATGAGGCGAGGGTTGGGCGGAAAATGAGTTAATGAGGGTCGTTGATCTGCAGAGATCAACGGCGGAGATTTCCCCAAAAAACCTTATAAAGTGGGGTTCGTATAAAATTAACCAAGGTTGCGGGCTTCAATCTGGACCGTCAAATGGTATGCAATGGATGACCCAGATCTCATCGAGGGTCGCCAATTGGTGGGGGAGAGAGGAAAGGCACAACTGAAAATTTCTAATGTGATTGAATGCGGACCGTCGATCTTTAGAGAGACCAACGGTCGGGAATAGATCTGCGATTTTTAATATCAGAGGCTGTGGTGGAGGGCGAAACAACGTGGACCGTCGGATCTGGAAACAGCAGAATAGATCGGCGGTTGGGAATCCATCGGAAGGGGCCAATCGGAGGGGGGCGAATACAATATTTAAACACGCCCAATGAAATCTCCGATGCGAGATTGCGCAGGTCGTTGATTGGTTTAAGATCAATGGTGGAGGTTCTCCCAACCAATGAACCGACAGGTTACATTATAACATAAAAAATGGGGTATTTTATGAAATACAAAGGGAAAATCGCATCGGGGAGAATTTATTTAGATGATTTAGTGCCCTATTGCGGGGCCTTTAGGTGTATGAAAAGATGAAGAGATCGGGGGTTTATAACAAAGGAGCCCATCGCATCGGGACTTTTTGTTTAAACAAAGAAACGTGCCCATCGCACAACTTCGATTGTGATAAGCGCTCAGGACTTTAACTCTTGGTCCTGGGCGTGGGTATATGGTGGGGAAGTGGTTTGGGGGCTTAGCTGAAGGGGGCTAAGGCCTATAATGAAAAAATGGGTTTTTTATGTTTTTTCAAAGATTTTCAAAGGATTTGAAAACTTCCAATAAGGCAAAAAAGATGTTTAAACCTTATCAAAGGGGTTTTTATGAAGGGAAGAAGGGAAATGAGGGAAAATGGAGGAATTTTATGGGGAATAAGGGAAAAAAATGAAGGTTAATAATGAGTGAAAGGAGGGGTAAAATGAGGGAAAAATGGAGTTTTTTGCAGCAGTCTTTTTCTTCATGAAAACAACAGATTTTCATAATTAAAAGGGAAACAACAGTGAAGATTAATCAAAAGATAAGTCATCTTCATAAGACTTCAATAATTAACAATTTGGCAATAAAAATTGTTTCTTGAAGGCTTCAAAAATGATTTAGCCACCATTTGATATGACAAATTTTATAGGTGGCTAACACCTAACACCACTCATTATTATCATACTGTACTTGACATCTACTTGTTATGGAATGAAACCAACCTCTCATGGGATCACAATAACTCTCCACAATTTGAACCCTACTATTTAATGTACTCCTCTCAACCTAGCCTTCTAGGAATTCACTAATGCTCACACCATGCCTTATATTGGTTATGTGAGTCTCTACTCAAGTGAATTTCAATGTAATTGTTGTGTTTCAACATATTTTATGTTTTAGCTTTGACAACTACATCCTAGGTTTTACGTTTTCATGTATTACTAACACATATTAGTGGCTCAATGAATTCTCTCTAATGAATTAAACTCATTTTTCGAACATTTCCTTCACTACTAGTGAATGACATGATGTAGCAACACTGCAATTCCATGTCTGCCATGATTTCTAATGCACAATTTTATTTCTTCTTCTCAAAAATTTGTTGGAAATCCACCTCAATCTAATGGAAAATCTCCTCCTATGTGTCATATATCCATGGTGCAGCTCTTTGTATAGGTTTAAATATCTTCACGGATATCTTCCATGATATTCAATGCATACACGAATTCCTTCACAACATTGTACTAACCATTAATGTTTTAGGTCCCCTCATTGTTGAAAATGTAGCAAGAAAATCTCATTTTGACTTTTCCTTGGTCAAAATATAGAAAATTAAAAATTCCATATCAGTAGACAACGTCGAGGATTTAACTGAGGTGACATGGCTCTTGTCACTCAGTTAAGAACACTAAGTGATCATCCATATAACTAATCAATCAACCTAAATTAACTCATGGATGTAAATAATTCGAGTTACACAGTTGAGATTGGAGTTCAATGGAAGTGTAATATCAATTTTAAACTATTACAAGTTCTACAGGTGGTGCATGCAGTCGGATAATTGACCTAAAGGAATTGCACAATCCATATGATGAAATTTCCTAATTAATAGGGGCATAATTTCCAAGGGAACAATGTAAGGAAATAGGAGCTCCGAGGCTTCAAAACTTGGCAAATTATTGGCCAGGTTCAGTAGTCAGGCCAAGGATAGAAGATATAGGTGTAGGTTGTGCTCAAGCTTGAGAAAGCATATTGTATTCATCCAAATTATTTGATTAATACAATACAGATAGTAAGGGGTTTTGAGAAGTTTCTTTCCCCTGGATAAATCTGCGTGCATGTGTGGTGTTTCTTCATGCATGTTAATGTTTTTTGTTCTCGATCGTGAATATTCTTCGCAGATTAGTAGAGTAGCTTCTAGTCTTGTGATTTAGTAAATTTCATGAGGAATTTAGAATCTACACATTAATTTATACACTCACACTTTTCCTTCCCTTCAAACTTTGGTTACACTACATAGGAAGAGTAGTGGAAGGTCAAGTTGTGGAATTGGAACTTCAACCACACTAATTGATCATTCAGATAACTAATCAATCAACCTAAATTAACTCATGGATGCAGAGAATTCGAGTTACCTATTTGATATTGGATTTCAAGGGAAGTGTATTATCAGTTTTAAACTATTCCAAGTTGTACAGGTGGTGCATGCAGTCAGATAATTGACCTAAAGGAATTGCTCAATCCAAATGAGGAAGTTTCATAATTAATACGCGCATAATTCCTAAGGGAACATTGTAAGAAAATATGAGCTTCGAGGCTTGAAAATTTGGCTAACTATTGGCCAGGTTTAGTCAGTCAGGTAGAGGATAGAAGATACAGGTGGAGGTTGTGCTCAATCTTGAGCAAGCATATTGTATTCATCCAGATTATTTGATTAATGCAATATAGATAGTAAGGGGTTTTCAGCAGTTTCTTTCCCCTAGATAAATCTATGTGCATGTGTGATTTTTATTCATGCATATTAATGATTTTTGTGCTTGATCATAAATTTGATTTCGCATATTAGTAGAGTAGCTTCTAGCCTTGTGATTTAGTAAATTTCATGAGAAATTTAGAATCTACACATTAATTTCTACACTCACACTTTTCTTGCCCTTCAAAATTTGGTTACACTATGTAGGCACACACTTTTGTGATTAACACAAGTAACACATAATATTTTGAACTTTTTTCTCCTCTTCAAGCCTCCATCGATCTTTACATGAACCAATAACCACATATTATTTGCCTCTTATTATAGCCATCTCATGCAACTACATTTCCATAGGCCTCCACTCACTTACATGTCACCTTTTTCCATTTCTCTTAGTCTACTCCTTTCATCTCCAACCTTCCTTGCTAACTTCTTCTTGTCCATAGCCTGTGGAATTATTCTCAATAGGGGACTTCTATGAAATAAGCTTCTTCATTTTTCTTAGTGGATTTTCCTTTTTGCGTAGCCATCTCCTGAACGACATGGTGGGAGACTTCAGAGGAAACCATGAGTTTTGGGCTCTTTTATTGTGAGGAATTCTATGTTCACACAATTCATGCATATGAGCTATGTGCCTATAGATAAAGATAACATCAACATGATTTAGTTGACCTACTTTGTAGAAATTCTTGTGTCTTCTGTGTGACGACTTCCATATTTGACAGATGGATTTCTTCTTCTTTAATGGAACCATGACTCCTCTTCATATTACAAGTACCTCCACTTTGCAACAAACTTAACTTACTTGTTTATGTTATTTCACAACAACTCCATAATTTCCTTTCATAACTCATTGCACCAAAATTCTATATGTGGACTGACATCACTTAATAGCATTCACACATACAACTCAACTTGGACCTTACATAACACATCTTCTATGTTGATCTTTGTATTCACCTTCAGTTTTGATCCTGGATTTTTGGATCACAGAGCATCAGGATAGGTGGTGTTGTCTAAAAGCACCATTTTCTTGATCCCATTGACCGACATGAAAAATAACATGGAGTTTTTAGGCCTATAAACAGGCTACATTTCATATCAATACCATGGTAAAAATGATGGGTGTCATATACATGGAGCTTGAAAAAACATCAGTACATTGACCGAGTCAAGTTAACCTGAACCACCCTAACAGTCCCATCTAGTTAAACAAATCATCAATTTCAAGTTAAGGATACTTGTTATTTGTGGTTACTATGTTTAGTTGGTTGTAATATATACACAACTTGATAGTCTCATATTTCCTCTTCACAAATAAATCTAGTGCTCCTCAAGGAGATACATTGGGTTTGACATACCCTTTATACAACATTTCCTTCAACTGAAGCTTTAACTCTATCAATTGAGGAGTACTCATCCTATTTAGTACTTTGGATACCAATATTAATCTTAGCATAAAATCTATGGATAAATCTATATCTATTTTGTGTGGTAGTATTGTTAATTGTTTTATAAATATATCTTGAAATACTTACAAAATTATGAAGTATTCAAGTGTTTCTTTTTTATTTATACAAAATTATGAAGTATTCAAGTGTTTCTTTTTTATTTATACAAAATTATGAAGTATTCAAGTGTTTCTTTTTTATTTATGTTATGGCATCTTTCAGCACTCCTGTAGACCAGATGCTCTTGTATGGCATGGGAAGTTCCCTTTCCCTTGCAGACTTGACTTGATCTTAAAAAAATGTTTTTCAAAATCCATACGCGACTATGCCCACTACAAAAGTGTGTACATACACGGTTCTTATGAACTATATCTATGTACAACATTTTAAAATTTGAAAAATAAATAAAATCTATTTTTCAAGTGGGATTTACAGGTTTTACGATAATCCCACCTACAAGAGCACGTGACCTAACTAAAATAACCAATTTTAGGTGGTGTATATACACCGCTTGGGTAGGCCTAATGAATATCATATGAGAGGTATCAATACTATGCCCAAATTTCCCCAGAACAAGTCTGCATTTTTACTATGCCTCTTGCACTCCCAGTTTATAGGAAACCCTTGTTTCCTTGCAGAGATTTTCAACTTTCTTATATAGAATCTCCTTTTCATTTTTTATGGAGGAAGTTTATGTTGGCTCAGGATGGACAGATCCGATGGAAGGTTTCGTGAGTACCTTTTCCATGGATCAGGTTGTACCTTTCCTATACTTGTTGTTATTCATTAATAAAGAATCTCATGTATTGTTCCCGAATTTTTTTTTCATCTTATGAATGTTAACTTATCATGTTGCTTATGATGAGTTGACATATATATATGCATATACTTTTAATTTTTTTATTTGTATATGCTTCTGTAATTGATTTTTAGGTCCGGACATTGTGGAGGAAGTAGAGGGTTTGGACCCTATGAGATATAATTCAAACGTAGGGCCCTCAAGTACGTCTCTTATCCAAAATTTGTGAATTTGAATGTTTGCTAGGCTTTCATGAGTGTTAATTGTTGTTTTTATATTTCATTTTTTTGGGGCTTTCAACCTTGGCTATGAGTAATATTTCCCACCGATGGAATTGGCAACTCTACTGTGGATTACTTTTAAAGTATTTCATAAAATGGTTCTTTTATTGATCTGGGTCTTTGGTTTTTTACTTTACTATTTTTAAGTCTTATGTAATCTTGCATTAATTGATTTATATTCTTGATATTTTATATCTTGGCCTTTTCTCTTAATTTATCTTAGTTTACTATCTATATGCATTTTCTTTTCTGAACAATCACATACATAAGCAATTGGTTTTGTTGTAACTTGCGTATACACATGTTGCTTCACTAACAGTCGTGTATATACACAAAATCTCTTATGGGAAGTCACATATATCTCTAAAAAATGAAAAAAAAATCATTTCCTGAATCTTTTAAAGGTATGATCAATTCTTTGAATGATTTTTAAGTCCCGCCGAAGTGTGAAATAATGTGGTTAACCATCCTATTTTATACACTTCATTTGTGGCAAGAAAATATTGTGTCAACCTAGGTTTTTCCTTTGGTGAAGCCTCTTGTATGTGTAATTGGATTCCATGTCTTCTCTATGAAGTATATGGCTATTTCTCTGCTTTGGAAGAGATTCATATTTCTTTTAAAGCTCTATATTACCCAATTGCCTCTTTGCTTCATTTTATGATGTAAAGGTTGATCTAATTTGATTTGCTCTCTTTTTATCTTGAAAGCATTTTAACTTCTTTTGTAGATCTAATGTTTTAGTTGTTTGAGGTCTTTTTGATCTTATAAATCTCTTTCATCTTTATTTACAAAATTCTTCAAGGTTTTATGCTCATGTTTTCACTATTCTTTTCAATTTCTATGTTTGATATTTTGACTTGGTAAACTTGAGTCTTCTTCATCTATTAGATTTTTAGGTCCTCGAATGGCTTATTTCTTCAAAGATTTGGATTTCAAATTGATAAAAAATAAAAATAAAAACATTTTCTTTCATTTTATTTTTCTTTTCATTTATTTACTTGGTAGTCTTTTGAGTTTTGTCAAATGTGGAAGTTTTTAGGGTAAATTCAAATATTTTTTGCTTTGGGAAGTGCTATCCATTTTGAAATTTGCTTCCTCTTGCTTCTTTGATTTTCCATTATCTTGCTGGTCATATTTTCTTATCCTTAAAGTTCTCTTTGAATTTTGCATTTGCATATTAGTGTGTATTAGGTTAGATGCATTTAAAACAAGAATTTAGTCTTTTTGTTAGATTTTGAATGTGTGAGTGCCTATTGAAAAAAGAAAAGAATTTTTTTCTCTTTTTTAGGTTCTCGTTGAACCCTGTGGAAATCTCTTTCATTGAAGAAAAAGAAGAGTTGCATTTGCATGTATCCTATATTTTCTTATTGATTTTTTTTTTCTTTGGAACATCATTTATTACACTTCTATATCTATTTTCCTAAAATAATAAACATCAAAATGAACACGTAATTTAAAATGAACTAGATTTTTTTGTTTTGTCATAGGGACATCAACTAGTCTAGGGAATTTTAGGGCCTTGGAATAGGTGTGTGGAGAGTAAACTCTCCAAGGCCACTCAAAATCAAATTTAGAAGTTGATTAAAGAGTGGAAATCGATTGTAATATAGGTTTCCAAGAAAGTTCCTCTAACACCAGAGTCAAGCATGAGGACGTGTGAAGATAGGAAAAGGGAGTTATTCCATCTCCTACTTGTTGGATCACATGCCCATTACTCTTTCCCATAGTTTCTGATTACGAGCTAGTGACCTTATTTTCCTTTCCTACGGACCACACAAGTGACTGTGAGGGGGAATTCCCATGGTACCTGAGACAAATGTTGTTTCACTTTAATATTATTTCTAGAGGGTGCCTCGCGAAGTGAGGGTATTTGAATCAGAAAAGGATATTGTATGGAGGTTAGCATAACTATTTATCATATCTTCACTAGTAAGGCTTAGGCCCTCCTCATCCCAACTTGCCTTTGGAAGGCACCTTTATTCATTTTCTTGTATTTTGGTGTCTGTTCCTAATCACCCAAGGCACAAATACTTGGAAGTTATTTTCTTGTTTGTATCTTTAAGATAATTTTTAGTGATTGATTTTTTCTCCTAGTGTGCCTTAGGTGATTTGAATTGTTCATTTTATTTCAATCATAAAATTTGGTTGATATGTCAGTGCTATGATCTAGGATACTTTGTGGGAGTTTTCCCGTGATTGTCGAGCCTTCACTTAAAAGGCACAAGCCCTTTAGATGATTATTTTGAACCATTTCAACAGAGAAGAATCCTCCACTGATGGTTTCTATTTTTATGGAATAACCTAGTCTTGGTCATAATTCAAACAAAAATTTCTTGTTTCTTGCTAGGTATTTTTTCAACCTGAGAACCAAATAGAAGTATAAGAAGTTTTATATTCTTCTGGGGCTCCTTCAAGTCCTCTTACTTCACATATTCCTTATGCTCTATCCTATGTGGGTACCCCAAGTCATATACTAGGTACTCCCGATCACTCTCCTTCTTTCTTCGTGGCCAATGTTAGTAGCACTAGTCTGGATACTGATTCTGTTGGTGTGTAGACTCCTTCTATGGAAATAGAAGGAGGTGGTTTTTATATTCCTTCTACTGCACCCATCACTGTAGTTGTTGGATCTACCTTTACTCCTGGCCTGAGTGGGGTCATCCAACCTTCTATTCCTTTCACTGGTGTTTTTTCTTACGGGATGCCATATTTTAGAATTCTTTCAATTCCTTCATCTATAACTGCCACCACTCTATCATCTATACCTCTTGTAGTTAGCGGTTAAACCACATTATAAGGCTTTTCTTTTGGGAGTGGAAATGTTCCTCCTTCCAATCCTTCATTAGGTATTGGCTCCATGCCTTTCCCCAGTTTCTCCAAAAAATTTAATCCTTTCCAAGCTCAAGGGGGACATGGCATGGAAGATATTGCTATGAGTGGTTTAGGTTCAAGGATCCCTTCACATTTATTTGGTCAAAAAGGGAGTATACCCTTCTTTACTGGTAGTACGATGATATATTTTCCTCCTATAGAGAGTGTGTGGAACCCTTATCAAGGGGTTTCTCCTTCTTATAATCTTTCATTTGGAGGAAATATTCCGGTTGCTAAAAGTTATAAATTAAGTGGAGGAGACAAGGTTTTACTTATAATCCAAGTATTTCTATGAGTAATCCTTGGCAACCTAGTGTCATTCATAATCCATGTCTTATTGTTCCAAGATTTGGAACTCTTATGGTTTCACCGCGCTTACCATTCTTGACAACTCTTAATTTTCCTGATATTTAAAAATTAAATAATGATCTAGTATGATATAATCCTGCATGGCCCCTGATCCCTGCTAAACATCCATATGACATGACTAAGTTTTAAGGAAAGTTTGGAGAAGATACTACCAACCATGTAACCACTTTCCATTTATGGTGCTCATTGAATTCCCTCATTGATGATTCAATTATGTTGAGAATTTTTCCATCACCCTAAATTGGAATGTGAAAAAAGGGTAGATTGAGTTAACAGGAGGGTTAGTTTTTACATTTAGCGAGTTGGCTACCTTGTTCCTTAATTAATTTCAGTTGCATGTCTGTTATGATTTCAAGACTGAAATCTTGGAAAATTTTGAATAGGATAAGGCTAATCATATCTTCGATCACATTAAAAATTGGAAGAGAAGAAAGAGATTGATCAAAGCTTATATCCTGGATGAGTTTTTACTACAGTGGTTTTTGAAATCATTACAACCCAAAATCTCAAAATATGTATCACTTTCAGGAGTGTTCACAGAAAAGTAGGCTATCTTTAGAGCCCAACAATTAGAACTTATTTATTCATAGTTTGGTGATCTCTATAATATTTTTCCTAATTCTCCCAGATATAAGATAGATCTCACCAAGCCTAAACCAGGTCCTCATGTTTATGGGGTTGTTGGATCGATCGTTGTGAGTGCTACTAGTTTGTTGGTTAATCAATTGCAACAATTGTATTTACAATATGCTCCCTACAACAAAAACTATTACATCTATACCTCCTTCTCACCCTGTTGTAGTTAATGCCATTCAATCCTCTAATCCTAAAATAAATCAACAATCTGATGGGAATAAGAAAGGACGTGGGAAAAATAAAGATAAGTGACAAAAGGGGAATGCAAATAAACCAAATCATGCGAATAATGGTGAGGGAAAAAAAGAGTTCAAAGTGAAAGTTAAATTACTCTATAAAAAATGCAGTGGGGACCATATTAATAATATTTTCCCTAAGATTCAAGATGGTCAGTGCTTGTTAGCTCAATAGGGTCCTTCTAGTTCCCAGGTTGTGTTTAACAACCCTTTTCCCCAAGGGAAATAATTACTTACTAGCGCGAATGCTAACATTAGAACCCCTTCAGGGGACATTCAAGTAGAAGGGGAATCCCCATCAAATGTATATATGCTTAAGTCTAATGTTGTTATTTCAACTAGAGCTTATGATAATGGAGAACCAAAATCCTATAAGGCTAAAACTGCTTCCAATACTAAATAACCTCTTCATGTAAAGAAGCATGTAGTTGATTCTATATCTCGTATTCTGAAAGGCTCCTCAAAACATTCAACTTATAATCCAAACACTAGGGCTTCTCAGAACTATTCCATTGTTGAATATTTAGCTCAAAGCCCCTATCCTATGTCAGCGTTAGAGGTACTCTAGTCGTTCCCTACACAAAGGAGTGAATTTGTCACTATGATCAGAGTATTTGATCCAAAAATTCTCAGGTGATTATATTTGATACATCAAATGTCAAAAATAGACTCCCTCGTCATATCGCTTTTCATATTAAATATATGTATCGTAAGAATACTATCTTTCATACCATAGTTGATGAAGGATATTCCACATTTGTGATGTCCATGTCATGTTGAAGATAAATTGAGTCTCCTGAAGTGGTACCATCTTCAACCCTTTTAACTACATTCGATGGAAATTTTCATAGGCCTCATGGGATTTTTACCACTTTTCCAATTGGAGTTGGGGAAAAATTAGCTAATGTGGAAGTAGATATAGTTGATGCTAATTTGGACTACAACATTTTGTTGGGTCAGAATTGGGAATATCTTATTTTTCTAGGCCATTTTATCACATCCATTCATTAGGACTCCTAATGGAATCAATCAACATCCTATTCCTCCTTCTCAACATCATTTCACAAAGCCCTAAGTGTGTCTCCTTCATTTCCCATAATTTCTGCCTAAAACCACCTCATATAAACCAATTTTAGGACCAACGCTCCCTAGCCTTCCTCTGGAAAACATTAATCTACAAGAGCTCCATTGTGGCCAGCACTGATCACCTACACGTTTCTCTCTTTTTCACATGTGTTGGTTCTAGAAATTCAGGTTAAAGAGAGAATTTCAGGAAGCTTCCTCTTCCATAAGCATCTAGATTTTGTTACAACTGTTTACCTCAAATTAAAATTTTGGTTCCTATATCATCCTTCTTTGGAGTTTCCATCCCTTATCCTTTGATCCCATCCTCCCACCAAATGTGGATCTAAAACCTTAGATTGGTAATTGAATAAAAACTACCAACTTACCTCACTCCTCTATATATTTAACTCCTTGCATATGCAAGGAGTTGGATTTTGGAGAGTGGTTCTACCCTTATGCTATTGGGGTGAGAAGTATCATTCCATGAATTGAGGGTGATTGGAGGTGCATATTGTGACAAGGAAAGGACATGACAACTTGGAGGAGCTCTTCTACAATATCAACACATATTTGTGGTTGTAATCTCCTTCCATTTATAATAATGCAAAGAGTTATTTGTTTTCCTATATGTGATGTTGTTGCTTCATATATTTCAATAACATGTTGATATATTAAATAGAGTACTTAGATGATACTCAATAGATCTCTTAGTTTCTTGGCTTGTGTTATTTGACTGTGTAGGTTCTAATTTTGACAATCAGAGCTGGAATTGGAGCATTAAAGCTGAGGAAGGAACGAAGTGTGCAGCGGATTCTAGCCAGGCTTCATTCCTTCATCTATTTATTATAAGGAAAGCATTGGGTTCCTTATTTCTCTATTTTTCTAGGTTGGCCATTGAACCTAGAGGAGATACTTTTTCCTGCAATCGTAAATCTCGTATAAAAAATTGGCGACCCTACCTGGGATTGGTGCATTCTCTCAGTGGTTTTCCTTGTCCATTATGTTTGATTACCTCTTTCATAGGCCTTTGCTACTTTGATACTCAAGAAAAAACCTAGGAAGTGATTTCATTGAGTGTTTTTTGCAATTTTTTTCTCAGAATCTTCCATCCCAAAACCAACGCTCCTCCAGTGCCTCTAACAAAGCATTGCACCTCACCCAGGCCCACTATGTACTAGTGTTGTAGAGCAGTGGTGCCTCTTCTACACCAACATTGGCGCCCTATTTTTGCACAAAATTTTCCTATTTTTTCTAAATATCTCTTTGATCATCCTACTTCCAGTTGACCTTCCCTGAGTCTTGAGTGTCTCGTGGTCTCCCTTAAGCCTCCATTTGGTTTTCATTTGTGTTTGATTCCCTTTGGTAAGAATCAGTTTTGATTTTTCTTTGTTCTTATCATTTATTCGCTTGCAAAATTATATCATTTGGTCATTAATCATTTAGATGGATTGTTGTTCTATTGGAAATGTTGTCATTGATGGCAAAGGAGGTAGCAGATGCAGAGACAGGAACAGTTACAAGGAGACAAAGATAGACAATGGAGGCAGCAAAAAGGAAATGAATATTAAGGAGAAAGGCAGAGGCAGAGGAAGAAAATATGGAGACAGAGCCGTTATCACAGCAGTAGAGGCAGAGGCAGAGTGACAGAAGCGGCAGAGGTAGAGCCACAACTGTTATTACAAAGAAACCGTTGTTATTCCAAGAATAGAGCACTTGTATTCGATTGACATGGAGGTTGTATATATGGTAGAACTGTGCATTATATATATGGTAGGTGCGTTATATATATATATGGTTTATATATATGCATGCACCGAAGAACCAAATAAGAATAGGGAGCGGAACCATATTTGACAATATATATATATATATATATATATATATATATATATATATATATATATATATATATAATTGAATGGAGCGGAGTCGAATCATAAAAATACATTGAAAAGTGAACGTTTTGTTAAATAATAAATGCGGACCGGAACCTGGAGCGTAGGGAGAAGCGAAACCAAGAATTGGATGAACAGTAACAGTGGTTTAAAGCGAATGGTGGTATTCATCGCACCACTATTATACGGAAGGCAGTATTCCCGAATTGGCAGCGATTCCACAGGATTGATAACACGTGTCCCGACCGACATTTCAAAACCATTGTTTAAAGTGCGCCTTCGCGCGTTATACCTCGACTGAAGACGTGGAGCGAAATTAACATACACCGTTGATCCAGAGGCTTGATATCTAACAATGGTCGCTCTCTGAACTTGCCCGAGGTTTAATGGAAGAGCCCGGAGGATAAGCCATGTACGGAGTATGCGTTCGTTTGATTGTATTGTGGGCTCCACGGACCTTGTACATATTATAATACGCATCGGGATTGTTATAAAGGTTATAAAGGTTATATGCGATGGCGTTTCATTTGTTCAACTTATTCACTATATAATACCTTGGGTTTAATAACCAGCGGATTGAACATTATGAGTTGGTTTTTTTTTATTATGGTTTGACCACAGTTTTTGAAAATGTCGAGAGTTGTGTTATGGCTGATTAAAGGGCGGCTGCACATACAACTATTATATAACTACAATAAATGGGGAACTGAATAAAAGAGAAAACAAAAAGGAGAATGTTGTTTTTGGATGGATGAGTAGGGAAAATAGAAAGAGAGGAGTGCTAGTCGAAATATATTTTAACGTAGATATATGTATACAATAGACATACAATCACGGTGAACAGGAATTTGCACAGGAACAAATTTGACAGGTGTACAAGCACAGAAAATTGAAAATAAGCAGAAGATAGTGAACAAAGAGTATGTAGAACAGACTCTTAACAGCAGCAGGAAAAGACAAATCCAGTAAAGCCAAAATCCAGAAAAGGAGCTGAGTAAAATTGAAATATGTAATTAAAAATGTGAATGTTAATGTTGTAATTAATTTTTTATTGTTTGTGATGCAAAGGCAAGTATCCTAAGGACAAGACAAAATCCCACTGTAGCACGGAAATTTGTACATATTATTATTATAATTGAGTTGGGTAAAGGAACGAGAAGACAAAAGTCAAAAGGTCAGGACTATTCACTTCAAATTCTCTGAGGAATGTAAATATTCATGCGATGAGCTCTATATATAGAATATCACATTGATATGAAAATGTGTGGAGAGAGAGATAAAGAAAATATAGAGAATGCAGAATATAGAAGAATAAAGCAGAGAAGATTAAGAGAAGAAGAGCAGATACAGAACAGAGCTGATATCTGGAGTAAATCAGCAAACATTCAGTTTGTTAAATTGAGGAAGTTGGAGCTTCCCTATCAAGTTGCAGCTTGATAGCTGTCAGTTGTAGCTGACTGAGGTTGGAGCCTCCTGTAGGTTGATGCCTGCAGAAAATTGAAGGGAGTTGGTGCTTCCTTGCAAGTTGTAGCTTGCAGAATTGAGGTAGGAGCCTCCTGTAGGTTGGTGCCTGCAGAAAAACAATGGTGAGAGGGAGTTGGAGCTTGCCTTTGCATCACAACAATAATATGATGTGGTTTTCTCCCTTCATGGGTTTCCACTTATATCCGGTGTCTCTGTGCATGATGTTTATGTGTTGATATGATTTATATCATCTGCTTAATACCTGCTACTCTCATATTAAGTCTGTTGTTCTATTATATTAATACGTGCTGCTCACATTCTAAGATTACTCACATATCAAGCTGGACATGAAATGAAGGTGTAAATAAGGTTTAATAAAAATTTAAAGATTATGAATGTGTTACACTGATTCACCCCCCCCCCCTCTCAGTTTAACTAAGAGTTCAACAATTGGTATCAGAGCAGGTTCCTTTTGTATCAGTCTAACAACTAAAAGGAGATCCTAGGCCCTCAAGATGGCTAGTAAAGAAGGATGCTCAACGAATAAAGCCCCTTTCTTCACTGGTGAAAATTATGCTTTCTGGAAAATCAGAATGAGGACATACATAATGTCTCTAGGAATATAAATCTGAGCTGCTGTGGAATTAGGATATGCCCCAAAGGCAACTGACACAGAAAAAGAAACAAAACAAGATTTTGTGGCTAATGCAAAAGCCATGAATGCCATCCTGAATGGATTATGTGAAGCAGAGTTTATTAAAGTAATGCATAAAGGCACTGCCAAAGATATATGGGATACTCTTGAGAACATACATGAGGGAGACAAGAAATTAAAGACTGCCAAACTTCAAGTCTATAGAGCCCAGTTTGAGAACTTAAAAATGAATGATGATGAAGACATTGCCAACTTCTTTCTAAAAGCTGCATAAATTATTAACAATATGAAAGCCCTTGGAGAAAAAATGCTAGAAATTATAGTTGTGCAAAAGATTCTAAGATCACTTCCATCCAGATTTAATCCCAAGGTGTCTGCAATAGAAGAAACAGCTGATTGGGAGACCTTGACCATGAACCAGCTACTTGGAAATCTAACAGCATATGAGATGAGGCTCCCACAGAAGAAGCCAAGTACGAGGGAGGCAGCCTTTAAAACTGAAAAGAAGAAAGAAGAAGAGGAAGACATATGCTCTTGCTCGGATGATGAAGAGGCAACGTTTGTCAAGAAATTGGATAGAGGCTCAGGTAAATACAAAGGTAAACTTCCCTTCAAGTGCTTTAACTGTGGAATAGTTGGACACTATGATGCTAAGTGTCCTCACAAGAAAGCAAGGAATCAGGCTCAAGAATCAGAGAAACATACATCAAAGAACTAGCAGAAAGGAAAGAAGTTCAGCAAAAAATCCTTCTATGCTCAACAAGACAGCAGTACATCTGAAGACTCAGATGAATCCTCAGGAGAAGAAGGAACCTCTGAATTTTTGCTAATGGCCATAGAAGAACTTGAAGGACTCTTGCTAGAAGATGAAGAAGAAGGTGAAGTTGACCTTGAGGGGGAGCTAAGAAGTGCCCTGGAGGAGATTGACAGACTCAAACTAAAATGCAGAAAACAAAAAGAGATTCTCCTCAAATATGTGAAAGAAGAACAAAATTCAGAAGTCCTCATGTAGCTGAAGGTAAATCTTGAAGAAGCCAAGAAGATAGAATACATGTTACTTCAGCAAATCAAGGATAAAACTCGAGAACAAGAGAAGCTGGAAGAAGAAGTTGTATGTCTAAGGAAGAAATTAGAAAATTCTCAAAAGAAAGTGTATATAAACTCTTCTCAAACAGCAAGCTCTGGTAAGTTGGATGAAATTTTGGATGCTCAAAGATCTCCCTTGATAAAAACTGGAATAGGCTATGAAGGAGAATCAAGTAAAAGCAAAGAAAAGGAAAACAGAAAATTTATTTTTGTAAAAGCAAAGAAGGATGAAGCACCTCAAATAATTCCTACAAAAGAAGAAGCATGTAAGGAGGGAGATAGAACCCAGAAGAATCCTTGAATAACAAAGAATAAAAGAAATACTCAGTTAACAGAAAAAGGTTCATATACTCCTGAGTTTGTCAAATTTGCAAGCCATCAAAGGAGATTCTTCCCTCCTATAAAGAATGCCACCTGCTATGTCTGCCACAAGTTGGGACACATTGCTGCATATTGTCATGCAAGAAGGAGTAATTCAAACCAGCAAAAGATGCAAACATTGAAGAGACTGCCTCAAGCAAAAAAATGGAAGAGACAACCTTACATCAGGTATGTAAATAGCTTCTATGGTTACTGCTTTTATTGTAAGGAATTTGGTCATAAAATCATTGAGTGTAGAAAGTATGGACAAAGATTGATGTTTAACACCTCAAGGAGGTTTATGATTCAAAGAAATTTGTTTCATACTCATAACTCTGCAAAAATTATGATCAAATGCTTTATATGCAATCAAGCTGGACATATGCCTTTCAAATTTCCTTTGAAAGAGAGTGATTCATCATCTCACAAAAGATATAAAACAAAAGGATGCCTCCAATGGAAAAAGAAGGAGAATAAGTGTGGCCTAGCTCTAACTGCTCAAGACCTGAAAAGCCAATGGTATTTGGATAGTGGTTGCTCTAAACACATGACTGGAGACAAAAGCAATTTTATAACTCTTGATGAAAAGAAATCTAGAAATGTTACTTTTGGCAATGATAAATCAGGAAAGATCAAGGGAAAAGGCTCAGTCAGCATAGACAATGGCAGAGGAAAGGCCCTATATGTACTATTTGTGGATGGACTGAAAGCAAATTTACTGAGTGTGAGTCAGATGTGTGACAAAGGGTGTGAAGTTCTTTTTAGAGCACAAGATTGTGTAGTCAGGTCAAGCACAACAGGAAAGACTCTGCTCAAAGGTATTCGAACAGAGAGTAATGTGTACATAGTGAAAGAGGAAGATGAAGCCTGCCACCTTAGCAAACTTGAGGAGTCATGGTTATGGCATAGGATATTGGGACACCTCAGTTTCGACCATATCATCAGACTGAGCAAGAAGAAAGCTGTCAGAGATATGCTAGAAATAAAAAGACCTTCAAATACCATATGAAAATCTTGTCAATTGGAAAAACAGACTCGCACATCCTTTAAATCTAAAGATGAGCTATCAACAACAATACCACTCCAGCTTGTGCACATGAACATGTGTGGACCTGCTAGAACTAAGACACCAAGTGGAGAATCCTACTTCATGCTGATAATAGATGATTTCTCCAGAATGACATGGGTTGCTTTTCTCAAGAACAAATCAGAAGCACTGGAAAAATTTAAGATATTCAAAGCATTAGCAGAAAATCAAACAGGATGCAAACTAAAATGTATCAGATCAGACAGAGGAGGAGAATTCATAGAGTATGACTTTGCTGACCTATGCAATGAACATGGCATAAAACAACAATTCACTATTGCAGGAACACCTCAGCAGAATGGAGTAGCAGAAAGACAAAACAGATCTGTTCAACAAATTGCCAGAGCCATGATGCAAGAGAATAATATTGCTCAAACCTTCTGGGAAAAAGCAGTGCACACAACAGTACATATCCTTAATAAAGCTCACTTAAGGCCAAGCAGTGACAAGACTCCCTATGAAATATGGCATGGAAAGCCTGCTTCAATCAAACATTTCAGAATCTTTGGAAGCAAATGTTACATAAAGAATAATAATGAAAACCTTGGGAAATTTGATGCAAGAGAAGATGAAGGGATTTTTCTAGGATTTGCTTCCAAAAGTAAAGGGTACAGGTGCTACAACAAGACTCTTTGGAAAATAGTTGAAAGTATTGATGTGAGATTTGATGAAGAACTTCCAAACAATACAAGAGATACAGACTGCTGTAGTCCATCAGAAAATCATGAAGAAGGGGACCAGGGTGATGATGAAGCAAGAAAGACATCAGAATATGTTGAACTGAACTCAAAAACACCCTCAAGATAAACTCAAAAGAACCATCCAGAAGATCAAATCATTGGAGACAAGAATGTAGGAGTACAGACAAGAAGACAGCTAACTGAACAGATAGAAGAAGTATACATAGCCATGCTATCAAAAATAGAGCCAAAGAAATTTTAAGAAGCCAACAAGGATAAGTCTTGGGTAAAAGCAATGAATGAAGAATTGGACCAAATTAAGAAGAACAATACCTGGGAACTAGTTCCTAGACCAATTGAGAAGAATATCATTGGTTCAAAATGGGTATTCAAAAACAAAATGAATGAGCAAGAACAAGTAATCAGGAATAAAGCCAGACTGGTCTGCAAAGGATACTCACAAATTGAAGGACTTGACTATGATGAAACATTTGCCCCTGTAGACAGAATGGAGGCTATCAGAATTTTCCTGGCATTTGCATGCTACCAAGACTTCAAGGTATATCAAATGGATGTAAAGTCTGCTTTTCTTAATGGAGATCTAGAAGAAGAAGTATACATGGAACAACCAGAAGGCTTCTCATTGACAGACAAAGAAGACTATGTATGCAGACTGAAGAAGGCCCTATATGGACTGAAACAGGCTCCTCGTGCTTGGTACTCAAGACTGGATAAATATTTACAAAAACAAGGTTTTAAGAGAGGTGGAGTAGACAGCAATCTATACATAAAAGCCCATGAAAATGAACTCCTGATTGTTGTAGTGTATGTTGATGACATTATGTTTGGAAGCAACAAAGATGAACTAGAAAAAGGGTTTTCTAATGAGATGAAAACAGAGTTTGAAATGTCTATGATTGGAGAGCTCAGTTTCTACTTGGAACTGCAAATTCAACAAAAGAACATAGGCACCTTCATCTCTCAAGAAAAATACTTAAAAGAAATGCTGAAAAAATTCAAAATGGAAGACTGCAAACATGTGACAACACCCATGATCATGGGATGCAAGCTGTGTGCTGATGATGGGACTGCAGATGTAGATCAAAAACTCTACAGATCCATGATAGGAAGCCTGTTGTATCTGACAACATCAAGACTAGACATCATGCTAGAAATAGGACTAGTGGCAAGATATCAAGCAACACCTAAACAAAACCATCTTCTGGCAGTCAAAAGAATATTCCGATATCTACAAGGAACAACACAGTATGGACTTTGGTATCCTAAAAGAAAAAACTTCACTTTATCAGCATACACCGATGCAGATTGGGCCAGCTGTGTGGATGACAGGAAGAGTACAAGTGGAGGTGCATTCTATCTAGGAGAAATTCTGGTGGCATGGTTAAGCAAGAAACAAACATCCATCTCTCTGTCTACAGCTGAAGCAGAATATATAGCAGCAGCAGCATGTTGTACGCAAGTCATGTGGATGAAGCAAACTCTTCAAGACATGAAGGTAAGTATTGATGAACCTATCTCAATCAAATGTGATAATACAAGTGCTATAAGTATATCTAAAAATCCTGTACTTCACTCAAAAACTAAACATATTCCAATCAAGTATCATTTCCTCCGAGAACAAGTGGCTCAAAAGATAGTAAAGCTGGAATATGTACCAACAAAAGAACAGACAGCTGATATATTTACCAAACCTCTTGCTAGAGAACCATTTCAATATTTGAGAGATAAACTAGGGGTAGTATCTGCAGATGCTACTCTCTGATATAAAGAGAAAGCACAATTTCAGGGGGAGAACAAAAACGAAAATATCATTCCAGGGGGATAACAGCTAGCAAGGAAAGCATGAATCAGGTCCTCAGGATCAAAGGATTAAGGCAAAAGAACACCAAGTTATTTTCCTAGATTTATCTGCAATATTCAAGCATGAAAAGGTCAATTACAGAGGAAAAGAATCAGTATCATGTTCTGGAACATTATATTAAGAATCTGAATCATAAAAGACGAGTAGTGATTATCATTTGAAGCCTCTCAGCATTTTAGTTGTTGAATCCAATCATACATCTCTGACTAGATAAAGCTGATACAATGTATTCTATGAAATATCATTATTCACACTTTTAGCTCCATACAAGTAAAAGAAGTCTATGCGTTTGAACTGTATCAATTTACAGTGTATATTCAAATTCGATAATCCTCAAAGTGTTCTCTCAACAAGTCTTATACATCACTCTGGAGCAGCATGGTACAAATTCAGCATAAGAGGGCCTAAACATAACTCAGAGAGAGGAAATGCAAAAAGCAACCCTTTGCCATTGATGTCAAAGGGGGAGGAAGAGAAAACAACAAGAGGAAGAGAAGGCAAACAGGAAGAGCAAGCAACAGGAGAAAGAGCAGGCAAACAGAGTAAATGTATTGCCATCACTGCCAAAGGGGGAGACTGTTGGAAATGTTGTCATTGATGGCAAAGGAGGTAGCAGATGCAGAGACAGGAACAGTTACAAGGAGACAAAGATAGACAATGGAGGTAGCAAAAAGGAAATGAATATTAAGGAGAAAGGCAGAGGAAGAGGAAGAAAATATGGAGACAGAGCCGTTATCACAGCAGTAGAGGCAGAGGCAGAGTGACAGAAGCGGCAGAGGCAGAGCCACAACTGTTATTACAAAGAAACCGTTGTTATTCCAAGAATAGAGCACTTGTATTCGATTGACATGGAGATTGTATATATGGTAGAACTGTGCATTATATATATGGTAGGTGCGTTATATATATATATATGGTTTATATATATGCATACACCGAAGAACCAGCGTGAATAGGAGCGGAACCATAGTCGACAATATATATATATATATATATATATATATGAATGGAGCGGAGTCGAATCATAAAAATACATTGAAAAGTGAACGTTTTGTTAAATAATAAATGCGGACCGGAACCTAGAGTGTAGGGAGAAGCGGAACCAAGAACTGGACGAATAGTAACAGTGGTTTAAAGTGAATGGTGGTATTCATCGCACCACTATTATATGGAAGGCAGTATTCTCGAATTGGCAGCGATTCCACAGGATTGATAACACGTGTCCTGACCGACATTTCAAAACCATTGTTTAAAGTTCACCTTCGCGCGTTATACCTCGACTGAAGACGTGGAGCGAAATTAACATACACCGTTGATCCAGAGGCTTGATATCTAACGGTGGTCGCTCTCTGAACTTGCCCGAGGTTTAATGGAAGAGCCTGGAGGATAAGCCAGGTACGGAGTATGCGTTCGTTTGATTATATTGTGGGCTCCACGGACCTTGTACATATTATAATACGCATCGGGATTGTTATAAAGGTTATAAAGGTTATATGCGATGGCGTTTCATTTGTTCAACTTATTCACTATATAATACCTTGGGTTTAATAACCAATGGATTGAACATTATGAGTTGGTTTTTTTTATTATGGTTTAACTACGCTTTTGGAAAATGTCGAGAGTTGTGTTATGGCCGATTAAAGGGCGGCTGCACATACAACTATGAAACGATTCCCATAAATGGGGAACTCGAATAAAAAGAGAAAACAAAAAAAAGGATAATGTTGTTTTTGATGGATGAGTAGGGAAAATAGAAAAGAGAGGAGTGCTAGTCAAAATATATTTTAACGCGTATATAAGTATACAAATGTACATACAATCATTGTGAAATGGTGAATTCTTCTTATGATCTAGGCTACGTGTGTCAAAGTACGTAAAATTGAAAATAAGTAGAAGATGTTGAACAAAGAGTATGCAAGTACGTACTCTTAACAAAGCAGAAGGAAAAGACAAATCCAGTAAAGGCAAAATCCAAAAAAGGAGCTGAGTAAAATTGAAATATGTAATTAAAAATGTGAATGTTAATGTTGTAATTAATTTTTTATTATTTGTGATGCAAAGGCAAGTATGCTAAGGAAAAGACAAAATCCCATTGTAGCATGGAAATTTGTACATATTATTATTATAATTGAGTTGGATAAAGGAATGAGAAGACAGAAGTCAAAAGGTCAGGACTATTCACTTCAAATTCTCTGAGGAATGTAAAGATTCATGCGATGAACTCTATATATAGAATATCACATTAATATGAAAAAGAGTGGAGAGAGAGATAGAGAAAATATAGAGAATGGTATCGAAGAATAAAGGTAGAAGATACAGGAAGAAGAGCAAGAGCACGAGTGTAGCCGATATCCGGAGTAACCGCAAACATTCAGTTTGTTAAATTGAGGAAGTTGGAGCTTCCCTATCAAGTTGCAGCTTGATAGCTGTCAGTTGTAGCTGACTGAGGATGGAGCCTCCTGTAGGTTGATGCCTGCAGAAAATTGAGGGGAGTTGGTGCTTCCTTGCAAGTTGTAGCTTGCAGAATTGAGGTAGGAGCCTCCTGTAGGTTGGTGCTTGCAGAAAAACAGTGGTGAGAGGGAACTGGAGCTTGCCTTTGCATCACAACAATAATATGATGTGGTTTTCTCCCTTCATTGGTTTCCACTTATATCTGGTGTCTCTGTGCATGATGTTTATGTGTTGATCTGATTTATATCATCTGCTTAATACCTGCTACTCTCATATTAAGTCTGTTGTTCTATTATATTAATATGTGCTGCTCACATTCTAAGATTACTCACATATCAAGCTGGACATGAAATGAAGGTTTAAATAAGGTTTAATAAAAATTTAATGATTATGAATGTGTTAAACTGATTCACCCCCCCCCCCTCTCAGTTTAACTAAGAGTTCAACAAGTAGAACGATGTACATGTAGGCAACTCACAATAACCACTGAAAACAAGGCTTATGTTAATGAACCAAGCAACATTTATCTTTTCTGATGCTTGCAAAAGAATGCCGAAAGGATCTTGAAAATATTGAAGCACTAGTTGGTCTTGAGATCTAGCAGCAAAAATACAACTACTCACTTCATTCTGATATGAAAGAACAATTTATTTCCGAGTGACAGGAAGGCACAGAGAGGTATAAGCTTATGTCATATGAGTGTTAGCTATACATTCCCTGAACATGAAAAATTCTAGCATATTGTCTCTCTCAAGCTCATATTCCTCAACTTCATGGTCTAGGTCATTCTTAAACAAAAAACAATTTTCAAGATTATCAAACATGACAACCTTATCATCTTCATGAAAGAAAATATTATCTGTTTGCTGATCTATAAAACTAATTACAAGACTATCATCATTTTCAAAAGAGGAAGAAGTTTCACCAACACTTTCTTGACCATGTGGGCACTGCAAATCTGCTTTAGCTTGGGCTATAACATGACCTTTCAGGAGTTGATCTATCTCATCTTCAGACAAAGGAGATAATACTTTTTGTTTTCTTTTGCTTAAACAGTGATTGTCTTCATGAAATAACATTTTAAAACATGAAAAACCTGAATGATAGTCCTTAATTCCATGATCTTCTGAAATTTGAAAACATTGTTGATCATCTTCATATGACATGGAAATCAAAATATCATTTATCACTGAGTTATTGAAAGAAGATTTTTCACTTACTTGAACAAAGATCTCATCTTGTTTTTCATGAACTGACTGGATTACCTCTTCATGAAGGCTTTGTTCTAATGAAATGAGAACATTTGGATCAATAACTTTGTCTTCTTCATTCCAGATGATCTCAACTGCAGAGCTCTCCTTCATGGGATTCATCACAAGGTATTCTTGATCATCATGATCTGAAATAGTTGTCTTGACTTTATCACTTTCTGAAATTGAAACTTGACTTTCTTGTATATTGTCTTCTTCTATGGACAGATCTGAAATAAAACCTTCTCTTTCATCATTTTCCATTGTACCAAGATCTTGATCCTGCTGCAAAGTTTCCTGAGCATCTTAATGGGTATCCTCTAAGTTCTCTTTATGTTGTTGAAATGGATTTTCGTAAAGAGCCTCCATGATCTCATCGTCCATGAAGTCATCATCTTCATAAATTTTTTCAAGATTTTCAATAAAACTATGAACATGGCTACAATAGTTCTGAACTAAAGTTAAGGATGGATAAGATTCCTTATACCTTTCAAAGAACATGGTATGAAAATCCTTTAAACAGTAAATACAAGCAGGTGGCAAACTTTCATACCAAGATCGGGCTTCACCTTCGAGAGTGGCCATGAATATCTTCATCAAGCAGTCTTCAGGAAAATCGACCTTCAACTTACGAATATGTATGTGAAATCTAGCCAGATGTAAAGCAGCATCCTTCCTATCATCATCTTTAAACGTAGGCAAATTCCTTTGCCAATCCACCTTAGGAGTTTTATTTGGAAAACCTGGAATGTGATCTCGGCTCATGGGAGCATACCCTTGATCCAGCGAAACCATTTTGATAACTATGAATTCACCAAGAAATTCCTCAAGCTACTAATTCTTTAAGAATAGAGTCGCCATAAAAATTCTGAAACTTGGGATTCTTCAACACTGGAGTCGCCAGGTGAATGATTTCAGCCTATCAAATTCCAAAATCATCATCCAAAAGTATAGAATGATCTGATATACTGGGGAAATTTACAAGTCAAATTTTACGTTTACAAACTAGACCGGAGGTTGACTGAAGCAGCGTTTATCTACTTTCGCTAATGCAAAGCAAGAGCGTTTCGAAGACTACCTAGCATAACTTCAGGCTCTGTCTGTAGTTTATGAAATGAATAACACTAACAAGCAAACCATTTTGTGCTCCCTAGTATGGTCACCACTATTTTATTGCCTAAATCTACCTCAGGTTGAAGGAAGGCAGAGTTCAGGGTAACATCAAACCACACTCAGTCTGGTAGCTAGCCCTACCAAAACAGGAGAGGGCTCTCTCCGGGTCAATCTCAACAAAAATAATCGAAGGGGCTTGAGATGACTCGAAATAAAGGATAATTTTAGGCTAGGTATATAAGTAAAGGAGTTTGATTTTGATTTTGGGGGTTTTGTTGCAAACAAAGGAAAAGGCAGTTTTGGGTTCGGGGATGAGGCCTAGTTTTTGCAGAGTTCTGAATGGGGCAAGGAAGGAAATTGTTTTGATGCTTTGGATTGAATGAATGGATATTTTAGACCAGTGAGGAGCTGAAGAGGGCAATAGGATTTCAAGAATCCTCTTCAAACAGATGAAAACATGGAAAATTAAACAAAACTGAAGGCAGAGCAAAGCAATCTAATGAATTCCACCTTTATAACTCATTTGTTTAATTTAAGAAGAAAGGAGAAGGGAAATTCTACACATAAACATCAATGAACTTAAAATCACATAGAGAAACACACCATCAAAACACAGAGCCACATGGATCCCAAAGAGTGCTGCAAACCCTGGTCTATTCCTTTGCCAAAATTGCAGAGATGAAATGTACAATGAAGTGCCTAGCAATCCCAAGTGTCCAAACCTGAAAATGACTGAATAAATACAAGATATAGATAAGCCTAACTCATCCCCATGCCTCTATGGGTTGAGCTCACCATTCTAGAAGCTGTTTCAACCATATCTAAACTAAGAACTGGAAAATAGGCAATGAAACAACTTGCCTCTATATGATAGGAAACTGATTCATTCACTTACATTTCACTTTTTGGTGAATGAATCCACTAGAATGAGTAAAAATGTGCCAAAATTACATCATGGTCATGAAATTACATCAAGGTACATCAAGAGTTACATGAAAAAGTCAAACTAGCCAAAACTAGGCGAAATTCTGAGTTGCTGAGTGAAAAATAGGCCAAATTTCCCTATGCGCCACGCCTGAAATCTCTATGCGTAGCACACGTTTGAGGCTGATTTTGAGGGCCTTCCTGAAGTCCAAATTGAGTGCAGGATAGCTCGTTGGAAATCCCTGCCTATATACGTTCCAACCCAAGTGTAATTTCTAGATTTGGTTGCCATTTGCCCCTCCAAAAATCAAATCTCCCAACACTTCTTCCTGTGTGTGCAAAAGGTGGCAGAAAGGCCATTTTTAGGGTGTTTTTGACCCTTTAGGCAACCCAGAACTTGATGAAATCCTTAGGTAATCCATAGGCATGCACAAATTTTGATGAAAAATCTAGAAATGCAAAGTTTTCCTCCAGAAGAGCTACCAATTATAAGTGCGCACCAAGTGGCGCTACGCGTCGGGCAGGAAAATCTGTGTTTAGGCCCAAAAATTCAAAACTGACAAAATTTTTCCCACCATCAAGCACTATGCTGCGCCAAAGAAGCTTCGGCCAAAATTTGGAGTCTATCATGCCTTTTACGATGCTTTAGTGCCCTCCTTAGCCTTGCCTTCAAGATTTTGATCCTTGCTTTGCAAACATGATTTCATGCCCAATAGTGGTTCTTCATGTGCCTGAGCATGTTATTTTCCTTTTTTGCCTTCTCCAATAGCTTCTCAAGATGAATATTGACCCTCTCAAGCCAAGTCTCCCTATCAGCCTCAATCTCTCGCTCAATGGGTGTCATCTCGGTTTGGCTTCTTCGGGCAGCTTGCCGGTTCTCATAGATGTTTTGCAACTCCATGATTGTCTGCTGATCCTATAACTATTTGTTTCATTTCTCTAGGTAGTTTATGATCCATTGGGCTCTCTACAACTTGTCGGTCAAGGTGTCAATCTCCACCTTCTGCTCCTGAATGATACCTCTCAACTTTGAGATTGGAGAGCTCAAATCCTCATCGATAAGTATGAAATCAGTATCCTGGCCTCCTGAAGGGCCTTCATCCTACATAGGCCTCTTTACTCTGTCCTGTACATGTACCTGTGCTACTGATGATGGAAACGAGACCCCTTCCATCCCGGGTGGAGATAGTACTCGTTGGGCTGCTGCAAAAAATACTCTGGTGCCTCTCTGATAAGTGACATATACTGGCACACCGATAGGCTCTGTCTCGTGACCTTCAGGCTGATGTGAAGGTTCACCTGGCTCATGAACAACCTCTGGAAGAACCTGAGGTGCTGTGAAGAAATCACGGGAAATGAAATCCTCTCATGAAATGCCCTGCAATCAAAGCTGATGTACAACCACGATCTTGATGAGTGCATAGTGATAAATATTGTTGTACTGCTGCTCGAGATTTTTCTTCTGCACAAGCATGGTCATCTTCTTGATGTTCCGGCACATGAAATAAGGTATGTTCATCATCCTCACTCTAGTGAAATGCATCAATAATCTGATGTGGTAGGCATAGAGGCATGAAAGCTGACCCTCACAACTGAAGTATATGATAATAAGTTTCATCAAAGGCGCATAGGATTCCTTTAAGAACCGGAATGGGAACACCTTGCTGAGCTGTCTCACATAGCTAGGCCTGATGTATGGTTCATAATGCACTCGATCCACCTGCTGTCTTTTGTTCCACTGTTCACCCACATTCGGTATTCCAGTTGCTTGAGAGATGGTTTCCGGTGTCAAAGTGAAATTTACACCAGCAAGAGTTACCTGACCATCATGTAAATGAAATACAAACAAATGAGCCAACTCCTGATGATGATGAATCCTAGCAATCATCTCACAATAGTGATAGCATGACTTCTCTCGAAAACATGCCATGGCAAGTGGGCAAGCCTGCAATTGAGTCAATGAGGTGGGCTCTTCTCTCACATGTTTTCCACCTTTACGAGGCCTTCTCGGTGCATGTAGCTCAGTGGTAGAATCATTATCTCTGTCATATGAGGTATCAATGTCTGTCTCCATGATGTTTCAAGGTCTATGTTTGGCTTGTATGAGATGAAATGAGGATTTGGTGCTTTGTTTTAATTGTGAAATGTGTGTCAAAAGGGAGGGACTGTAGGAGATATAGGGCAGTGGGGACAATGGGGTTTTAATCAAGTGATAATTTACCTTTTGAAAGCTTTTGATCTAAAAAACATAGGGACAAGGGATAGCTATTGAATTTTTTGGATTCTTAGGGTTTTGGAAAATCTACAAGTGGGATGAGGATAATGAGAATGGGATAGGAATGATTGACTTGGGGTACTAGGGAATAGGGGACATAGGCTGTTGTGAGAAGATGAACAGTGACATAGGGAAAAAAAAGGTGGAGATTGGAAGTATTTGGCACACAAAAAGTTTCAAAACCCTAAAGGAGACAATCCTCAAACAAGAGAATAGGGTTTGAGTTTCTGCACTTGAATTCTCATAATCAATACCAAACACTTGTCATGACCAATGGAGTTATTGCATGGAATTACTTGGACCAAGAGAGACCGGGCAAATTTGATGAGTTGGAAGAAATAGCAATGAAGTTTATTTCTACCATGTGCGTCGTGTGCCAAACCTAGTGAGCCGCGTCCTCCCAATGCGCCGCGCAGGAACAAGTTTGCACACAGGGAAATGATCCTATGCGCCGCGCTCGCCCGATGCGTCGCGACAGTCACCCAACGCGTCACGCTCGGAAATTTCAACACAGTTTGCCCTCAAATTTCTTGCTTTGACCTCCAAAATTTATCCTTGGCTTACTCCAATTTTCACACCATATATTTGAGCACATTTGGAAATTTTGGAGAAGTTTATGGTGAAATTGGGCTTGCAGCTCTATGCGTCGCGCCACAAGCCCAACGCGTCGCGCAATTTTGTAGGAGATTTTTGGAGATCTTCCCAGTGTCCAAATTGGGTGTGGGATATCTCGTTTGAAATATTATTGAGTCTGATTTCCAAACCAACTATAATTTTTCAATTTGGAGTTCATTAGCCCTGTCAAAAATCAAATCTCCCAAGACTGGTCAAAATGTGCAAAATGAGGCTGCCTCAAGGCAGAGTGCTGTTGCAGTCAACTTTTGAAGGTATTCATCAACTCCAAATTGAGCTCATGATATCTCATTGGAAATAAAGTTGTGTTTGGTTACCATTTGACTCATCAAGCAAGTCATTTGGCCAACCAAGCTAGGAGAAAGCTTGATTTTCCCAAGGTCATTTCAGAGGTGTATCAATTCTCCTGAGGAAACTGTATTTTTGAAATTTTTCTAAAACCATGACACCTGTGTAAAAAGTGAAGGATTTTTTTCTTCCTTGGCCTATTTTGGACAAAAACCTCTCTCATTTTTCCCAAATTCATCTTTTATTGCTCAGAAATATCATTGGAGTAAAACTTATCCCGATATGTGGAACAAGGGATTTGTCGAAATGAAGCAAAATGAAGGGGATAAGGGGCTTATAAATTCTTGAGAAAACTTTTGGAAGTAGGGAGGGATGTTAGGAAGCAGGGGAAAGTGGAATTTCAGAGATTGAGTGAGGGGAAGGCGTCAAAAAGGGAAAAACACAAGCCTAGCCTAGAAAATTGCCAAGTTGTAGCAAGAAACTAGGGTTTGTGCGAAAATGAGGAATTTGGGGAATCTCAATGATGGGAAGTGTTTAATAAGGTACATTAAGGATAGGGAAAGGTGTATGAACATCAGGATACAAGTTTTGCTGATGATTTGACCATCCAAGAGAAATTACCTCCAAAACCCTAGGAGAGGGAAATGAACCTTACCTAGGCACAACTGAAGCATGAACAAGGTGTAAAATGACCCAGTGGAACTTGACATGATGATTACAACCCTATGAATGATGGTACACTCAGCTGAATGGTGACATGGACCGACATTTGGACAACTTTGAAAGGAGTAAAAGCAAACCCTAGACCTAATACCTAGTGACCAAATTTTACTTGAAGACTCACTCAAATGACAAAATTTGACCTTGACACCTTAAAATCACTTTGTAAGAGCATGTTTGATCACTGGAGGAAGGCTGCAAAGACTGACACTAAGAAGTGAAACATCAATTAAACATCTTCAAATGTCAAAAGATAATAGATTGTGTTCCCTTAATTCATCAAAGCATTCAAAAACTTATAAAAGTGCATTCTTTACAAATATTTTTGACAAATTTCTGGACCCTTATCTAAATGCATGAGAGGGGTTTAAATAATAAATTAAATATGCTCTAAAAATATATTATTCCATACAAATAGTGGAGCTTTCAAACAACCATCCTTGTAAAACAAACTTTAACTACAATCTAGGAAAATAAAGTAACGATATAACTATGAATTTCGATCTTCCATATGGATTTGATCCTGAAGCTGACAAATATATAGCATAGATTTAAATTGAGCTAGTTTTGAAATCTTTGATTTGACCTGTCCCTTGAATACCGCATTTGAGAGTGTTGACTACGATCATTTTGTCAAATCTGTTAAAGATTACAGGGGTTGGTACTGATGATAAGGTTTGATCAAAAAATTCGAATAATTTTCTTGATCAAACTTATTTACGTTTTAATCGTTTCATCTTGAATTTTTTTCCTTTTGTTTCCACTGTGTTTCCAGTTGTTTGACTTCCGAGAGAACTTCAAATGTGCACTTTTTGATAAGTTCTGATTTCACAAGTTGTTCACATACAGATTCAATAGTCTCATTTTTCAACCTTGATGCTTTCGCTGTTGCTTTCTCTGCTTGCTTTATTTGTGCTTTACAATCCTTAAATAAGATCTCCTTGTGGAATTTATCTACCTGGGGTAGATTATATTCCTTGCCTGAGTCTGATGCTTTCCATTGAATGTGTTCATTTATTTTATTTTCAATTTTCTCACACTCAAGTTTCTATATAGCTACTTGCTGAATCATTATTTCACTTGCGTCAGAATAAGAGCTAGTGATAGAAGCTTGTTGGAAAAATATTTCTTGTTGTTGCTTTAGCTTAGCATTCACATCCAATGGTTCCTTTATGAATTGCTCTAGTTGTGGCTGACTTTGTAATCTATTTATTTCTACTTCCATTTGTGTTTTCTTCATTTTGATTTGTAATTGATGCTGCAAATTAAGACTTTTGAAATCCTTTTGAAATTGGGACATATTCAATTCCATTTGCTTGCTGGAGTTAGAATTATCTTGATCTAACAATCTCTCTAAATATTTTAATTTATCTTCTCTATGCTTTAGTAACATTTTAACTTCAGTGGCCTTATCAACAGTGGCAATAGCATATGCCCCTGCAAACTGTGATAGTTTGGTTAAATTTTCAGTAGGATCACCTAGGGGATCATTCCATAAAATGTATATAGTTTCATTTTTAAGATTTGAGACTGCATCATCAATTCTTCTCCCTTTTCTCCTCTTGACTATAGACTTATGACTAGGACTATAGCATACATCGAGAAAAGGGATTTCCTCAACTTGTAACACTATCTTCTATGTAGGATAAACCGAAATGATCTCTCAATCATGAGTTTCAGGAACTTGTTGTAGTGGAGCAACAGTTTCCACTAACTCCTGCGAATGTCCTGGCATCTGAAAACTAGTAGATTGATCAGTATTGGGATTTTTTTGAGGAGTATTTATTGCCTTAGAAAACTTATCCTATTCACTCTTCAAATCATTTGGCTTAGATTTTTCTGACTGATCAAGTGTATCTTGACTGTGATGAACTTCATGGGAAGGTGATTGTGTTCCATTACTTTCTCCTTTCTCTTGAATTTCAATCTCTTTGATTACTTGATTGATTACCTTTTCTAAGTTCTCATTTCTATTTTCGGATTCATTTTCAAAATGATCCGAATTCTGAGATTGATGTTCTGATTAGCCTGACTCATCTTTAGACATATATTTAACTTTATTATCTAAGATAATACTTGGAGTAGGTCTGTTGACATCTTCAATAGTCAATAAATCCATAGGAAGCCTTTCCTGTCTCTTACTTCTGTATGCTTGGAAGGCTTCCAAGTCATCTTGATTGAGTTGATTGGATGCAAACTTAGTATATATGAAAAATTTTTAATACCTTGAAAGAAATCATAAAATATGTCTATCTCTTTCACAAAAGGCTTTACTTTGCGCTCTCTAATGAATTTCTTAATTACATCATTGGGTTCATATGGTCATTTTGGCATTACAACCAAATTCAACAAGTTAACATGTGACACTTCTTTTTAGGCATGACCAATATCAAAAAGTGCAAAAGTACTGCACTGTAAGAGAAAATTAGGCCAAACGACCTTCTTGGCATCTTTAAGATGTTTTGAAACACCATTTACAACAAGCTAGTAGGAAATTTCTCTAGATAGTAACTTATCATGAACATAATATGGTAGGACACGAGGAGAAGCATAACTACCAAAAACTCTGACATAAGTGAAAATTTCCTTTGCGAACCATCTAGAAATGGGAGAAATGTCTGTACTAGCCTCTTTAGAAACCCTAGGGGATTTCTCATTGAATATAATCTAGTGCATAGGCAACATGAATCTATGGAAAATTTTGTAAATATGCATATGGAATTCTTAATCCCAAAGGGCTCTATGGTAAATGTGGATTAGAGTAGGGCTCTGTGGCAATACTTGCTAGAATGATGAAATTTTCAGAAGTATGTGCATTGAAATGAGTTTGAACCTCCTGTATCCCTTAGATCTGGAGATATAGAATCTAAATCCAGGAGGAGAGAAAAATCAAATCCAACTAGGTTAGGTAAACAGACCTCCCACACCTAGTATTGCTGGAAAACACCCAAGAATGGAGCTGCAGCAATATGCAACAATACTGCAGGAAAATAATGTAGTTTTTCTAAGCAGCAACAAGAGACCAATAAGAATCTCAACATTCATATATACAGAAATAATTCAGATCCACATTGAGGCCCATAAAATGTATGGCAGAATGTAGAAGACAAGAATAGAAGAGATTCTTCAAAAAGAGGGGCTTCAACACATGTATTGACTAAAAAATGGCTTGACAACATTAATTTTAAGAGCTGCAGCAGTTGTATATTACACTCTAGATCTAGAGAAGATCCGTGTACAAAATATTAGATCCATATTAGATCTGTACACTAGAAGATCTCCTTTACAAATTCCCCTTGGGTTTTTGAGCAAAACATGAAACACAAAGAGTAGATCTGAGATCTAAAGTTGCAAATCTGCAGTAATATTCAGAAATTTCTGAAGATGAATAAAATAGAAGCAGATTAGATCTAAACAGAACATGGATCAGAATTATAATCCATGGATCACCATAGTGAAGGGCAGAACCCTAACACCAGAGATCTCTCCTCCAAATGTGTGTCAAAATACCCTGCAACTTTACACTTGCAAATAATGAAGTCCTAGAAGGTAAACTACGCTGTAGGATCTAGCATTGGTTTGGCCTAATGCCAAGATCTAAAAATGTAGCTCCAAAGATCTAATACTCTCTCATCAAGGGGATAGATGGCTTTCCCACTGAAAAGAGGCACTAGATTGGCCTAGATTTGAGCAGATCTAGCCTCCACTTGCTGCAACTTACAAGGACAACCAAACCCTCAACAAGATTTGTGTTGTCATTGGAAGATGATCTTGGCGAAATTCCTGATAGTCGAAAAGATCAACAAGACTCCTTCAAGAGGCCTCTCTAGGAAAAGGTGGGATTCCCGATCAGGAACACCCTAGTGCTAAACAACACTATTCTAAGCTAAACAACCAGAGTATGGGCTACGCAGAACATGGATTCTGTTGCTATAAAGAGGGCACAGCTATCGCTTACCTTTGAAAGAAGGGACTTGGATTGTTATATTGGGTACGTGGGACAACACACAGATCCATATATTCTAGAGATCAAGACAATGTTAAAACAATAGTTTCGAAAGCCTAAGTCCTACTCTCAAATAGTGGTCGACTTGAAAGAATTTAAATAGGGACCCACTGAATCGATATGGGAAGCTGATCAGCGGTTGAAAAAGGTTATAAAATATGGGGAATTTTAGTATGATAATAAGCAACACAAGAAATAGTTTATCCCTATGTTGCTACCTCACCTGCGTGGACCTATGGGTCAGCAGTCGATTGCAACGCAAGAGAAGGATTTGGAGATTGCTATGAAGCTAAAGGTTGCACTGAGGGATGATGCTCAGTTTGGGGTGCAACAGATCCAGGGGCAGTTGGAGGCAATTCACCTTGAAATACAAAACCTGAGAAAAGAACGAGGGAAAGAGGCTAGTCTAGACATATGGTGCATGAGCTGCAGGTTATCCAGTCATACCAAGGATCAGTGTCCTCTCCTGGCAGATTACATGCAGGTTGGGGGACCCAGCCCCTTCTGTCCTAAGGAGGTTGTGGGGCCAAGTGGTTTAATGTTATGGTGCGCTGATTTTCATGTCATCGGGCTACATGATAGTAACCACTGTCCACGTCTTGGTGCTTACGTTCCAGAATTGAAGCAGTAATGGTGTCAATTCCGCTCCTCTATGGGGCATGAAAAGCATAATTTCCGGACCTATGACTTGATGATATATCGAGGAAACCTATACAAGATACAGGTTGAACCTTCTTCACCACTATCTCCCTCAAGCACAGGAGGCTCCCCAGCCAGGGGCAGGGGAGGGGGAAGGGGTGCAGGTGCAGGTCGGGGAAGAGGATAATTGATCTGTTATAACTGTAGGGAGATATGGCACTTTGCAAGGAATTTTCCAAACCCTGCGCGATAATATTTTCGTTATTGTAGACAACTGGACCATGTGATTGAAGCCTGTCCAATTATGATAGAAAAAATGTAGGAAAAACAACAAACACCTATGCAGAATGTGCAAAGGGTTAAAGTGGAACCGCTTGATGAAGGACCAAGTATTAATGTCATAACGCGCAGCAGCATGGCTATGGGAGGAGCTGAAGAGAAAGCCAAAGCTGAGCCTCATATCTGGAAAGCAGCTGTCAAAAAGGAAATCTTGGAACTTCAGAAGGAAAGGGAAACCTTTTTCATAGCTCGTAGAGACTTTACTAAGGATGAGACACCTATTTCTAAATCCCCAGCAAGCCTGAGAATAGACGATGAAGTTAAACCATTTCTACAAGACTATATGAAGTTGCTACGCAACTAGAAGGTAGTAGAAAATCTGCAAGCACTAATAGGCAGCTGCACAAAGAGAACTAACCCACCCTCAGAAGTTAAGGATGTGCACAAACTGTACAAGCATAAGAAATGCACTGGTTAGGAAATGTGGCTAACAATGTAGATTGGTGACTATGAAATGGATCAGGTCTTGGACTTGGGGTCAGATGCGAATTTACTACCAAACAAAATTGGTAGCGAATGGGAGAGCCTATGTTGGAATGGTCCACTATCCAGCTGCGCATGGCTAACCAACATAAGGTTATACCATTGGGGAGGTTGTAAAAAATTATGGTAGATATTGCAGGAGTTAAGGTCTGAGCCGAATTTAAGGTAATTCAGATTGTAGAAGATGTGGACCCCTATCCTGTGCTTTTAGGACTGGATTGGGCTATAGATATGGGAGGCATCATCAACCTAAAGAAAATAAGCATGGTTTTTGAGAATGAGGGTACAAGGGTGATAGTACCCCTAGACCCTCCAGAAGGAGAGTAGTATACAAAACCAGTGCGTGAAGAAGAGGATGTTGGTCACATCTATAAGTTAACCGCTCGAGACAAATATTGGATCAATCCTATGGGTGATGGTGTGCTCTACTGGGAAAAGGACAACGAATTCTTCTCTGACTCTGATGGGGAAATCGAAAATTGGCAGAATCATTTACATGATGTATCTGCGCTGCGATGTCTTAGAATCACAAAGAAGTTCCGATGCATCTCCTCAGAGGTAAGATAACTGCCCTACTTTGATGGTTCTGGTAGTATTAGGGTGTTTTTGCGAGAATTTGAAGCTGAAGTCCCACGAGAGTGAAGACAATGGGCCCTTAATATAGCTTTGCATGAAACCCTTGTGAGGTGGTGGGACATGCATAAGGGGACATTCCAGGATTGGGAAGAGTGTCACGACATGATGGTTTTATGGTTTGAATCTCCGGATCACCTGCGTGTAAAGACTTTCATTGGCATAGGGGACCCACACGAGTACCTGTCCGCATTGATGGAGAAATGGTGCAAACGAACTATAGAAGAATGGGTTCACCTATTCATTCATGCCTTGGGACCAATTCCCACTACATGGTATTTAGACACATAACTACACCAGCACACCCGCCACTGGGAAACATTGAAGGATGATTTTGTAAGGACATTTGGGTTGTTAGGTGAAACGGACGCACTCGAAAAATCTCTGCAGGATATTGATGCCTTAGTATTTGATGAATCACGCCCTTATGTAGCACTTGGGGCACCAAAATGGGAAACAAAGATGCAGGATATTGTCAACTGCCGCAATATATCAATAGAGTAGTGCGATGAAGACCCACAAAATATATCTATCTTAGAGTCAGAGGGAGAACTTATAGTTGTTGGACCCCCACTGTAGATCGTCGATGTCACTAAGCTGCTGAAGCTGTGAGAAGTCAACATTGGAACGGCAGAGAAACCTAAGCTGGCCAAAATTGTGGACTACTGGGAGGATGATACTGTAGGAAAAGTTGTAGAGATCCTCACTTAATACCAGGACTTATTCCCGACAAAATTTTTGGAACTCAAAGGGATGACAGGGGATCTAGGAGTCATGCACATCACTTTAAAAATAGATGCACACCCTGTGAAGCAGCGCCCTTATTATTTTAACTCTAAGTGCAAACAAAAGGTCAAGGAAGAAATTGACAAAATGCTTGCTGCGGGTATCATCGAACAGGTCGAACAATCAGATTGGGTAAATCCTATGGTGGTTCAGGAGAAAAATACTAAGGGAGAGTTATGGATATGTGTTGACCTACGCAGATTGAATGATGATTGTGTACATGATCCCTTCCCTACGCCATTTTAAGATGAAATACTTGACAGTGTGGGAGGGCAGGAAGCATATTCGTTCACAGATGGGTTCTCGGGCTACCGTCAAATTAGGATCGTAGCTGAAGATCGCAGAAAGACCATGTTCACCATTGAATGGGGATATTTTTGTTACACTTTCATGCCATTTTGCCTCAAGAATGCCCCTGCCATCTTTTCGTGGGTGGTGGTCTCAATATTTAAAGAGTTAATCCACAAGTTTTTGGAAGTATATTTTGATGACTGGACTGCCTTCGGCTTGGTAAATAAGCATGTCTCAAACCTGCATCTGATGTTGGACACATATAGAAAGCACAATATTTACTTAAATATGAAGAAGTGCATATTTTGCGTCCCCTTCGGAATCTTGCTCGGCCACATAGTTTGTCGACAAGGATTAATGGTTGATCCCGCCAAAATAGTAGTTACCATCAATCTGTCATTTCCTACAACTGAGAAACAGTTGCGCTCTATCCTTGGACATACAGGTTACTACAGGAAGCTCATTAAAGGATACACGTTGATCACAACACCTATAGAAAAATTTCTAAAGAAGCATGTTTCATTTTTTTGGGATGACGAGTGTCAGAAGAGCTTCGATCTACTCAAGGAAAATATGGTCTCTGCACCTATTCTCATTTTTCCTAACTGGGTGAATGTTTTCCATGTTACGTAGATGCATTGGGAATTGTCCTAGGAGCTATCCTTATGTAGCCTAGAGACTGAGACATTGACCATCCAGTTGTATTTGCTAGTAGGAAAATTTCCGGTGCGGAGCACAAATACTCCACGACTGAACATGAGGGGTTGGACATGGTCTACACACTACAAAAATTCTTCCATTACCTATTAGGGGGGCACTCAAGTTGTTTACAGATCAATCAGATTTGAAGTACCTAGTGAGTAAGCTTGTGTTGGGGGCGGGGCGGGGGGGGGGGAATTTTCCCGTGGCTGTTACCATTCCAAGAGTATGACTTTGATATCATCATCAAGCCAGGAAGGTTGAATTTTGGGTCGGTCCACTTATCCCGAATCGAGAGCGCTGAGGAACCCACCAGCCTAGAAGAAGGGTTTCCCGATGTGCATCTGTTCACGATTAAGTTGGTTGATGTGCACCTCACCGACGTCATTCAGTTATGAACTACAGGGATGGTGCCCGCAAAGTATTTGGTACAATAGAAGAAAGAGTTGGTAACTCGTGCAGCAGATTTCACCATCATCGCAGAACATTTTTATAAGCTGGGACTTGATGAGGTTCTGCGAAGATATGTATTGGAGCATGAACAGTATGCCATCTTAGCAGAAGCTCATGAGGGCGTATTAGGAGGAAAATATGCAGGGAGAGTAATGACATAGAAGATTTTGAGAGCTGGGCTTTGGTGGACTACACTGCATAGTGACTCCCACGACTATTGCAAAGCCTATGATACATGCCAAAGGATGCGAATGCCATCGTGGAGAGACAAAATGGCCCTGTAACAAAAAATTTCCCAGCAAGCATTTGAAAAATGGGCCATTAACTTTATTGGGCCCATCAACCTGCAAGGAAGAAGACAGGTGCACACTACATCATCAATGCAACTGATTATGTAACCAGATGGGCTGAGGCACAAGCTGCGAAGGATTGTACTGTAGACGCCATTGCACACTTCATTTTTGAGCAGATTCTGACCAAGTTTGGCTGTACGAAGATCTTAATGAGTGATAAAGGTACACATTTTGTTAATAAAACAATACAGGACTTGACTGAAGAATTTCAGATCCACCATGCGAAAAGTACCCCGTATTATCCTCATGCAAATGGAACTGTCTAAGCTTTTAATAAGATCTTAGAGCAGGCAGTAACCAAGGTCTTTAATGCCGATTGCAGCGACTGGGAAATGTGCATCCCGTTAGTTCTTTGGGCCTATCGAGCCACCTACAAGAAGTTGACAGGGAAGACATCGTTTAGGATGGTCTATGGTAAGGAGGCCATTATGCCCATGGAGTATATTGTTCCTAGGTTGCGCATCGTAGCCTTTACGAACATGGTGGAGCCTGATGTCATGGAGGAGCATTTAGCACAGCTTGTGGCATTGGAGGAAGATGGTTTCATTATTAATTTCGATCAACAGGTTTAGAAGGCTCGGGATAAGGCATGGCATGATCGACATATTCGGCAAAAGAAATTTGTGGAGGGCGATTTGGTCCTGCTGTATGACAGCCAATTGGAAAAACACCCAGGGAAGTTCCATCAGCACTGGCTAGGTCCCTATATGGTAAAATAAATCACATATGGAGGAGTTGTTAAGCTAGCTACCCTATGTGGCGATATGATACCATGATATGTCAATGGTAGCCTGCTCAAACCATATCGGATCAAATGATTATATGGGTGGAGGAGCTGTATGGGGCGAAATATGCCCAAAAATGGAGGTAATTGCAGGCAAGACTGTGATACGTGCAAGGATCGATCACAGGTGTGGAGGCCCAGAGAGGTGCGCTAGAAGAGTAGGGGTGTGTTAAGAGTGCAGTAGGTGCGCTGGGAGCATAGGGGTGCACTGGGAGCACAAGAGTTACACTAGGAGCACAGGGGTGCATTGGAAGCGCAAAAGGTCTGAAAAATAGACTTTGGAACAATAAAATTGGGTGAAAATAAAATTTGACCATTGAAAGGAGTGGGCGGCTGACAATTAATGAGGTTATTTCCGAAGATGTTTTAATGTTTACTTGATGGTAATTTTTGGATAAGTTTCACCCAACCATTGGTTGATCTCCAAGGCTATAAAGGTAGAGGGATAACTCATAAGAGGGTTCCGTTTATCTTGATTGGTGTTTTGTACGAATCCATGACTATTGCACCTTGTTCACGTCTGAGCTTGCTTCTCCCTTAGATAGTAGCCACCCTGAGTTCATTTTTTGCGCTATAATGACTGCATTTAACCCCACCGAATATTCCTAGCCCGTGACCTCGACAGAGCAAGAATCTGAGGAAGTCCTGGAAGTTGACCCTGAAGTTGAGGATGTTATATCCATGTCAATCTAGGGAAATAAGAAGGGGAAAGAAAAAGTGCAAGGGTTGGGGAAACCTACGAAATGGGCTGGGGTGAAGCCCCACACCTCCCCTCAAAATGTGAAGTCCCCACTAGCGGTGCCCCAGGCATGTTCTCCAAACCCATTGATGAGACCTTTGTCGGCTTAAGAAGAGGTCCAGATTGCTGAACCGATCAACTGGCTACTGGCCTATATTCGGCCTCACAGGCCCTCGACATGTACACCTAAGAATCTCGATGGCCTTTGCACCTATCTGAAAATTCCATTGACTCCGTGTGAAGTCCCCATCATTGGAGAACCCTTTGGAAAACTCCACGAGGTAAAATTCGACGACCATGACGTGGCCAATTTGGAAGCCTTCCCTGAATTGGCACCAGAACTATATCTCTAAAGGGTATTGGAAGATGACGGGATAAAGACAGTACCCATGCCATGAGTGCATGAATTGGAAGGTTTTGGGCTCTTAAACCTGCTGAGGATGCCTCATTTTGGCCACTATAATGTCACAGACCAACTTATGCACTAGCTGCATGCCCTGGTCCACAATGGCAGCTTGTTTATCTAGGATTGAATCCCTATTGATGTCACACTTATCCACTGTATTATTGGTCTCCCCATGGAAGGGTAAGACCCTATGCTATGCTTCGAAAAAAAATTATGAGCAAAAGATCACCGAAAGGGTGCGCAAGGATTTCCATGTGGAGCAAAACACTCGAGGGTTCGTGATCAGCTCCATCAGTGACCCAGGTACATAAATGGGTACCTTG
>JAXQQM020092254.1:0-40415 GCA_034641835.2 Pinus albicaulis
GATAGCCAACCTTGATTTCGTATTTTAATGCTAGGTGATGGCCTCTTTATATAGATAAACCACCAGCCTAAACTTTGCAATACTCATAGCTTACTCCACCTATCTATGTGTTGCAAATAACAACAGTATAGTTACAACTGATAGCTAACTCTACCCTTTCATCTATCTCTTTCACTGGTCTTCACTGAACTGATCATGCACTGTAGTGAACTGAAGTGTTCTTGAGTTGACTAATGAGTTAATATTTAGTAAATTAAATATTATTTAATTTGCTCCACTCATATCTAGTTGATTAGTTAGTTAACTAATCCCAACTAGTTCAACTAAAACAAACAGAACACAACTCCACTACTTGTCCCGTTAACTCCTCCAAAACTCCTGCCACTGAAGTCTAACTGAAGCCAACCATGCAAGATGCCATCAAACCCTAGGAAACACGTGATTCCTTGTGTCAGTTGCATGAGCCACCTCCATGACTCAAACTGAAGTGCGCCAAGAGAGTAAACTGCTGTTTATAGTCAAAATATTATTAAGGGTAAATAATATTTGACTTCCATATTTTTAGGAGATCAGTCTAAAAATAGCCTGGGTCCTAAAAAATAGGGTCTCATCTATTTTTACCGACATGTCACATCCATCAAGAATCTCCAAGTAGAATTCCCAAATTATGCTCCGTATGTCTAAAAATAGACTTTGCGCCAGAATTTGCCTGCGGGCCCACTTAGTGAAGGCGACTTCATTTCACTAAGCTCCATCATCTTGCTGCATTCTCAACACTCCCTCTCAGCAAGATATGGATTATCTGCAACCCCTATCCTGCCTCTGTGGAATTAGAACTTGCTCCTGGTGAGCGCCTTCGTCAGGATGTCGGCATCCTGATCCTCCGTGGGAACATATGAAAGCATCATGATCCTCCGCTGAACACAATCTCTGATGTGATGGTACATGATGTCGATATGTTTGGACCTATCATGAAAAACTGGATTAGCCGAGAGCTTGATGCAGCTCTGGTTATCACGGACATATCTTTCATGAAGCTCCAAATAACTGGTTCAAACTAGGATCTTTATATCCAATGACCTCACAACATTAAACTTGTTGCCATGTATAGCCTACTGTGATGATTCACTCGGATCTCACTTCTCTTTATGCAGGAAAGCTATTTGTGGACCAATGCTGGAAGAAACTCTCTCTCGGGGAAATTTACTCTTCCGGTCTGTTGGGCTCCCTGCCCAATCTGCATCAGTGAAACCAGAAAGTTTCACTCCATCCTCCTGTGTGTACCATAGACCATATCCCGATGTGCCTCTGATATAGCGCAATACATGCTTGCCCGCCTTCCAAAAGAGCTTGGTAGGCTTAACCATGACTTCTGCAGAATTTGGCGGTTGCTTGCACATAGCATGCCTCTTGGTCAGTATTTGACCGGATACATCAACGGCCCTGTTGCCGTATCCCGTTGGCATCCCCATGCCTCTGGGAAGTAGCATCTGTCTCAGCCTGGGAAAGAGGAGTGTCAACCCGAGCTTAGAGGCCTTGCATGTTGGGCCTCTCCAGATCTGGAACGTTGCCTGCTGAGAGCTCAAACAGTCTGCTGTGACCCTTAAATCTCAATCCCGGGAGGCTCATCAGAAAGTCTTGGGTCCTTCATCTCAAACTCTCGTGCAGGTCTCGCCGCCGTGTCCGCTGCTGTTGCGGTCAAATGGATCATCACCATGGACCGGTGATCCAACGACTCCCCACTCCACCACAATCTGGTACAGGTTTGGATCCGCCTCCCTCTTGGAGAATCCAAGCCCGGTGAAGTAGCTGTCTATCCGAGTGTACCAAGCACGAGGTGCTTGCTTCAGCCCATACAGTGCTCTCTTGAGTCGGCACACATGCGACTCTCTGCTGAAGATCTCAAAACCTTCAGGCTGCTCTATGTACACCTCTTCCTCAATAACTCCATTGAGGAACGCAGTCTTCACATCCATCTGATGAATGTGCCACCCCATCTGCGCTGAGAGAGCAAGGATCGTCCGTATGGAAGAGTACCTTGCGACAGGTGCAAAAGTCTCCTCATAGTCAATCCCCTCGATCTGTGAGAAGCCACGGGCGAAAAATCTCGCCTTGTACTTCTCCACACTCCTGTCAGCCGCCTGCTTCACCTTGTAGATCCATCGCGAACCTACAACTGATTTCCCAACCGGTCTTGGGACAATCTCCCATGCACTGTTCCTGATGATCGAATCATATTCTTCGATCATGGCATCAACCCATGCGGGTTCCTCCACAGCTTCCTCAAGAGAGGATGGCTCTGTCACAACACATTGACTCATAAGAGCCATGTATCCAGTGTACCGATCCGGTGACTGTCTCTGTCTGCGCTGTGCTGTAGGTGGTCCTACAACCTTCTCTGCATCCCGAGCCAGTCGCTCAGCTTCTGTAGTGTGCATGCGCCCTCTGATGGTTGGCATTGCATGGGTGGTTTCTTCCACCTCCTGAACCTCCTCTTGTGGCTGATCCACATCCGGAAGCTCCTCCTTGGGAACTAACAGCTCCTCATCTGCATGCAAGTGTAGCTCCCTCTCAAGCGAACACTGCATGGCTTTCTCCTCCTGAAATTTTATATCCCGTCGCACAACAGTCTTGCGACTGTCTGACAAATACACCCAACAGTTGTGAGGTGTATCAGTGTACCCCACAAATATTCCAACCTCAGCAGTTGGATCCAGCTTCCTTCTCGCATCCTTCGTCACATGCATGTAGACAGGAGATCCGAAAATCCGCAAATGAGAAATATCAGGCCTCTTGCCAGAATAAGCCTCCTCTGGTGTACTCATGCCAAGAACCTTGTGAGGACAACGGTTCTGCACATACACTGCTGTATTGCATGCCTCAGCCCACAAGTGAAGGGGTAGGCCCTGATCATACAACATCGCCCGTGCAGCACCCACGATCGTTCTGTTCTTCCGCTCAGCCACCCCGTTCTGCTGTGGGTTATGGGGTGCGATGAGCTCTCTCCGAATCCCTTCTGCGCTGCAGAACTCCTTGAATTCAGCCGAGATGAATTCACCACCGTTATCACTCCTCAGAGCAATCACCTTCTTCCTCGACTCCTTCTCGACCAGTGCTTTAAACTCACAGAACTTCGCGAATGTATCGCTCTTCTTCTGCATGAAGAAGTCCCGCCACTCGAGAAGATGCTTGACAAGATCAAAATGCCGTAGCTGTTGTCGAAGCAACGAGAGAAAGGACCACAATGCCAATGAACTCTCCTAGATGCAGCTAGGTGGCGACCTATCTTCTCATTACAAGAGTGGCTTTCCACCACTTTTCCCAAAGTACCCTTACCTTTGTTGCGTGCAGAGTGCCTCGAGAATCCCGATGAGAAATCTGCTGCAGAATCTTCAAAGCTCCATGGTGAAGATGGCCCAATCTACTGTGCCATAGTTCGCCCTCATCATCCCGGCTCACCACTTCTCCCGCCTTGCATGCCATAGCTGCGCAGTCATCTACCTGCAACTGATAAAGGTTCTGAGTTCGAACCCCTATCTTCCGGGTCTCTCCGGTAGTCTTACTGCGCAGGAAGGCTTTTCCTTCGCTGAAGACCACATCATATCCCTTATCCTCCAACATAGCTACTGAAATCAGGTTCTTCTTCAATCCGGGTACATGCATGACATCCTTTAGTACAAAGGGTTTACCAGACTCCCTCTGAAAGGATACGGTACCGATACCAGTCGCACTGTATCTACCGTCATCGCCCATCTCGATGTGCATACCCAAATCCTTGTCCTCCAGATCTGAGAACAACTCCCGATCTTCCGTCATATGAAATGACGCACCGCTGTCCAAGAACCACACCGATCCCATCACACTTGAAACCAAGCATGCAATCCAGACTTGTGGCAGTACCCCCACACTTCCCGACTCATCTCACTTGTGGAGGCCAGGCCGTGAGGTATTTAGCGTCTTTATGCCTTCTCTATCTTAGATGTTCTTGAACTTATCTTTAGGCTTCCAAGCTTTATGCTGATGCTCTTATGAAGTCTTGATCATCAGCTTTCAACATTAAATATGGGTAGCCTTGCCACCTCCCAGTGGATACAATATGATCCTTGACGCCCTCAACCAGGATCCTTCGACATTATGATCTTCTTTTTTTTTACCATGCATCGACAGAAAAGCATGGTGAGCTTTGGGACATGTATCTACGAACTCCTTAGGACCATTATCTTCTAATGCACCTTCCATTATTCAGTCCTTCCTTCAACATCATTGACTGTCCAGACATCATTAGAACATGATAATGAAGAAAGACATCTTTCAACACCGGCACCAAGAAGAACAACCTTCTGCAAAATTTGAATTCCAAACTCAAAGCTCTATCGCTTCCGATCTATACTTGAAAACAAATTATTTCCAAATCAGAGATTGACTGCAAAGGGCATTCACCAGATCTTTCACCATACAAAGAAGGATGAATATTCCGGAGGCTACCTGGCCCGCATGCAGACTCTGTCCGAGGAAATAAGTTTGCAATCACCGTAATAGACTTCGACAATTAATCTTGCTCCGATACCATGTAGAAATTAGTTGAATAAATCACTTATTCACTGAAGATTAACCTGGTCATATATCAATTTCGAATTGCATACATAACACATAACCTTCTTCTACAATTAATTGTCACATGCGGAAATAACAGAAGCAATCTCACATCAATTCAATCACACATTAACTCAGTATGTATGGGGAAAGCCTATAGCTGAAAACCCCGCAGCTAGTGTGTATATTATAATGGAGAAATCATGTAACAATCATAGTACAAAAACTCTTCACAAGCTCTCATGCACTACCTCCCATGCTACACACTATCAAGCTAGATCTAGCAAATCACTTGCTCCAATCCTTAGCCACTTGATAGCCAACCTTGATTGCGTATTTCAAAGCTATGGGATGACCTCTTTATATAGATAAACCACCAGCCTTGACTTTGCAATACTCATAGCTCCCATCACACTTGGAACTACATGCAATCGGGCAACTTTTGACAAACACCCCCACGCTTCCTACCATCTCGCATCAGGAACTTCATAGTGGTATTTGGCGATACTGAGGTATTTGGCAATACTGTCGCCTTTCTCCATCTTGATGTTCCTGAGCTTATCTTTGAGTGCCAGCTTCCTTTGGTCACTCTTACTCTGGAATAGATCCGTCAAAGCTTTCCACATTAAATATGGAGTAGTCTTTCCATGCAGGCTGGATACAATATGATCCTTGACGCCCTCCAACAGGATCCTTCGACATTTCGCTATCTTCTTTTGCCATGCATCGACTAAAGCTGCATCAGTGGGCTTTGGGACATCCGTATCTACGAACTCCTTCAGACCATTATCTTCTAACACTGCTTCCATGCGATCCTTCCATGCAATGTAATTCGAACTGCCTTCAAGAGCATATTCGAGTCGCAAACCGTTGAAAGAAGACATCTTTCAACACCGGCACCAAGAAAACCAAACTGCTACAAAATTCGAATTCCAAACTCCAAGCTCTATCGCTTCTGATCTACACTTGAGAACAAATTATTTCCAAATCAGAGATTGACTGCAAGGGGCATTCACCAGATCTTTCACCTTACAAAGAAGGATGAATATTCCGGAGGCTACCTGGCCCGCATGCAGACTCTGTCCGAGGAAATAAGTTTGCAATCACCGTAATAGATCTCGACAATTAATCTCGCTCCGATACCATGTAGAAATTAGCCGAATAAATCACTTATTCACTGAAGATTAACCTGGTCATATATCAATTTCGAATTGCATACATAACACATAACCTTCTTCTACAATTAATTGTCACATGCGGAAATAACAGAAGCAATCTCACATCAAATCAATCACACATTAACTCAGTATGTATGGGGAAAGCCTATAGCTTAAAACCCCGCAGCTATTGTGTATATTATAATGGAGAAATCATGTAACAATCATAGTACAAAAACTCTTCACAAGCTCTCATGCACTACCTCCCATGCTACACACTATCAAGCTAGATCTAGCAAATCACTTGCTCCAATCCTTAGCCACTTGATAGCCAGCCTCTATTGCGTATTTCAAAGCTATGGGATGGCCTCTTTATATAGATAAACCACCAGCCTTGACTGCGCAATCATCATGGGTTTACTCCTCCTATCTATGTGTTGCAAATAGCAACAGTATAGTTACAACTGATAGCTAACTCTACCCTTTCATCTATCTCTTTCACTGGTCTTCACTGAACTGATCATGCACCGTAGTGAACTGAAGTGTTCTTGAGTTGACTAATGAGTTAATATTTAGTAAATTAAATATTATTTAATTTACTCCACTCATATCTAGTTGATTAGTTAGTTAACTAATCCCAACTAGTTCAACTAAAACAAACAGAACACAACTCCACTACTTGTCCCGTTAACTCTTCCAAAACTCCTGCCACTGAAGTCTAACTGAAGCCAACCATGCAAGATGCCATCAAACCCTAGGAACCATGTGATTCCTTCTGTCAGTTGCATGAGTCACCTCCATGACTCAAACTGAAGTGCGCCAAGAGAGTAAACTGCTGTTTATAGTCAAAATATTATTAAGGGTAAATAATATTAGACTTCCATATTTTTAGGAGATCAGTCTAAAAATAGCCTGGGTCCTAAAAAATAGGGTCTCATCTATTTTTACCGACATGTCGCATCCATCAAGAATCTCCAAGTAGAATTCCCAAATTATGCTCCGTATGTCTAAAAATAGACATAGTCTAAAATAGACTTTGCGCCAGAATTTGCCTGCGGGCCCACTTAGTGAAGGCGACTTCATTTCACTAAGCTCCATCATCTTGCTGCATTCTCAACAAGCAGTCAAAATACTAATATTTGATATCCAATTAAAGACAGCACAATCATGAATAATGCATAGTTATTGGAAAATTCATATTCTTCATTTAATAAGGACTCATCTTCAAAATCTTGCCTTCTATGACATGTAGTCGAGGGCTCTATTCATGGCATTGGAGTATGATTCCTTTCTAAATAGCATATTGGTATTTCAGCTGTTTTTTTGTATATTCATGATTCCAAATATGCTTGAATCTATTATACCGATTAAGATCTTTTTTAAATTACATCAGAATTTGGTCAAAGATGTGGGAGGTCTCTTAAAACTAGTGAATTTATACAAGCCAACTTTTCTAAGATTTGGAATTAATTTATGTTTCTATGTAGGATCAAGTTGCTTCACTTGATTGGATCTTGGTAAAGTCATTTCCTTCCTAATTTTCCTTTTTGGAATTGGGAAAAATTTAATTGGAGATCAAAGTTATGAAAGCCTATAAAATTGATGTTGTCTCAAACTAGGATGCCAAGATGCTCTGTTCCGTTGGGGGCCTGGAACAAAATTTAGGTCCTTTTAGTGGGTGGTCTCAGCTAGGACAGTTTTAATTTTTATGTAATGAACTACCATTATGTCATTCATTTGACATTTTTGTAGCATTTTATGCTACCACCAAACACTTTTTTCTTGTATATTCATGAGTTGTCCACCTTGGTCCTTTTTAGCTTTCATTTTCCAAAATCCTGTTTATATAGTCAATTTCTGTATTTCCTATTTTAATATGGTTGTTTCCTTGATGTTTGATATAAATTTTACTGTTCAATTCTTTTTTTTTAAGTTTTAGAATAGAATGATATAAAAAAATTTCCCCCAATTTCTCTTTGTCGATCTTATTTTTCATCTTCTGTATCTTTAAAAAATATTTTCAAACATTCAAGGCATCTTGTGGGCAAGCATGGTATATGGTTGGCATAGGGATCATGTTGTCATGAATGATTGATTAACAATTTGGAGGATTTGAGACTATCTTTTGGACTTTCTATAAAGGATAGTCAAGTGGATGCCACCTTCATGTAGTGGTTGTCCTGTCATATAACTTAACCTATTTAAATTGAGTGGAAACAGTTGACTACTGTAGATGTCTCTAAGATTTTGGGGCCAATTTTGTTTTAGAATGATTAGGCCATGATGAAGAGATTGTGTTCGATTTGGGTCAAATCAAAGTTGTATTGAGAGTAGAGATTCGTTTAACCCTCTTGAGGTCTAATATAGGTAGCGAGGGTTTGTTTGGGTAAATTTGGGGTGATTCAAGAGAAATTCCATCACCTATGTAACCTTCTCCTAGGAGTTATGTGGCAGGATATTGAGACTGGGGCATGATCTGGACATCAAATCACTTGTGTGGGCTTTGTGGTAGTGGAACAATTGTGAGGTGTGTATGTAGCATCAAAACACCTATGTGGTATGAATTGTGGAAAACAAAGTCTGGTTGGTTGGAAAGAGGCAATAAAGAGGCAACAATTCCTAAGGTTGGTTGCAAGGTCAAACTAACAATATTGGGATAATAGGGTTTGCTGATAATTTAGCAATTTTTTTGTATCTAATACTAGTTAGAATATATATCCACTATGTTTTCCAAGCATGTCACAAACAAAAATATCCCCCATGTTTGGAAATCTAATTTCCACTTGGTTACCAACTATATTAACTCCAGGCGCAACATAAAATAACCTTGTGATATGTTACTCTAGAGTAATATTGCCTCACATTTTGTGTCTACCCGATCCAAGAGATTCCCCTCCCATAGACTGATTTTTCTTTATTGGCATAACAAATCCTATGATACGCTTTTTTGATGTTTTATGGTAAAATAATAAACTAAATGGTTTAGTACTCAATAAAACTGGTACATAACTCTTATAATCATCTCTGCAAGATGATCCTAAAGCCTTTCCAAGGCAACTAGAACATGACAAGCTGTTATTCTATGACTGGCTAGAACTGTTGCTTGTCTCTCCCTTTGTTGATGGGACTAATATGTAGTGTCAATAATGTCTAGATCCATAAAATGAAAATATTTGTAACCTTGGATTGAAGAGTGCAATGAAGATTCTTCAACTGACCTTTTCATGTGCTCTTTCCAAAATTTTACCCGAAGGGATGTTTCATTGGCTAGTAATGTTTTCGCTCGCCTCTTCTCCCTTTTTCCCACTTCTCTATTATTTTCTAGACATGGTTCTGCCTTTACATCACATTCCTCTACCCGAGGAACTAGCTGTAGGGGATTTGATGGGGCCATGGGGAGGGAAGCCCTAGCACTCTAAGATTAAGCTCCAGGGCTTCGTAGATGTTCAATATTGTTTTTACCAACCCTTTTACCACAATGAGTGGGGGAGGCTATTATGATCTCATCTTCCTTTTAAAAAAAAGGCTTGTCGTGATCTCATCTCTTGCTATCTTTTTATGTTTTGAGATTTATGTTTGGCATGTCGGAGATTCTACAATTGGTTTTCATAAGTGTATTTTTTCATCTTTTTTCATTTTAGAAACTTGTTTTTTGAGGTCTAGTACCTCTGAATGGATTTTCTTGCTTTCATTCTCAAGAAATTATATTCTCTACAGCAAATTCTTGACTTGTGATATCTAGTATTGAGAAGTCATGCACCATGTTAATATGAATGGGGCTATATATTTGTCCTTGCTTGTTGTTATAATTGTTGAGGGTCCAATCATGTGTCTCAGTTGTTAATTTGTCCTTGAGAAGTGATGATGGTGGTGAGACCTCCATTGAAGTCTTTGATATTTTTAAAAACTACCTCCACTCTTGTTGCCACTGTTTTGAGGCAACGCCCTACCACTGCAATTGTAGAGTTGTTTGAGGTGTTTGGGGCTGCTAACTTTCGAGTTGACATTGTTAGACTATGTATATTAATTGTAAATTATTATTTTTACTTCTTCTTTCCTATATCATTGTACTCTGTATGAAAATTTAAAATATACTAACTATTATTTGCATTTTTATTATCAGAAATGTTTGTTTGGATACATAGTTATTTTGATCATATTCATGTTGTCAATGGCAGGTTGTTTCTGTTAAATTTATTCATAATAATCAAACTAGACAATCAGAGGGTTATGGCTTTGTGGAGTTTGCAAGCCATGCAGGAGCAGAGAGAGCTTTGAAAACTTACAATGGTGCACATATGCCCAACACTGAATAATTTTACAGGATAAATTGGGAAAAATTTGGCATTGGAGAAAAGTGGCGTGAGATTGGACCTGATTATCTTATATTTGTTGGATATTTGACAAATTATGTGACAAACTATTTGTCGCAAGAGACATTTCAAACTAGATACCAAACTATAAAAGGAGCCAAGGTTGTTACTCATAGGGTTACAGGTCATCCAAAAGGATATGGGTGTGTAATGTTTGGGGATGAGATTGAGCAAGTTTGGACTATGACAAAGATGAATGGGGTGTTTTGTTCCTCAAGATCTATGCAGATAGGTCCTGCCACAACAAAGAAGACCACAATTTTTTAGCAACCATATCCTAAATGTAAGTTGTGCAAATGTATACATAAATGTATTGATTTTTTAATATTTTATTAGTTTGGTAGCAGATGCAAGAATGGTGAATAATGGTTGCGATGGTGGAAAATTCATATTACATTGATATGGATCAGATCTTATTTTTATTTCCTCTTCGTTGTGTAGCTTTAGGCTCTAGTCTATGTATTGAGTATTTTCCTTTCTAAATTAGCAGTTGGCTAGCATTGTAGTTGCTTTTTTGTATATCCTGATTCCAGCTATGTTTGAATACATTATACTGAATTAAGAAATTTTTTAAATTACACTAGAATTTGGTTAGTTGACGTGGGAGGTTTTTAAAACTAGTGAATTCTATACAAGCCAACTTTGCTAAGATTTGGAATTAATTTACATTTCAAATACTTCAAGAGAAGCCATGGTGGTTGCTTCAGTTGATCCAAAAATTCGTTTCCTTCCAATTGTTTTCCTTTCCTTTTTGAAATTGGGAAAAATTTAATTGGAGATCAAAGTTATGAAAGCTTATAAAACTGATGTTGTCTCAAAGCAGGATTCCAAAAGGCTATGTTTTGTTAGGGGCCTGGAACAAAATTAATCACAGAAAAATCGTCCTTTTAGTGGGTGGCCTCACCTAAGTAAGTTCTACTGTTTATGTAATGAACTACTATTATGTCATTTATTTGAAACTTTTGTAGCATTTTATGCTACCATCGAACACTTTTTTTCTTGTATATTCATGATTTTTACACCTTGTTAGCTTTCCTTTTCCAAATCCTGTTTATATAGTCAATTTCTCCATTTCCTGTTTTAATTGGTTGTTTCCTTCATTTCGATGGAAAGTTAACTATTCAATTTTAAAAAAAAAGTTTTATAATAGAATGATATAATTTTTTTCCCCCAATTTCTTAGTGTCCATCTTATTTTTCATCTTCTGTATCTTTAAAAAATATTTTTGAACATTCAAGGCATCTTGTAGGCAGACATGGTATATGGTTGGCATAGATATCATGTTGTCATGAATGATTGATTAACAGCTTGGAGACTTTGAGACTATCTTTTGGATTTTCTGTAAAGGATATTCAAGTGGATGCCACCTTCATGTTGTGGTTGTCCTGACATATAACTTAGCCTATTTAAAGTGAGTTGAAATAGTTGGCTATAGTAGATTTATCTAGAACAGTGCTTGAGTAGTGTTTTGTATTATAAAATGCTCAAACTAGATGTAAGGAAATGGGACACTTTGATATTATTTTTGTATTTTGTGTCAGTAATAAGTATAGCCAAGTGGATGCCACCTTATTTGGTGGATTCCTGTCTAAATTGAGTTGAAATAGTTGGAAATTTTTGGCATTACAAACTTCTCAAAGAAAATGTAAGAAATTGGTTTTAATGAAGTTATTGTATATCTTACATTGCATCTTTCATCTTTTGTGTTGATTCCTGATATTTACTATTAAATTCTATTAGGTTTTATTAGATCCTTTGGATTCAATCGTCTTCCTCCAGGGTATTACTTATATAAAGGGTATTGTCTAGTTTCTCCATTAGTGTCTTATCACTAATGTTCACCCCATACCATAACAGCTAGAACATATCTAAATTTACCAATGACAGATACAAAAATCTATGCCAAGCTATGTGACAGATCTTGAGTGTGTAACTCATTGAAATCAATATAAATTATTCTCGCACAGCACTGGAAACCAAAAATGCAATGCATGTATTTAAACCAAGGATGGAAGTGCCATAATTATACAGCCATTTGTTAGGTTATGTTACATGAAATGGCATTCTGTGATGCTCTAAATAGATACTTTATCATTTAAAAATCAAGTGTATTGACTTGAAGAATTCTGGTGGGCTTCAAAATTGATAGGCAACTACATGTTGTTCACCATGAGTTGTTTCATATGAAATGGCAGAAAACATTGCAAAATCATGCAATTCAAAATTGTTGGACAAGTTTCACTGGTTTGATAATGAAGTAGAGGTATATCTTAAGATATAAGCCCCATCAAATTCCAAAACCCATTTTTTTGTTTGGAGGAATGTTGCTTATGTTATTTCCTAGAAAAAATGAGAAAATGGAAAAATCCATCACAGAACAGAGACAACTACAACACATGAATGACAAAGGTATGGATACAATCCTGCTACATGACGATTATTCTTCCAAATGCCTGGATTGGAAAAATATTTATTAATGAATGTGTTTACCATTTTATAAAATTTTACAATTGGAGGAAGAGTAGAGAAATCACCAATCTCCACACTTTCGCACATCCTTCAATATACAGTTACGTAGAATAAGTTCAAGCTCTATTTGGGAGTTAAAATTTATTTACTAAATTTTTATGAATGATGTCTCTAAGACTCTACACCCCTATGCTTGACATATCCTCTCCACTTAGTAGATTAATTTGACTACCCATTTCGAGCAAAAGCTCTTTGACAATATATTGCTGACACTGCTAACCAAACCACATGCTGAAAAAATTATCTAACTCTTTGGCTGTTAAAATTTTTTGTAAGACAACAGTATTAACCATCCCTCTATTGCCCACAACTGCAATCACTTTAGGGCCATATTCAAAGATCCACTAAGTGATGAGACAAATTTCCTTTTTTCACGCTTACAACACAATTGTATAATTTGTAAGTAGAGCAATCACTTTTTTACTCTGTATAATCTGTAAAATGAGCATTCACATAAACCACAGAGTTCAAATATTTTAGGTCTAGAGCACTCGAGTATATGTGGATGATACACTTTTTTAATGCCTTAATCCTTCAGGCCATCCGATATCAAAAGAACAAATTTCTAATATGGCAAGCCTCACAATCCTCCAAGATATCCATGGCATGGTAGAGAAAATGCTAAAATTTATGCAGCTAGTTTGTCATCAAATTGGATTTTGTCAAATATCTCTCATGCTGTTTAACACAGTTTTAAAGGAATCAAGTTGTTCACAAATAAACTATACATCCTCTCTTAAATTGATAACTAGAGATTCCTTTTGAAAAAAAAATTCAACGAGCAAGGAAACCAATTTCTCACTAAGCGTGATGACAATATCTTTTGACATGTTCCCCTATTTTCTTTTTCTTATACACAATAAATAATATAATTGACCTATTGAGAAGCTTCTTTGTATCCCTGAGCTATGGCTTCATAAGATTTGAGCTACAACTTCAAAAGCTTAAACAATGTTTCCCACCTATTCCACTCCCCGTTTAGAGCCTTTGTGTATACCACATGGGTTTCACTCAATGAACCTCTAACATAGCACGTGCATTCATGGAAAACTAAAAAATACACTTAATTTGACTATTGCTTATTGTCTATTGTCTATAAGTATTGTCTATTACTTATAGGGTGCCTTTGTAGTCTATTGCTTGTAATTTGTAAATACCATAAAAAGAAATGTTGTTACTTATAAATAAGGGTGGTTTTCCATGTCCATCGTAATTCACCATGAATGCATGAGTATATAAATATTCTTAGATATGCATTTCAATAACACACAAGCAAGTTTCTCTTATTATTCCTCTCCAAATATCCAAATAGTTTGTAATAATTTTCCTTTCTTGAGAGGTATTTAGTGAATAATTAATTAAGTGATGGGGGTAAAACCCATTGATTTATATGGATTTGAGATTTGGGGCCAAAACCTTGGTTGTAGTTAGTGGTCTTGCATCTAGAGGGTCCATACATGCGCTTGAACACCTTATTTGGTGCAAACATATTCATAAAGATTCATCAATTATTTTTCACCATCATATATATCAATTTATATGTCATTTTATAAACATACACATAATCAATCTTCCTAAAACATGGTTTATCTTTGTGTGCCTTAGACCATTAAATGCCATAAATCATAGTGAGAAGTGCTTGAGTGTGGGTTGAGTTATTGTGGGAAAACTAATATGCATATACACTGTATATCAAAAGATGAAAGGTGCATTTTAGAATGCATGTGGTGTCATAAGACATACTTCATGTCACTATACTTGAGATATAAATATAAAAGGGTATAAAAAATGTTAATGAAAAAATGGATACTTACAATATCTAGTGAAAGTAGGGATTTTTTAAATTGGGAAGTTGTATTGGGTTTGTAATGGTAAGGGGTTAAATAAAATGATTTTTATAGGTATTTTCCAATATGTATTCAAATTAAGGGTACTATTTAGTATGCCACGAATGCACGTGCTATGTTAGAGGTTCATTGAGTGAAGCCCCTGTGTTCAATTCAAACATATAGCTTAGTGTCACTTTGAACAGATACACTCCATACTCTTTATGCACCTTTTCCATTAGAAGAACATACCAATAGATACAATGTACACTATGAAATGATACCAATAGGAACAACCTCATTTCATATCAAACATATAGATATGCCAACAAATGCACACAGGAATCAAGGCATATTGCAATGTGCCATGGCACAAATGAAAACACAAACAAATAGTGAGATCAATGTCCATAAACTAAAATAACTACTGCATATATAAACAAAGAACCATAAATAATCATACAAATAAAAAATTTAAAGTCAACATTGTTACTTGTCCAAGAAATATCCCTTGACAATTTACTTATCCAAGATAGAAGACACACCTGAAAAGAAATATCTGATATGTAAATAGTTGCAGTTCTAAAATAATCTAGTACACATTGGAGATAACCTAGAAAAAACATATGTATATTTATATGATAGCTATAAAAATATTCATATAAGATTAATATGCAAAGTTTTCAAAATATAACTTCAAAATGGAAAATTCCCACAATTTATTGTTCTTAACAGGATTAGACAGAACAAACCATTGCAAATTGTAACCACACTCTCAAAATTTGAAGTGTGTCTTGTCGCGTTGAGAATTTATTTTGCACAAAAAAGATAATTGGGCTATAAATGACCATAAATGTGCTCAATAGGTTCGGTTATCAATGCTCCTCTCCAAATAGACATTGTCTAAAATGAATTTCTACAATATAAGGAGGACACAATAGTTCAATCAGTGTTTCATTGAAAAGATGATTGGAATATAAAAATGCATTTCAAAGAGGAAAAGTTCATGTGAACAATGTGATGAATGCATTGAGATAACTATGTTATAGGAACATTTTATAAAGTTGAAAACATAAGCATAAATAGAGATTGGAATAACATTCTACAATCAACTACTTTAAATACTTTAATTGAAAACATTGACATTAAGACAAAAATCAAACAACTAGTGATTCAAAAAATGAAACATTGATCGAAACACCAGTACATGGATACATAGGGTCCCAATGCATCCATGATTTACAAGACAAGCTAATCGAGGTTGTTCCAGCTGAAGGACAACAACCCCTTGGATTTTTTAGAGACAAGTATGCAGAGGAGATGGACTTTCCATCCCTTTTCTTTGGAGACCCGCGTGATAGTGACATTGTTGAAGGATTCCACTACTAAACAATTATGCAATGGGAGTTGATGCATTATAATGGTGATTTCTCTTATCATACGACTAATATGTTTTTCAAAACATTGCGAATAATAATTGAAAATTTTATTTCATGCATTTCAATAAGAATCAGAAAAGGAAAATTAAAAGGAATAAAGTGATGATACAAATATGTTAAATACAAACCTAACATGGAGAAGGTTTTTATAAGTGGCATTGGTTACATGGATTTCAATCACATAAGAATTTCTCTTGTTTTCTTGTAACAAATGAAGAAAAATATATTTTCCATGATACGTGAACAGTGACCAAAAAATTTCTTTATCACATTTAGAAGTGTTGAAAATTGGTAGGTTTCATTGGTCAACACATTGACCAAACTACATGACAAAAGAAGAAAAACAAAACATATTGAAAAAATAGAAGACTGCAATATTGATTATATAATGAGGGAAAATATAGTAATGTGTAGTTGTTATTATATGCATAGAATTAATGTGTTAAAGTAAATTATATCTCAATATAAAACATTTTTTGTAAACATAGTGGATTACTACTATGTAACTGAATTCCAAAGAGGAAGTGAACATGAGCATGGGTAGCTATGAGTAGAAAACACATTGATATATGGAGTCAATAGTAAAACCAACACTGAAAACTTTGTTGACAATTATTTGACTTGTAACACATATCACATTGATAAAGATCTTGCAAATATGCATCAACACTATCATACAAAAAGTTGTATAAAGAGAAAGAGCTCACATTATAGATATTTCTAGTGTCGCCCATGAGAAGCACAAAAGTTCTTGAACTAGTTACCTTGGTAGATGGCATAATGAACAAAAAAATGAAATTATTATATGATATCATGGAAACCAGAAAATGTGATAGAAATAATATTTTTGATAATTTTTTGGATGATATACATTTGACTAAATATTATTACATTGTGACAGTATAAATTACATTGAAACAACTGATGATTTTACTAGAAAGAAAATCATGTCACATTTGGAACAATAGTTTAGGAAAGAAGATGCCACACTTATGGAATGGAAATATTGATGACCAATTTGTTCTTAATGCATATGTAGTTGCATCATATTGCACATCTTACATGAAAAAAAATTGACAAATCAATGACAAGTGCATTGAAAAGAATGAGAAGATAACCTGAAAAGATCAAAGTAAATGCTGTTGAAATGATATGTTCATTGGGAAACGCTTTGTTTAATCTCCAATAGATCTTTGTGCAACAAGAAGTGAATATAGCACTTTCTCTACCATTATATCATACTTCATGGGAATGCATATTTATAAACACAACACCAATGTATGAACACACATTTATCCTCTATTCATCATTCCTGTTGAAAAAGGAAGATGAAAATTCTGAAGATGTCAAGTGTAATTTCATTATTGATTATTACATTTCTAGACCTAATGCTATAAAGCATGTATGCCTTGTTGAATTTGTGTCAAGTTACAAAAAATGGAACACACATTACAAAAAAGAAAAGAAACCAAAGGTAATATGATTCATCAAATACAAGAAGCACATCGACTATGAAAACTATTGCAGGGAAAATCTTTTGCTATAGGTCCCATTTGAAAAAAAATGAGAATTTATGGAAACAAGAATTGGTATCATGGGACGTCACTTATATATTACAAGAAAACACAACAGAAAAAAATGAGTATAAATTCACATATAACATCAACCCACTTTGGGGAAATCCATAGAATGAAATCCATGAAATCTAGAACAATTCCATGAATTGTAGTAATATAATAAAAAATAGAAAATCGTTGAACACCTAAACAAGAAATATGTTTTTAAAATAGACTTGAAATGTTCCCATCACCATGAAAGAAAAAGAGAGTTGAATATTCGATTCCATTTTTTAGAACATCCAATTCTACTTGAGAATGAAGAATATCACAAGATAAGAAAAATGATCAATAGGGAGAAATAAGAAATTATTAAATACACTGAAATAAAAAATGTATGAACTTAGAGAAACAATTTAGAGGAGTCGGAACTTGGAAAAATTTCACAAAAAAGGAAATATTATAAATGTTTATACAACTTTATGGTGCACATTATTCAACTGATCGTTTGAAGCCAAAGGATTAACACTAGCATACAGAGGAAAATTTGCATATAATTCAGGTCGAAAAATTGTCCATTTTGTACTTCTCATGTTATTTAACAAGTCTGCCCCTACACCACTTAGAAATGAAACACTAGATGCACCAGAAAACTTTACCAAGAATTGAGACTAGTTTTCATTGACGAAGTTCCCCTTTTAGTAAGTCACTTCTTGTTTTACATTGATGATCGAATGAGAAAATATAAACATGCCAAGACAAAATACTTTGGAAATGTTGACATTATGTTTTTTGGTGACCTAATGAAGTATAATCTATACACGATTCCCTAATATTTGAACAACCTATTCTCAATAGAAAATCAATCACATATTATTTTTGGAAAAATGTAAAATGTTATAAATTGCATACTACAATGTGTCAAACAAATGAGAAATTCATCTCAATATTGAATAAAATGCACAAAACCACTCAAACAAAAGACAATCTGATATATTTGAAAAAAAATTATGTTAGGCATGCACCTATTGACCCTGATTTCCCCGATCTCTTTTATAAAAATAAAGATGTTTCTTTGCACAACAAAAAAATGTTGGCACTTGTTCCTAGACAAGAAATTGCTATCAATGAAATCGACAAAGTAGAAGAAAACCACGATGATTTTCCTTCACATTTACAAACAACAACATTGCCTTTAGAAATAGTCATCAAATTAAATGTGTTAGTTGAAATATATGCCGACAATTATGGTTCACAAGATGGCCTTGTTAATGGAGCAAATATAATCGTTAAAGCCTATACAAAAACAAATGATATTGATGTCATATGGATTAAGTTTTTTGATACAAACATAGGACATAGTCAAGAAATAATATTGGATATATTATATAGCGAAGACATTTCCTAATATTGGATCCTTATATTACGCGTAGCGAAACCAATAACATAATCAACAAAGACAAGCTATATCAAAATATGAAAATAATTTCATCTTCAATTGACATATGCATGCACAATACATAGGTCACATGGCCTCACACTAGAAAATCTTACATTTGATATTTCAAGAATACAAACTCATGAATTAGTCTACACAACCTTGTCTCGTTCGGAACATACATTCGTTGTTCCTATTAAAACCTTTACAGAAACAAAAATTCAAAGTTAAAAAAAAATAGCAATTGAAATGGACCATCTACGACAAAAATAAAAATGGGAAATGGATTAGAAGTATATATCTTTGCACACACGTCCATGCACATCAATTATGTATTTAAAAAATCACAACCTAGAAACCTATATTATCGATGTAGTCAACGAATATGATATAATGTTAGACTCCGTCTTGTCACCGTCGTGAGGCAAATTCACAATAGTTTATTTCTCGTCATTTGCGCTATTAAAGAGTCATTTTAATTCTTGAGTCCGTGGTTTGGTCTTCGAAGGCTTCAATAACATGTGCGTGCCGAGGAAGGTGCGTAGGTGTTTACTTGTGAATGTCATCAATGTGAAATTGATTCTTCTTCAAAACAGGGTTTTGAAGAAGAAATCATCAGATGTATCTTTTCACCATGTAGTTTCTCAGTTGCAGATGCTGGTTCTCCTCGCCAAAGTTCGATGCTAATTATCCCTGCAAGCAGACAAAGGAGCCATCATTTAAATCAGAAAATATCAAAGAAGCCAAAGTAAAATAGGGTCACATGGCTGAGAATCTGATGGATGGGAGACTTGATAGAGGTTTACTACTTGCTATTGCAGTGGGAATTGCTGCAGGCACATCTGCTACTATTACTTCAATAGGTTTTCCATATGCTTTTGGTGTTTTCTATACTGCACTTCAAGTCAGAAGGAAAAATAACAGAGAGAACAAAGGCATCGTCTCAAATCAGAAAAGACGAAAAAGACACCACACAAGCCAAAAGAATGTCAATAGAGAGATACTTCAGCGGGCACTGACAAAATGGAAGGATATTGATGTTTCATTTGACAGTTTCCCTATTTTATATCGGATGATACAAAGGCTGCACTATTGGATGCCATACATTCTACTGGAGGCAAGGGAGTTACAGCCCAGTAATCTACAGAAAGTGGATCATTATACAAATGTACCAGTATCACCAAGCAGTGCAAATAGAGAACATGAATCGAAGGATGCTGTTCCATCGTCAAGAAATAAACATCGAAAGAAAAACATCCAGACGAGGTCTCTATGAACCTTTCCTCTTCATTGGATTCGATTGCTCAGTTGGAACTCTTACAGGCTCCAGGTTTACGATATCTCCTACCTGAACAATATCAGCAGAATCCAAGGTTGAATGGAAGAGCCACGATGATGTTTACAATGGAGAAAGGAGATAATTCAATGTTTTCTGTGTCAAGTGGAGGTGCGCGCTACCCATAGGGAGGGCGCGCTACCCACTTGGTGCGCGCTACCCATTGGGCAGGCGCGCTACCCACACAGAGACAGAGTTTAAAAAACATTCTCTTGCGCCCAGTTTCGTATGAAATTGGTTCCCTCGACTTGCAATGATAGTTTTTATGCCACTAAAGCAGAGCCATGTCATTATGGTATAGCATGTTGATTTGCTGGAACGCATATCGAGCTCGATTTCATGCAAATATGATATGAATGGCCTTAACAAAGATTTGCAAAAGCGTATCTGGGAAAAGGCAGTAAAATTTACGATGGTAGATGGATGCTTGTGTGTTACAAAAGCCGTGTAGCGTGAAATAGCTCAGAACTGGTGCATAAAGACAATTCTTATCTGAATGGGCAAAGTTTATCATTTATAGTGACCATAAGCAGTGGAAAAACGCTCGCCATGTACAATGTCGTCCTAGCTAATTGGCAATTTGGCCAAGATGTTGCTACCTCTCGACAAGTTAATTGAATGTATGATATTTTGAGCGCATGGTCAAAGCTTTGTTGGGATTTCACGCGGCGTATACAACCAGAGGCCCGGAACTTCTCACAATTCCTTCAAATCCACAATTCCTCCAAATCTTGCACGAATTTGACAGGTCTTTGACTGCTGGAAATTCACTAAAAGCACGGGTCTACCATGAAACGTATGGATGTCCAATGAATATAAATGATATGGAAGTTGTCCTGGCTGTCATGAAAAGTGCTGGATATAGGTTGTAGATACACCAAAGAATACCGAAATCATCTTCATCAACACAGGTGCGATTCGAGAAAATGTTGAACAAAAGAAACACATGCCGACAGTCCAGTAAGAATTGCTAGCGATTAAGTTACAGCATTTGTCTCCATAATGCATGGCTGTAACAACATGTGTTCATTCTGCATTGCACCTTTTACACGAGTTTGGGAGCAAGGGATCAGTTGGGCTCTTAGTCAAAGCTTTTCCAGCATATGCAAGGCGAAGAATACTAGACTGCGTTTTTCCAATCTGTTAGGCCGTCTATCTATCGAAATTCTTGAAATGCAGTTCAGATTCACATCTTCCCATCCTAAGGATTTTCCTGATGACTTGTTGTTTCAGATGAAAGATCAATGGAGCATCCGTAAAAGCATTCATTTACCAGCGCAGAGTGGGAGTATAGCTGTTCTTAGAAGAACACGGAATATTATTCCTGATGTTGGCCTAATTCCCCGGTATTAAAGAGAGAAATTGCAGGGATCGTGCATTGACCATATATTAAAAGGAGAAAATTTTTAATTTAAAGAGAAATCAGATTCTATGGCCTATTTTTGGTTTTAGTCACGATTCAAGGAGTTACACCTACAGATGTCACCTCTTCATCAATCATCACCAGATTCGAGTAGAAAAGGGGACGCTGCTTCAGAACAGATGGCCGGCTCTTTATCTTTGTTTGTTAATAATGATTAAATAATCCCTCAATTTGTGTCGATTTGTTTTCCCACAGACAGTTCTATTTATTGTATTGTAAAAACATTTGTAAAGGGGGGAGGAGAATTCTGAAAGCAGGTGGCAGTCTATGACAAATGGCAGCTTTGAGGATTCCTATTTCAAAAGAGTTTTGACCAGCAACCTTCACAACTCGAGACATTTTGCAATCTGATCCAGATTTGGTTTATTTTTTTGGAATTTTAATTAGTTTTAATTCCTAGAAGTTAGTTTTCTGTTCCTAGAAGTTAGTAATAGCTTCGAGTACGTAATTTGTATTTAAGCAATACTTTGTACTTTTGGGGGAGGATTCTCGAAAGTCGGGTGTAGGAGTAAAACAGTAGCTTTTATCAGAGCGCCTTTGACAGGGATTTAATGAGAAAATACAAATTTCCGACTCCCGAGATTCCCGTGGTATGACATTTGACATATGTTTCTTCTTTGTCTCATACGTTCCTTGTTATGTTTATCGTTTCATTTCATATTCATAATCATTTCTCGTTGAATACTTTCAGTGAGAAAGGGCGGGCCAGGCCTCCACGGCATCGCTTCCGCCACCGGAGGTATTCATTTTCTATGTTTTCTTCGCCTTGATAAGGATTCAACTATTTCCCTTGTTAACCTCAGCGGTCTTTCACTCCATATAATTCCAATTTGATTATTAAACTTCATGCTTATCTCGTCTTCAGAGAAAACTTCGTGTTTTTCATTTTATCTCTCGGCTTTCCGTCGTTTTGCCCCACACAACCCAGAAACCCATCATTTATCAAAAACTCCTTTCTTATCTGTTTACTAGCCTAAAATCAATATCAATGTTTCATTTAGGTCATCTCAGATCCTATTGGACATCTTTCACTGAGATAGACCCAGAGAGAGCCCTCTCCTGTCCTCGTAGGGCTAGCTACGAGGTTGAGCTTGGTTTGATGTTGCCTCGAGTTTTGCCTTCTTCAGCCTGTGGCAGATTCGAGCGCTAACATAGTGGCGACCATACTGGGGAAGATGGTTTGTCATGTTGATGTGACATTCGACTTGTAGATTGTCTTGCCCTCAATACATGAAATCAAGTTGTAGATCCGATGTCGATCCCGTGGACACCAAATTCTGACATTCCTGAGATTGAGCACATCAGTGCTTCATTGTTTATGACATATCAGCGAGGCCACAGGGCCTTATTTGCAGCTTCACGACGAGTATTATCTCCACCCAGGGTGGAAGGGGTCTTGCCGACTTCATCAGCAGAGCGAGTATTATCTCCACATGATGTGGAAGGCGTCTCTGCCGACTTCATCAGCAGAGCGAGTATTATCTCCACATGATGTGGAAGGCGTCTCGCCTTCTTCTTCAGCACAGGTACAGATCCAGGACAGGGGCAAGAAGCCCATGCATGATGAGGGCCCATCAGGAGGCCGGAACACAGATTTCACAATCATTGATGTTGATGCGAGCTCTCCTAGCTCGAAACTGAGGGAGATCATATAGGAGCAAAGGGTCGAGAATGACACGTTGAAAGATCAATTACAGAAGGCTCATTGGGTGATAAAATATCTGGAGCAGCGCAACAAACAGCTAGAGGATGAGCACACACTTTATGAGCTGCGTCGAATCCGTGAGGATCGACAATTGGCCCGGAAGAGACCAGGTGATATGACACCAGTTGAGCGGGAGACTGAACTCATGCATGTTAACATTCATCTGGAGAAGTTGTTGGCAAAGGCCAACAGAGAGAAATACATGCTTCGTCACATGAAAGGCCATTATTGGGCTCGCATGCATGTCTGCAAAGCGAGAATGAAGATTCTGAAGAGGAGGTTGAGCGAAGCACTAAAACGGCGGAAAAGGCCTGATCCACTCCGGATTTTGGCCGAGGCTTCATTGGCTGGGCAAGATACATGATGGAGGTTCTTCACTCCGAATTTGAGAAAATTCGGAGAAAATTTTGTCATTTTGAAATTTTTTGGTCTAAAAACAGGTTTTTCAGTTAAGCGTGTAGCACGCCCATATGCTCATTTTCTTTTTGGGACACTTGCTGAAGGAAATTTTTGCATTTTTGGATTTTTCATGGTAAGTTATGCATCCTCAGGCATTTCCGAAGCATTTCATCAGATTCTGGATGGCCAAAAAGCTCAAAAACACCATGAAAACCACCTTGCTGCCACCTTTTGCACCAGCAGGAAGTAATTCTGGGAGAATGAAGTTTTGGAGGGGAAAATGAGCTCCAAATTGAGAAATTCCACTTGGGTTGGATAGTCAACATCCAGGGCTTTCCAACGAGATATCATGAGCTCAATTTGGATGCCGGGAAGTACCTCAAAATCAGGTTGAAAGGCGCGCTACCCACTTGTTTCAGGGGCGCTACCCACTTAAATTTTTGGCTGAATTTTCAACTTCCAGCTCAGAATTTCGGCCAGTTGGGACCAGTTTTGCTTGTGGATGAAATTTTTGGGTTTTCATGATGTAAATTGATGGTTGACATGTAACTTTGGCTCATTTTTACCTATTATAGAAGATTCACTCTCAAAAAGTGAAAATCATGTAAATGAATCAGTTTCCACTCTTTTAGAGGCAAGTTGTTAGCTGCCTAGATTTTAGCTCCTTGATTAGAATTTGTTGGAACTGCTCCTAGAAGGAGGATTTCGAACCCTAGAGGTGTGGGAAGGGGTTAGGATGCTCTATATGATGTAATTTCTCAATCATTTTCAGAGGTTGGAGAGGTTGGACTCTTGGGAAACTTTTGGCACCATTGTACATATTTTTTCATATTTTGGCTAAGGAAAGATCAGAGGTTTTGCGGCACCTGTTGGGATTCTTGTGGTGTTCTGTTCTTGATGGTGTTTTCTCCCTTTTTATTGTAAGTTCTTCATGTTTGATGTATGCCATTCCTTTCATATGCTTCTGAAACTAAAATGAATGAGTAGATGAGGTTGAAACCATTGTTTACAGTGCTCTGCCTTTGAATTCATTTAGTTTTACATGTTTTCAACTGTTTGGAGAGGATCCAAGTTCTTCTTTGCCCTCTTCAGCTCCTTTTCGTTCTGATCCGTCCATATATCCAATCAAAAGCATCAAGACAATCGCCTACCTCGCCCCAACTCGAAATCTGCAAAGATCTGACCTTATCCCCGGACCCAAAATTTGTTTTTCCCATTTCTCCAACGAAAACCCAAAAAATCCAAATCAAACATACCTATCTCTTTACTAGCCTAAAATCAGTTCCCATTTTAAGTCATCTCGCACCCTATTTCTCATTTTATCGAGATTGACGGAGAGAGCCCTCTCCTGTCCTCGTAGGGCTAGCTACGAGGCTGAGCGTGGTTTGATGTAGCCTTGAGTTTTACTTCATTTCAGCCCGAGGTAGATTTGAGCGCAAACATAGTGGATGTCTGATTGTTTTTCTTTTCAAGAGACACATTTGAAACAAGATACATTGCAAAAAAGGTTCAAAACCTTCACTTGTATATCTAACCCTAAAAAATATGGATTTCTCATATGCTTCAAGCAAAGCATATCAATACTTGAACATATGTAGTTTGAAGAAGGAAATGTAGAGGAACTTACGGAAAACATCATTCTACATGGAATGCATATTAAAAAATTTAATGTCTAGCAACACCCCATGCTACAATGTCCAATATACTAAGTATTATTGAAAAAGCATTCTTCAATATAGTTATTGGTGAACCAATGCTCATTGTAGGAGATTTTGATGTAACATGCATCTAAGAAACGATAGAACAAAGACACTAACAGACTATATGCATAGCCACAACCTTAATTTCCTTCTAGATACAAATTCTTATTCGCACACATCACTTATTGATAATGTATGGTCTAACATAAAACATAGCTATAAGATCTATAAACTGGATACATATTGGTCATATCATGACACAACTTGTTTCATAATGGACCACATATATGAAAATGAACCATAAAACATTTTGAACACTTTCCATATTTGCAATAAAAACATTTTCCCCCCGCATTGTTGCCATTAAACCCAATCATTTAAACACTTTTACAGGCATTCATTGGCATCCATATGAAAATAAAGCTTCTAATGCAGTTCTTCGTAGAAGAAAAATGGATCAACGTTACGACAAGAGAAAACATCAAAAGGTAAGCATTTACAAATACTGTAGAAATTATACAACATATATGTATATCATGGATTCAAACTGATCTAACAATGTACTAAAGTCAGATACTGAATCACTTCTACAAGTCACTTGCGGAAATTAAACACAATCACCAATCACATGAAGCAAAGAAAGAATCAAATCAAACCACAACACCGATAATTTCCCAGGTAAATCTTTCTTATCAAAACCCCACTATCTTCTATTGTATATTCAGCATGGATACATGAAACAAATACAATGCCCTCTCCTCATAAGAGTCTCCAGCACTCAACTATCTGTCTCACACTGTCCTCACAGAAAAATCACCAATACTTAGTCAATTTCTAGCCTCCTGACAGCGTGCCTTGCTCACGCAATTCATGAGGAATGTAATCCCTAAAGAATAGGAGATCTTGCCTTCTCTAATTGCTCTGAGTATCATGGGAAATCCAATGATTTTTTGGGTGCATGGGTGCAACCCAATATTCCTGCAACCGATAGTCAACATCCCTTTCACTTAGATCTCAATTGGGTCTCCACTAGAAATGGCATGCATGTAGCTAATAATAGTAAATCCCCAGTTGCATGTGAGATCACTGATTGTGAATTAATCAATATTTAATTCACGTGATCTCTCACTAGTGTCTCTAACAGTTACTACTAACACAACTAAGTTTAAATGACTTAACTAAGTTAAATTGTTTACAACGTGCATTAACTAATGTGCCATTGCACTTCAAACTCTGTTACAACTAGAACTACTTTGCATGCCTCACCAACTACCCTCAACTCGAAATTCATTAGTTAACTAAGTTTATCACACTAAGTTAACTATTACAAGTTATTTTGAGATTATATTACAGTTTATTGTCCATCTTAATTAAGGGATAACTAAAATATACATGCACCAAATTCATCCCACACCAGTGTAGATGCTACTAAGACCTGTGGTCCCACAATAGTGTAGGTGATGCTAAGACCTATGGTCCCACAATAGTCTAGGTGCTGCTTGGACCTCCTGGTCCCACACTAGTGTAGGTGCTACAATTTATTGTTGGACTTCAGCACTCCTTCTCAACAAGAAAGGGATTATCCTTCAACTTGATCCTGTCTCTATGGTATTCGAATTTTCTCCTCGTGAGTGCCTTCGTCAAAATATCTGCATCCTAATATTTTGTGGGAATGTACTGAAGTAACATTATGCACCTCTACACACAATCTCTAAGATGGTGGTACCGGATATCAATGTGCTTGGACCTTTCATGAAACAAATGATTAACCGAGAGTTTAATGCAACTATCGTTATCACAATGTATCACTGTCGGATCCATCTGAGAACCAAACAAACCAACGACGATCTTTCTCATCCAGATAGACTCACATGCATCTTGACTTGCTGCCATGTATTCCGCCTCTGCTGAAACGAGTGCCACGGATCGTTGTTTCCTGTTGCACCAAGAACATGTTGTCGATCCTATGTTGAAGATCCCTCTTGATGTGCTCTTTCTATCTAATGGACTACCTACCCAATCTGCATCCGTGAAGCCTTAAAGCTTCACTCCCTATATCCGTCTGTACCATAATCCATACTCTGATGTTCCTCTCAGGTATTGAAATACATGCTTCCCCGCCTTCCAAAAGAGCTTGGCAGGCTTAACCATAGCTTGAATCATCTAGTTAACTGCGTAGCAAATGTCTGGTCTAGTGTTCATTAAGTACATCAGTGAAACAACTAACTTCCTATAGACAATAGCATCCACTACTTCTCCAAAAGTAGCATCCTCTTTTCTCCAATTTCCTGGAAGAGGAGTGTCCATGGGTTTATATCTCTCCATCTGAAACTTACCCAATATCTCATTTGCATACTTTCCTTGAGACACAAAAATTTCACCATCTCGTTGCCATATCCAAACCAAGGAAACAATGAAGGAGTCCCATGTACTTCATTTCGAGCTCCCTTGCAAGATCCTCCTTGCATGAGTGTATAAACTGCTCATCACCAGTCAAAATTAGATCATAAACATAAAGTACAATAATCAATAGCTTACCCTCAACCACAATCTGGTACAGGTTAGCATCAGCTTCACTTTTGGTGAAGCCCAGTTCAGTGAAATAGTTGTCAATCCGAGTATACCAAGCATGAGGTGCTTGCTTCAGCCCATATAGTGCTTATTGAGTCGGCACACATGCGACTCACTCTTGAAGGTCTTGAAAACTTCTAGCTACTCTATGCACACTTCCTCCTCAATAAATCCATTGAGGAACGTAGTTTTCACATCCATCTGATGAATGCACCAGCCCATCCGCGCTGAGAGTGCAAGGATAGATCTAATGGAAGAGTACCTTGCCACTCGTGCAAAGGTCTCATTATAGTTGATCCCCTGAATCAGTGAGAATTCCCGGGCCACAAATCTAGCCTTGTACTTCTCCACACTCCCATCAGCAACTGTATTTACCTTGTAGATCCATCTAGATCCAACCAATGATTTGTTGACCGGTCTTGGGACTACCTCCCATGCACTGTTCTTGATGATGGAGTCATACTCCTCTACCATAGAATCAACCCAATTTGGTTGCTACACTACTTCCTGAAAGGAAGATGGTTTTGTCACAATACACTTGCTCATAAGAGCCATGTATCAAGTAAACCTATCAAGAGATTGTCTCTGTTTGCGCTGTGAAGTAGGGGCTCCTACATTCTCTGCAGCATCAAATCTCAATCTATCAACTTCCATGGTGCGCCTTCTGCCATTTCTGATGGATGGCTCTGCATGAGTGTTTTCTGCCACTCCATGATCCTTTGCATGTGGATGCTCCACATCTTGAGGCTCATCCTTGGGAGCCAAAATTTCCTCCTCTGCATGCAAGTCCAACTCCATCTCAAGGGACAACCGAATGGCTTTTCCTCATCAAGTTTTATATCCCGTTGCACAACAGTCATTCTGCTATTTGGAAAATACACCAGATCCCAATCTCAGTTTTTGGTTCCATCTTCTTCCTGGCATATTTTTTCACATGCACATAAACATATGAGCCAAAAATATTAAAATGTGAAACATCAAGTTTCTTAGCAGTAAAATCCTCTTCAGGTGTACTCATTCCAAGTATCCTATGAGGACAACGGTTCTACACAAATACCGTTGTGTTGCATGCCTATTCCCACAGATGCAACAATAGGCCCTGATCATGCAACATCACTTGTGTTGCACCCACAATCATTCTGTTCTTTCTCACAGCAACCCCACTTTGGTGTGGGTTATGAGGTGTTATCAGTTCTCTTTGAATTCCTTCTTTGCTGTAGAAGTTCTTGAATTCAATAGAGATGTACTCACCACCATTATCACTCATAAGAGCCTTCACTTGCTTTCCCATGTCTTTCTCCATCAGTGCTTTAAACTCAAGAAACTTTGAGAATGTATGATCTTTCTTCTGCATGAAGTAGATCTAGCACTTACAAGAAAATTCATCAACAAATATCACACAACACTTATGTTTTTTTGTCAAAGCAACAGAGAATGGTCCACACACATTTGAGTGGATTCTCTCAAGGATTTCTGAAGCTCAGGTCTCCTTCTCATGAAAGGTGGCCTTTGCATACTTCCCCATGGTACACCCCTTGCATGTATCTAACTTAGCAAGTGTTCCCATTGGAAGTCCTGTAGAAATCTTCTGCATGAATTTCAAGGCTCCGTAGTGTAGATGGCCCAATTTCCTGTGTCATAACTCATCCTCATCCCAGCTCACCACTTTTTTCACATTGCCCATCAATGCTGCGCAACCATCTACATCAAGTTTATAGAGATTCTTAACTCGAATCCATATCTTCTTGGCTTGTCCTATTGTTTTGTGTCACAGGAAAGATTTACCTTCACTGAAAACAACAACATAGCCTCTATCCTCCAACATTGCAACTGAGACTAAATTTTTCTTCAAACCTGGTACATGCATTACATATTTTAATTGAAAGGGTTTACCTGAATGTCTCTGAAAGGTAACAGTACCAATCTTGGTAGAACTGTACCGTCCATCATCACCCATTTTGATATGCATCTAGAGATTCTTCTCCTCCAAGCTACTGAAAAGTTCCTTGTCTCCTGTCATGTGAAAGGAAGCACCACTATCCAAATACCACATCGATCCCATTGCACTTGACACCATGCATGCAATGAGCGAGAATTCAAGCTCAAATTTTGAGGCAAGAGCCTCACCAGCTGTAGATCATGAAGCCTTCTTGTTCTTCTTCTTTTGTGTATAGTTAGTGGCATAATGCCCATGCTCGTGATAGTGAAAATACTTCACTTTGGACATGTCGTGCTTCTTTCCATCTTTAGACTCAGATTTGGAATGGAAATTCATTCCTTTCCCCTTCTTCGCCTTGGAAACCAAAGCACAATATTCTTCATCTTCCTTCTCAAGTGAAGATCCATCTTTGGTATTCCATCTGAACTCTTCCTGCACCAAATCCAGCCACAATCATTCCCAATCTGGCAGATTTTCCCTTCCATTGACAAAGTCCTGTTAACTATGCCAACTCTTGGGAAGTCCTAGAAGAGCTAGGCTCACCAAATCATCATCAGCAGTTATTCCAATGCTCCCCAGCTCATCCCAACATTAGACAAACTTTGTTATATATTTTGGAGTGGTGTCGCCCCTTTCCATCTTGATCTTCTCGAGCTTGTCTTTCAACGCTAGTTTCCTATGGTTGTTGTTGCTCTAAAATAGATCTATCAAAGATTTCGACATAGCATATGGTGTCGCTTTGCCATGGAGACTTGAGACAAAGTGGTCTCGTACTCCCGCCAATAGGATCACGGGGGCATCACTAACAAACAAATATTATATCATGTGCATTGATATTGGGGTAAAAAAAATCAAAAAATTAAAAAAAACATTATATTGCTTATTTAACTAGGGGCGAGTGTGTTTTTATTTATTATATTAAAATATAAATATTTTGAGGTATTTTTTTTTGGGCCAAGCACATTAGTGAAGGCTGTGGGACGGTAAAGAGCGCGGAGGAGGTGGGAGGAGAGGGTTAGGGAGGTAATATCGCGTGGAGGACTGGCTTCGATTTTCTATTTCGACTGGTCTAGTTCCTGTCAACCATCTCAGAGGAGGTGGGAGGAGAGGGTTAGGGAGGTAATATTGAACGGAGGACTAGCTTCGACTGGAGGAACGAGGTTAGGGTGGTATTCTCAACTTCGACTGGTTTCGACTAGAGGAGCAGGGTTAGGCAGGTATTCTCAACTTCCAAATATCACGCAGAGGAGAGGGTTGGTCTATGAGAGGGGGTTAATCTCTAAAGAACCTCAAAAAATAACCCCAAGAGACTAAAGATCCACAAGGGATGCTTTCCCTTTGATTTATTTATGTGAGGTTTCCTTCTGATTCAGTAAGAGAGTAGTAGGTCCCTGCAGTAACCTATTGAATCAGATTGATAGTGACGACCAGTCAAACTAGAACACAGGCGGATACTCTGATCATAGCAAAGCGAGCTTATTCTATTGAAGATCCAAACCCTCTAGATTAAGAGCCATTCATAGGAAATCCTTGGTCTGTGAGAGGGTTAGGGAAATCCTTATGAAATCACACGAAGGAGAGTGGGAGGGGATTTATTCAACCTAGAGATCAACACAACAAGAGAAAGACTTGGAGATCAACTCAGCAAGAGGAAGAGTACGACTCAGCAAGATATCTACTGAGCATTTGAGCAGATCGACTCAAAATTCGAGCAACTTTCCATCTTGTGCCAATAACTGCCGAAAAAAGTGACTAGTTTCCGCCTCAAACCAACTCAATATTCAAATAAATGCCTCCAAAGACTATAAATGAGTCTAAGTGCTCTCTCCACCGAACATGACACATCGACCTAGAAAAACAACAAGACACATCGACCTAGAAAAATAGCCCAAACTCATGGAAGAATGTCCATAGTCACAATTCATAGCAGGCTTTGTTTTAGATATTTAAGATTAAGGATATGGTTTTTTTCCTTAATATTCATTGGTACCATCTGATTATTTTGTCTAACTTCATTTGCATTATCAAGTACATAAGTGCATCCAAACAAATTTTTTGCAAGAAATAAATGTGCTTAAGGCATGAATTCATTATTCTATTGCACTAAAAGCCATAATGATTTTCCATGGAAGATCATAAACCTGGTTATCATTTGGAACAAGGACTAGGATTACATGCCTAGTACTGAATTCAGTCACTAAAAGAAACTTCTGAGTTACAAGGATATAACAGGAAACTTGTTAATTTAGATAAATACATTGTTTTCTGAGAAGAAAATGTGTTAGCTTAAGAATACACTGGTAGTCTAGTTTGTATGCCAAAGAATTGTGACAGAAAACCCAAATATAGTTTTAAAAGGACCAAAAATAACAGCCATTATCCCTTTTCAAAATGGTGTATATATTTTTTGTCCACTGTCTATGTTTCTACATGAAAACAACAATGTTTCCAACATGGAGGGAAAGTGGCAAAGAGGAACTGTTATTTAACCAACACATTGCTGATGCCACAGCATTATACTCACCCAAATTCTTAACTGAAATTTCACCCTCAAATTCCTTTTGATAGTGACCCAGAACATTCTGTAGTTTAGCATCCTGCATCAACCTCGAAAAAAAATATCTCAGGTCTAGCAAGAAGAGAAATTGTACTTTCATATTGAGCAACAAAAAAACCATTAACAGAGATGTTAGATATGAAGATGGTATTTAAAGACCTGGGAACTATTCCAAGGCTTGTATTTGAGCATTTATTATTAACACAGACATTGTGATTTCAACATGCAGCCTTTGAATGGAATTCAACAATTAAACTATGGCACTTTTCATCACTTTGTGGTGAAGTTAGAAAAGAACATCGTGGGCACTTAAAATGTAGGAAAATTCAACATTGAGGTCACAGTTAGATTCGTGGTCCTGGTCGAAGGGGATTTATCCTTCTTCAAGCTGGTTGTCCTTCATTTCTCTACTATTATTAACAATAGTCACAACAATGTCCTGAATTTTTTCAATATGATCAGACAATATATTGTTGGCTATTGAAGCATCATTGGTAGAGAGGATGGTGCCTTTTGAGCTTGCAGCTATCCATTGTGTCTGCTGTAAACGATTGTCAAAATTTATTTTTGTAGACTGTAGGGTATAGAATATAGAGTATATGTCAAATCTCTCAATCATACAATGTGCAATTATATTAAAACACTGCATGCAATCAATTTAACATCTGTGAATCAAATATTTAATACATTCATCACTGGATTATTCCATAAGTTTTTAGTACTATTGTTCTCCATGATATATAGAGTTCTAGGATGAAGCAAAGCTGAGGGTTCTCCTTCAAATTCTTTTTTAAGTGACCTAAGAGATGTTGTAGTTTATTATCTTCCAGACTTAGAAGAAGAGAATCCCCATATCCTGTAAATCAAAAAGAAACTACTTGGGAGCACTTATAATGACATCCATTTTATTGTTGTCCTGCTACTTCAGCTCACTTTTTATCACTATATCATGGACGCCTTTAGTTTCCCTGGAAGATGAATCGACACCCTACCTGTCAGAGTTTTGATGTGTGATATTAGTAGTAGAATAGTAGACCTTTCTACTCTAAGTTCCACTGGCACCAATGCCTTTTGTCGCACTATCAAAACTCGGTGGCATAGGCTCTAAATTATGCACCTGTGCTCTGCACTTTGCAATTTGTATCCTCCATGATGGAATTTTTGTGCACTGATGTGAGTATCCTAATTTGGAAATCTTGGACGGGTATTTGATTGTAAGGAAAATGGTATTATGTCCACAATACAACCTGCAGTATCTTTCATTGTTCTCTTAATACTTTGTAATTGTAGTGTTAGAGATATCTCATTGTACCATAGGGAACATCACTCCACACATATAATATAGTGTATCACTCATTTCATTTTCCCCCAAGCATGTCATTACAATGCAACATGATATATGGTATATTTCTCAATGATTCTAATTTTTTTTAACAAACCACCTTACCACTGCCTTTTGTCATCATTCTTTGAGAATTTGATAAAGTGTCTTCACATGAGTGGATATAGTGTTACAAGATCAATTGTTGTATAGTGGCCACACACTCCATTTAATTATATTGGCTTGCATAGGAACATATATCCATTTGCATTGTATGGTAATATGTACGTGGCCCTATTGTAGTATATTCATTTGCACTCATCTCAACACCCTGTAACATATTGTTTTCCATTATGTGCTAACCTTTTGACTGACTCGTAGTGTATGTTGATCATTCCAAACATCTTTTGTCTTGCCAATATGTTGATTAGCCAACCATTTTGAAAAATTCCTTTATTTCTTCCTTTTCTATTTGGTTTTCCATTTTTAAAGGTCAAACCTTTTGTGATCAAAAGAAAAGACTTTTCACAATAAAGTAGCATATATCTGTGCATGTTTTGTAGTCTATTCCTTCTTCCACATGCTTGCATACATAAGTCAACTACAATGTTTTTATTTGCAGCATTATAATGCCTCCAATGTAGTGCACAAGCTTCCATGCGCTTGTTATTTGGTTCAACATGCCCTTGGTAACTATCATCACAACATAGTGAAAATATGATACCTCCAAAATGCACATTAAAATAAACTTTTCATGAAAGGACTAATATGTCCTTTTTTTGTGCATTATCAAGGAACTATGCGTATAGTCGATACAAGTCTTGTAGGGCACATAATCTCTATATTATTCCTAGAATGATATCCTCTTGGTCGCACCATCTCTTTGAATAGAAATTGGTTACACATAGATTTATCATCTAAAATATTATGAGTCTCAAGTGGATTTACGACAATAAGCTTCAATGCATGATCGCAACATTGTCCCTGCAATGACTATTTTAATATTGCATTTCTTGGATGCACTAATCATTTGCAAATTTGAAACAAACCTCTCATCACCTCTTTTATGCACTTACTACAATGATATGCATCCCTCAAATTTACTTAGGCAATGTTTCAACACTATCACAACATACTTATGTCATTCTCTCAATTCCCTCAATCTTCAAAATTCCTTGGCATATCTTTTGGATCATCAATAACCTTCACGTCACAATGACAACCTGATTCAAACTAATGCTAATTAAAACCTCACGTCAATCTAATCTTTTCTCTTGCATGATCCGCAAATTCATTTAATCATGAATTTTCTTCGTGTTTCAATTTTTCCTTTCTTGCTAGCATTTTCTCATCAATATATGTAATGCAAAGGATCAAATTTGTCAATTAAACACACTAATTTCCAAAATTTTCCTCTTTTTATCTTTTGTTGGTTTATTTTCCCACCTTTTGATAGAGTTTGGATATCAAGAATTTGAGATTTATTTTTAATGTACATTAGCAAAAATTAGGATCCAGATGTGGGAATCTTGAAAAGTCTAAATATCAAGAAAATGATCTACATGCAAAAATATGGGGTTTAGAGGCTAGATTTTTATTTTATTTATTTATATTTATTTATATTCTTTTTATCAATGGCTGAAAAAATATGTTATCTAAGGCTGAATTCAGGGTTTTTTCTTTGTTGAAGGATTAAAAAATTAGAAATCCAAAATTACTCTGTCTATTTCGATTTAGAAGTCTAGAAATTCTTAGATTATCTGTATCTAAAAGTTTGGAAGTTCCTTGTTTATTCAAATCTAGAAGCTTGGAAGTGTGTAATCCAAAACTTACTTTTAATGTTATTTAAAAATATATATATTTAGATTCAAATGCATTTTCAAAACTCTAGATATTGGAACCTTATCATGGCATGCATGATCCAAACCTTTTCAAAATCATTGGATATTGGAACCATGTTACAAAACTCTTAATTTGGACTGGCGAAGATTCATAATTTCTTAAAAGGGGAACTTTATGAAAAACCCAGATGCTTGATTGTTGACTTTGTTTGGAAGGCTAGTGGTCATTGATTTCTAGATAATTAATGGTATTTGGTTAATTCTTGATTAATGCATGGATACGAGATTTTGTTATTAGCCAAATGTTGAAGGGAGAAAATATCTAAGACTTAACATTTCTACAGTCTTGAATTTGCCTTTGATTCAATCTTTAATCTAGAAAATTAATCACCTCTCTTTCGCCAAAAAAGTCAATTAACTCGTCCACCTGCAACTTCACTCAAATTTTTTTCCTAAATACACACAGTTCATGGAAAATTCGAAGTAATTAAAAAAAAAAAATAGAGACATAGTCCGCATTCTTTGTATAGAAATAATCTACAAATTGAATTGGAAAGGATATTTTTCACATAGAAAATGAATCTGCAATCATATATTATATTCAATAACACTTTGAAAACATCTCCTCTACATACACACTTCTTCTTACTCTCAATATTGTTATGCTTCTTCTTCTAAACATTTTCAATTTGAAAGCATTTATTTATACAATTATGAGGAATCAACTTGATCCCTAAGATGATTGATTCATATCCTCCAAATTTATAGAAAATGCAACAAATCTCCTATCTATCCTTAAAATAACTCAACTCCTATAACTACATACTAAAGTAATCATATTTGATTATGTTTCATGACAATGAGAGAAACTAACCACTCTCTTTGTAAACACACTAGAAACCTCTAGAACTATTACAAACTTAGAAAAATACAAATTAAAATGATGCTCCTACATAAAGCTACCAAGGATAAAAGGTTTGTTCATGGGATCCTGTTCATGAGTTCTTTAATAATTTTTTCATATAGAGAAATTTCTACTGTTGTCATTCACATGACATCTTCAAGTGGTTGATCCTTCCACTTGCTGGGCTTGAATCCTTAACAAATTTCCTGAGATATATCTGCATCTATTTTCATTTTTGGTTTTATTGTTGGTCATAGTTATAGGTATTTGTGTGCAGAAAATAGAGTTTTGTTTGGTTGGAATTATTACATTGCCTTGCAATAAACATATTTTTGTTTGGTTCGTAGTATTAGAGTGTTGGGATGAACCTTTACCATAAACACAATTTGGGAATTTAGTTGGCAGTGGTCTAGCCACCACATGCAAAGTGAACCAAGCAGTGAGAAAGTCTGAAGACAAAGAGGATTACATTGTTTATTTCCATAGAGGATTTGTGTTAGTAAAATTAGTGGTGGCTGAAATGCAATGTTTATTTCTAATGAGGATTACATAGTATAATTTCGTTCTTTACAGATTAGTGTTTGTATATCTGACCAATTGATTTGAAACTATGCTGAAGAATTAATGCCAAACTGATATGTACCTTTGATATATTGATAAAACCTCTTTGCAGTCTTCATATGGCTTTCCATAAAATTATACATGAACCTGGAGACTGGGCTAATGGTGAAGGCAATATCAATTTGACTATGAATCAAATAGATGAGACTAGCAACAAATTGCCTATACCTGGTAGCATTGACTTTCAAAGAATCACAATCCTTATTCATGTTAGCTTATAACTAAAATGGAATAGAGTGAGGCTTACATATATTCCATTTTAAATATCTTCAAGATATCCAAAGCATACTTTGGCTGAGAAATGAAGATATTATCATCCAATTGCATAACTTGGATGCCAAGAAATAAATGCAACATATCTAAGTTAGTCATTTCAAATGTGTCTTTCAATTGTGACTTTAAACTTAAATTGTATCACCATTATTTCTACTAATAATCAAATCATCCACATGAATCACAATTAGGAGAACTACATCATTCACATGTAACCATAAATAATGTGATCTATGTTGGATTCCTCAAACCAGGTTACAAAATAAAACTATTAATATTCTGATTTCATATCCTTGGTGCTTGTAATCATTGAGAGGATGCATATCATGGGGAAACTATGCAATATAATACCTCAGATAGTTCACCATTTGCTTGAAACCTTGTAGATCAAGGTTGATATTTGGTGGTGGCCAAATAACAATGGTTGAAAACTTCATTGGATCAATGCTTAGTCCATCATGGTTCACAAAAAAATCCAAGATAATCAAGTTCCTTATACTCAAATGCACACTTCTTCATGTTCACAAATAACTTTTCATGTGTTGCAAACCCTTGGTTTGGTCATCCAAGATCTGGTTGAAAAGTAATATGTCGAAGTACTCAATTAGAGTTGAGTCAAGATGTGGTTGTAACACTTTTTTCATCATCCCATGAATGCTGCAAGGCCATTAGTAACATTGAATGGCATCTGTGGCCATGCAAGCAGTCCTTGTCACATCTTCAAGGATTTCTTCCACATAACCTTTGTCTTGATACATATTTGATGATAACTAGGCTTGAGGTTGATCTTACTGAAATATTTGTCTCCCTAAAGTTGAGTTAATAGGTTTTCAATGTGTGATAATGGATATTAGTTCTTTATTATTATTATGCTAAAGATTATATGGTCCACACACATTCTCCATGTGCCATCATTCTTTGAAACTAGAACTATGGTGGATCCACAAGGTAGTTCCAAAAACATAGAGATCAAGCACTGTCCTTACCCATTGGTAGCTCCAAAAACATAAAAAAAAATGTCTTTATCTCTCACAAGCCCTAGATACTAGCGAACAATAAATTGAATAAAATCCATTTCATACTAGCGAACAGTAAAAGCTACGATGGTTTGGTTTTGACCTCTTTAGGACACAAAACAAATGATGTAAATAAGGCCAAAATTGAGGTAGATTTAGGGCCTAAGCTTGCTTATAAGTTTGTCAATGTTTGACTCAATAAATCAACTCTCAAATTTGTTTTAGTACTCTATTTTATTTCTGGTTTTAGTTCATTTGAGGAATCCTTTAATAGTAAATTTTGAATCAAGGTGTTTCATCGCAATAGTAAGAGTTATTCATGTTTTTTGGAGCTTTGAATTGAAAGTGAATACCTTGATTCCTTACTCTTTTTTTCATAATAAACCAATATGTTTGTGGAATTTTACTTACTTTTTCATTTATTTATGTGCAAAAATAGATGGACTTGTCATATAAAATTGCTACCGATGAAGAGAAATATGTCATTGGCATTGTCAGGTGTCGAGAAGGTTGTACATCTGCTGAAATTCGTGATGAAATATTTGAATACCCTTTTGATTTTATCCAGGATGGATTAGCTTTAAATCCAAAGCAAGAGAAGAAATGGAAATTTTATATAACACTTTTTGGCATCAAGAGGAAACTAGGCACATTTGATGTGGAAACAAATGGTTCAAATGTAGTGAAAACAATACCAATCTTTGAAAACATTGAAGAGAATGTGGAGGAAACTATGCATAAACAACCAAGAGTTGAAAATATGCCTTTTTCAGTGGAAGAAGCCAAAATTGTTGATCCTTGTGTATTGGCATCTTGGGAAAAAAAAGTGAAAAGTTTAACGGAAGAGTTTGTCAGTGAGAAACTTACTCTCAAATTATATTAAGAAAAAAATGAATCTAAAATAAATATCCATTGTGAATTTAGCAAGGTGATTATATAGAACGGGTTGTTAGACTCCTATACCAATAGGTGTCATATATCATGATTGACTTGATGAGCTATGTAATATGTTCATACATTTTCTTGTTGCAAAGGTTTTCCATATTCTCAAAAAATCAAAAAATTTAAAAAATGTAAAGATGGTATACCCTAAAAGAAAAATCAAAGGGTGAAGAGAATAAAAAATGGCCAAAAAAGTAAAAGAAAATGAACCCCACCAAAAGAAAGGCCAAGGAAAGTGTGCAAGTCTAAATGCCACTACTTTTTGCTCTGATGTAATAAACAAAATTGTGTGCAACTTGTATCCTATGCCACAATTTATGGACATTCAAACAGTTTAAGCTTGGCTAGTTCATCTTTCAATTTCATGTTGTAGAATAGAGAATAAATATCTGGCCAAACAGTTTAATCTTGGCAGATAAGTAGATAGGTAGAGTAAATAAAAAGGAGCTCAATAGTTTAATCTGAGCCCTTGGATGTAATAAGTGTAGACTTAGGTAGGCTTGCTATGTAAAAGAAAAAGAATATTGATAAGGGTTAGCCAGTCTAAGTGCACCCTAATAAAGAAGAAAAAATGGTAGAGTAAAGTAGGTAGGGTAGGTAGTTGATGTTGCAGAACTACATGTGATGAATGATAGCTTTAGATGTGTGAAATCTTTTACTTTCATCACAAAGTGCAAAGGCAGACACTCCACTGGAATAATTTCAAAGAAAAGAAAAGTCAAATTATTAACTTCCCCTCTCATTTTCCCTAAACATTTCACTAATTTCCCCTAAGTACTAAGGTATTTAAAGATTAGAGGGGCTCAAGGCATTTCCTTGACTTTTGGAGGGACCGGACCCTCGGCCCAATAATTGGAAAAAACCTAAGTACTTAAAATCATTCATCATCACACTCATTTACTTCCAAAAATTATTTTCCTAAGTAAAATCCCATTTTACTTAGGAAAATCATGAGA
>JAXQQM020086408.1:0-27950 GCA_034641835.2 Pinus albicaulis
CCAAGGAGAGGTGGTCACATTAGAAGTCACTATAAGGCAGGTGTACAAAGAGATGTTTTCTATAAATCAAACTGTTGCACCACTGTTGAAGGCTCAGGATGAAACAAAGAAAAAGAACGCCAAGCTTAAAGAGGCCTGCACTGCTTTAGATCGCGTCCTAGAATGGTCCAATGCATACCCACAAGCTCAAAATACCTTGTGATCCAGTCCCCAGAACGATAAGGCCCAGATTCGGATCTGAGTACAATCTAAGGGAAAGCTGGTCAAAGATCTGGAGAAGGTGATGACCACATATGATCACTTGATCAGTGGCATAGAATCAATGGCCGAGTTACATCACATTCCTCCCCTCGGCCCTCTGAGTGAAGACAAGACTTGGCAGAAAATCGATCAAGATATCAAAGCCTTCATGCAACCCATCTAGCAAGAAGCAGCTTCCCGAGATCTATAGGCATCAAGGGAAAATCTAGTCCAGTTTATTGTGACACCGGTGCGAATCTACACTAAGTTGGCATCCTTGTCAAATCAGATTAATATCAAAAGAGATACCCTAATTCCAAACGCACTCGAATGCATACACAGATTAAAGGAAGACACACCTCTGGTCACCCTGATTGCTGCAGATTATCAAGCATGGAAGACCTACCTCCGAGACCAGCTACAAGTGATCGTTCCCGACCTAGAAATCACTCAGCTCATAAAATTATGAAGGAATTACACAGGTCGCAGAATCTGTCAGGTCACAGGTCGTAGGATCCACCAGGTCATAGGTCACAGGATCCACCAGGTTACGAGTCACAGGATCCACCAAGTCGCAGGGCAGCCCAATGGTCCAGAAGTCGGAAATTCGGAAGCCCAAAGGGAAAGTCTTGTATTATAAATACCTCCTTTGGGAAATTTTAAAGGACCTTTTGTTGGGACTCAAAGAGATATAGAGAATTGTATAGAAGGACTACACATTTTTGAGTATGAACACAAGCATTTGTTAACTCCATTTTTGGATCTGATGTTGGTCAATGTGTGAACAATATGAGTATTATGTTTGTAGTTTCTGACATCTTTTGATTAATGAAACTGTGTCTCCAATTGCATCATTTATGCATTATAGTTTTCTAAACATGTGTTAATGGTGCTAAGTTTATTTCACTTTCTCAATGAATGTTAATAACCTTGTTTACTAATATTTATATTATCACCAAAACCATTCAAGGAAGTGAAGGGTGTTCTGCCATAAATAATTGTTTCTTCTGTGGTCAAAATAGCGTACAAGCATGACCCTAATGATATGTTGTTGACAGCATTTCCTTTGGCCCCATGCTTTATAATTCAGATTGCTATGCATAGTGTTAAATGTTCATTTAATTCATCAATCATGTGTCTTGTATCACCCAAATAAGCGTGTTTCCACAGGTTTATGGAGTCCTACTGAGACCCAAGGAAAGGAGAATTAAGCGGTAGCCAGACCCACACCGTGGATGGGATCCCTATTCCAAATGGTTTAGAATCTAGTTGGGACTTTTTACCGGGGAGATCCCTTGCTGTTGGCCGGAAAGATTTTCCTGTCAACACAGCGCTAGGCCAAGACTTAAACATTGTAATTAATTTACCCTACACCTCCCTTCCCTTGTTTCAAGATTGTAATAAATTGAATCTGCACCTCCCTGCCATTGTTTACCTCTCTTCCTTTTTGTGTTATGTGTTTGTTTTCCATCATTGTGCCCCCAAGGCGTTTATCCTGAAGACTCTAAGGCCTTCATCCTCAGTTTTCTTTAGGAAGACTTACTCCTCTGCGTAGGGTTCGAGTTTGTCCTCCACTGAGTCCCCATTTTGACTCTGCTTCTAGTTCATAGGGTTCTCCATCTAGTTGTATCCCCGGCTCTCATCCACCTTTCACCTTCACCATGTCTGGTTCAGGACCTAACACTAGTGGCAACCCCTGCCCTAATGCTGTGAATGCTACTAGTGGTGCCACAATGGGAACTATCCTAGTTTCTCCCTTGCTCCCTTATAGGACAGGCCTAAGCCTTCCCAATTTTGGCTAGTTGATCAGTGACCCCATACACCATGATCCTAGTTGGCTTGCTATGCAAAAACCAAGCTCCCTGAAAGCATCCCCAAGTTTGAAGGAATTGCTAGAGAGAATCCTACCAACCATGTACGTTCTTTCCACATGCGGTGTTCTTCTAACTCCATCATTTATGACTCTGTCTGTCTTCGGTTATTCCAGCGTACACTTACTGGAGAAGCTTCCAAGTGGTATGTCGATCAGGCCTCCTCCTCTCATACTACTTTTGTGACCCTTGCCAGGGCTTTTCTATCTTACTTGCAGCACCCCCTTCGCTATGACACCGGTACTGAACTCTTGACCTCTTTCTGTTAATATTTTACTACCCACCTATCTAACCATGTTCAATAATGGCAGAGAATAAAGAGCCTATGTCGAGCCCCTACCTTCGAATACCATTCCTACATGGACTGGGTTCTCAGATCCCTTTTTCCTGCTATTGGAAAAGATGTCGCATCTCACTTCCTATAGACCGAGGATGCTGCCCTTCAGATTGCATTGAAATATAACCTGATCTATGCACAATCTGGTTATCTTCATACCGTCTTACCTGATCTCCCTAGACCCAGTGGTGCCAACGCACCGAGGGCATCCCATGCTGCCGACGATATCATTGGATCCCTTTCACATCTATACACTCATCCTCCCATGGGTTATGGTTTCCCTCAGGGAGGGGCCAGCTCCTCCAACACTTTTCCCCCTCCCGGTAGCATGTATCCAGGATACAACATGCCTCCTCCTTTTTCCAAACCTTTATGGTTTCCCTTGGGGAGGGGCCAGCTCCTCCAACACTTTTCCCCCTCCTGGTAGCATGTATCCAGGATACGGCATGCCTCCTCCTTTTTCCCAACCTGTTTACCCCAATGTTACCCAACCTCCTTATTATCCATATCCACAGCCTGGTGCTCTAGCTCATCCAACATTATCACCTCAACCTCCTTTGCCTTCTCAAGCTCCACAATAGCAGCCACCCCCCCCCCCTCAGGGGCAGGTGTATGCATAACAGAGTGCAACTAATCCTCCTACTTCTAAAAAGAAGAGGAAAGGCAACCAAAACCAATCTTCCCCAAGTAATCCAGAAAAAAATCTCCAAGGGAATGCAACTAACATTGCAATCCAGGAACAGGGCACTTAGCCCAAGTAGGACAGGGCCATTCACATGAATAAACCTTATTCTTGTTGCAGTGTCTATGCTCACTATACCCATGATTGTCATATTTTACGTCAGATTCATCAGATGTGGGAATCTCAAGCAACACCCCGAGGACAGCAAGCCTCCCCTTCGATTCCTCCTAATGCTGCCCCTATCCGACCGACTGTGTTTACCAATCCTTTCCCCCAGCAAGGATATGTGGCTGCCCAACCCCCTGAAAGTTAGGTGGCCACTAAACCTCCTCCATCTGGTACCTCTGGTTACCAGATCCTCATGATGAACTCTGACCAACCCATTACAACTGACCTCAACCTTCAGACTCAGTCCCGTCAGTACAACAAGCCCCCCGCTACGTCTGCCACTGAGCCCCTATCTTCAGGTCCCACAGAGCCTCTTTCGACATCCAATGGTCCTTTACAGATCCCTCAGCCTAAGGCAGAGGTTCATACCAATATCCCCAAGGGACCATTACACCGAAACGCTACTTCTGGTAAAGCTGCCCACTCCTACAGTATAGTAGATGACTTGGTGCAATCCCTTGCCTCCATGTCAACGCTAGAATTCCTCCATTCATGACCTTCACAAAAAAAAATCTCTACTCACTGCCATGGGAACTATGGATCCTTCATATGATAATTTTATTTTCTTTGAAATCGACAAGTCATAAAATCCCCACCTTCCTACATTCGTCGCCTTCCAAATCCCTGTTAAGATCTGGAATGCCAACGTCTCCCTTTGTATCATTGACAAGAGGGCATCCACCTGTGTGATTTCTACTTTTGTTTGGAAGTAGCTCGAATCTCCTGAGTTAGCCCCTTCCACTATCACCCTCCATGCGTGGGATGGCCACTCTTCCCAGCCCCTTGGCATGTTCCGCAATTTTCCTATTACTCTTGCAGGCAAGACAGCTTTTGTTGATGTTGAATTCATTGATGCCCCTTAGAATATAACATTCTATTCGGTCGTATCTACACTTATGTGATGTTTTTTGTCCCATCTAAGGTTCACCGTAAGATGTGTTTTCCTCACAACGAAAATATCATCACCATCGATTATTTGACATATTACGAACTAGAGTCTTGGACCTCTCCTGAGTCCATTATCTCTTTGGTGGCAAATAAACAAATAGTCGAACCTTCGACCAATGTCTCACCTGGAGTCTATAAATATTCCTCTTTGCTTGGTTCATTCCCTAGTCTCCCCCCTCTCATCTCTAACCTTAGCTCATCGAATGTTTTCATGATGCAATCATCCCGGTCCAACCTCAAGTGGACCAGTTTGACTAATCAGCAGCCCCGCCCTCTGCAACCTACTCCTAGTACTTCAACTCATCCTTCAGGACCCCCTCCTCAAGGCCCCTCATCTGTAGCTGGTGTCCATGATCCTATCTACCCTCCTGGAATGGTTCCCCCTGGCCTTGACCATATCGGATTTTCCCCTCCTGGCCATTACCCCTTCGGTTAGATATTATTTCTTGCTCCACCTCCTGGATTATTTTCGGTACATGTTATGGCCACCTTGTCTCTTCCTAACATGACCCTGGGGATCCCAGTCTGTTACACCAATTTTTTTTCATCTAACCTGTTACTATTATATGGACAAAAGTACATCATGTAAGAACAATTTTACCATGGTAAAATTTCTTTCACTATGAAAAATAACTTAGTAATCCATACTTTATTAAGTTGTTTCTAGTATAAACATGAAACCCCATGAGGAATAATTGAATAAATCCTTATTTTTTTTATTTTCCTTAAGGGATAATTAATTAAACCAATGTTTAATTAATATTCCTAGTCATATTTAACCCAAAACAGGATAATTGATTAGATAAATCATAAATTTGTCTTATTATTTTCTAGGAATAATTATTTAAAACATTATTTGAATAATATTCCTTGTTAAATTTGACTAAATCATATATAAATAATTGAATAAGTCACTATTTATTTAATTATTACTCAACCACATTCTTAAATTAATAAATAAATCATTTATTTATTTATTATTTACAAATAAAAGGATTTTACCAAATTCAAATTCTTTTTCCCTCGAACAAAAATAATAAAATATTCCATAAATGTTGAATATAGATTTGGTTAATAATATTTTAATTCTGCACCAATATCTAGACTAACTCAATATTTTGTTATAAATATAAGGGTTTTTCTATTCATTCACTACATTTTGTTGCCTAAAGATCACTCTGGATCTATACTTTTGGTCTGACTTTGATACTCCATCATTGTCATATTTTCCTACCTTTTTCTTGTGAGCTCCCTTTTGAGTTCCATTTTTGTCTGGGTTTTCTGCACCATCAAGAGAGAGAGATCTTAGATCAAAAGCGCTGAGCACATACAATAACCCATCCCATTGAGTGGGACTAGTAACATCTTTTTATGTTCCCTTCCTAGGTGTCATAATACAAAAACTTCTTTAAAATTCTTGTCCTGTTCATTGGATGCATGGAGCAACTCTTTATTTTTATTTTTTGTTTAATGTCTTTAACTGCATAGATTTGGTTTTCTGTAGCATTTATTCTGATCACTAACTACAGATCTAAGGAAATTGACAACCACATTTAATTTTATGGTTGTTTGTTATGCACAGCTAAAGTGAACATTTTTTGTACGCTTGCGATTATAATTCACACTAATAGCTGTGATACATCTAAATAAAGAAGATAATCAGGCTCCACACCCAACACAAGTTGTCTAGGGCTCCAGAGCGTTTGTTGCAAACAGGTCTTCCAACAGTAGTAACTCAGCCCACAGTTGTCACCAATATTCCAGAGAGTTTTTCCAACCAGTGCTTCCTGGACTAGTAACTCAACCCACAGTTGTCACTAGGGTTCTAGAGAGTTTTTCCAACTAGGGATTCGAGGACTAGTAACTAAACCCACCAAGGCCTTCCAAAGCACTTTTCCAACCAAGGCTTCCAACAACTAGTAACTCAACCCACAGCCAAAGGCATAATAAAACCTACCAGAAAAGAAAATAATGAAATGAACCCAAACACCATGATTATCCATGAAATGGAAAGGCTGGAAAAATCCACTGTTAATCCAGGAAATCCTTCATGCCAATGAAATATCATGACCAAGAAACCACATGCATATTCCATGCATGCCAAAACTAGTGAGGAAATCATACATGCAACTCGGTACCTGCACGAAAAATCTGATGTAGTTATCCTCTTGCGCTTTCATTCTCTTCCTTTTCCTTCTTGCTCCAAATATCCAAGTATTCCACACTCTCCAAGAGTGCTCCAATAAAAACTAAGTGTCCTATGAAGCCTTTATTTTTTTCAATTTTCCATTATTTTCCTTAATTTTCCTCTTCACATGCAACCTATGACCTTTTACCTCCCTTTTCTCCTATTTTCCATTATTTTGATAAATAAATGCCACTTTTCCTTTCCAAAGCCTTAGCCATTTCCTTTTTCAATTTACATAGCCATAATAAACCATATGAACACCCACACTAGGATGTTTTTTCCCAACATTTAGCTTGGAATATGTGTCCCATGACCTTGGTTGTTATTTTTCCTTTTTAACATTTATTACTTGGATTTTTCACCAGGGTTGTTACAGAACCCTCCCCCTTGGGGGAACACCATCCTCGGTGTTCAACGACACCTAAAACCACCAAGACTATTGCAAGCACAACATACGTCCCATGGAACTTTATAACTTAGCTCATTGCAGTATTTACAATTATAAACCTGCTGATAAGAAAACCAACATGACAACATGAAAACATAACATAAACATTACATGACACCCATACCACTTATTGGAGCTTTATAACATAGCTCATGGTGGTATTTACATCGATATGCATATATACATATACCATAAAATCATACCAACATATACCAAACATATACCAAAACACACGACAAAACATTCTCTCAACCAGCGAATAAGGAAGGACACATAGCCCGCATTTGATCTGCCATCTCCCATGTAGCTTCATTAGGCCAAAAGTGCTTCCATTGCACTATAACTTGCTCAATTGCTAGACTTCGGAGCATGAACATATTTCTATTAAAAATGCACTAAGGTTCTGGCTGGAATTTTCCTTCTGGCTCCAGCTGCAATATAGAACATTCGATCACATGATCAACATATTTAACATAATTATTAATCAATTAAACATGGAAAACGTCATGGAATTTCTCTATCAGGGGCAGTACAAGTCAATAGGCTACTAGCCCAATCCTCTCAATAATATTGAAAGGTCCACAAAACTGAGGTTCTAGCTTAGCACATGATACAATCCACAAGGAGCTCCTCTTGGGCTTGATGTGCAAGTACACATGTTCCCTGACCTCAAACTCCTTAAAAAACCTATTCTGATTTACATAGTTCTTCTGCCTACCCTGTGTTTCTTTCATGTTCTTCTTGATTACTTGCATTTCCTATTCCATTTATTCCAACATGTCTGGTCTAATCAACACCATGTTAACTAGATCACTCCAAATGATGGGAGTATTGCAGCTGCGCCCATACAATGCCTCAAACGGACTCATCCTCAAGGATTCCTGATACACATTTTTGTAATCAAACTCTACTAGTGGAAGATACTCTTCCCAATTTCTCTATTGATGCATCACATACATCCTCAACATGTCATCTAATATTTGGTTGAACCTCTCTATATGTTAATCTGTATATGAATTATAATCTATAGTGAAGGCAAAATCTGTGCCCAAAACTATAAATAACTCATTCCAAAACTTGGAAGTGAACTTCGTATCCCTGTATGACACAATATTCTGTAGAACACCATGCAATCTGACAACATCCCTGATGAATACTTGTGCTACATCATTCGTTGAGTATGCATAATTCACTGGAATGAAGTGTGCAACCTTCATCAACCTGTCCACCACAACCATAATGGAATCATGTTTTCTAGATGTCATCGATAAACTTGTGATAAATGCCATGGAAATGGCCTCCCATTTCCACTCTGGAATCATAATCAATTTTAGTAGTCCACTTGGATGTTTCACTCTACCTTTCCTGTTGAAAAACCAAGCCCCTAGCCACAAACTCTGCTACGTCTTTCTTTAAATTTGGATAACAGTAAAACTTATTTACTATTTTCAGTTGCTTATGATAACCTAGGTGACCTGAATACGGTTTCACATGAAACTCCCTCAAGGTCACCTTCTTAAGTTCACTGTTATCTAGCACATATATCCTGTCTCTAAACCTAATCAAGCCATCTGCTGTGAGATGATATTCCATATCTTGTGCACTTGTACTTTTACCTGTACCACTACATGTACCTCTACCACCACCTGTACCTATACATGTATCTGTACCGATACCACCACATGTACCTATACTCTGTTGCAACCTATGCCTAAGCTCCATATACCTTACATCCTGCTGGCCTGTCTGCAAGATCATATCATGTAGATTTGTCCCATAGGAACTCATAGCTACAATATGATTCACCTATATCTGCATGTTAGGAGCATCTACAACCCTATTCTGTTTACCTTTAATATTCCTGATCTCAAAGTCGAACTCACTGATCATTGAAAACCATCTATATTTCATGAAGTTAAAATTCAATTGGTCAAATAGATACCACAATCCACTATGATCACTCATCAATACGAACCATCTTCCTAGAGGATAATGCCTCCACATCTTCAATGCATGAATTATCACTTCCAACTAAAGATCATGTATCAAATAGTTCTACTCCTTCTCATTTAGTTTCCATGAATCATAACATACCACATGTCCTTCCTACATAAGGACTCCACCAAGCCCTATCTTTCAATCATATGCACATACCACAGAATATTTATCCAGATCTGTGATCTTTAACACTGAAGCATGTGTCAACAACTGCTTTAACTACTCAAAATTGGTTGCAAATTATTTTTTCCATTCAAACTTCTTACCTTTCCTTTGCAATGATGTGATAGGATAATAAATTTGAGAGAATTTCCTGATGAACCTCCTGTAATAACCTTCTAACCCCATAAATTATCTTACCTCATCCACATTCCTAGGATTGGCCCACTCCATGATATCTCTTATCTTTTCTGGATCCACTACTATGCCTTCCTTAGAAACAATATGTCCCAAGTAATGTACCTCTACCTAGGATAAACTACACTTGTTGAGCTTATCATACAATTGATTCTCTCTCAATAATCTCAATACTGCTTCTAATTGTTCGTCATGTTGTTCTTCATTTTTAGAATATAACCATATATCATCAATGAATACAATAAAAAACTTATCTGAATAAGGACACAACACACTATTCATCAAGCACATAAAAGTAGCTTGATCAAGGTGGATATTGGTGACCACCCACCTATTCCATTTGGACCCCCACCATCAATTCTTTTCATTTTTCACCTTTTGTTACACCAATTTTGGTCATCTAACCTACTAGTATTAGATGAACCCAAGTACACCATGTAGGACCAATTTTACCCTAAGTAAAATTGCTTTCACCATATAAAATAATTTATTTGTTTATATTTCCTGGTCATATTTAACCCAAAACAAGGAACTTAATTAAATAAATCCTTATTTATTTAATTATTTCCTAAGAATAAGTTATTTAAATCATTATTTAAATAATATTCCTAGTTAAATTTGACTAAATCATCATAAATAATTAAATAAACCATTATTTATTTAATTATATTCCCATAATTTCCCTAAAATGATAAATAAATCATTTATTTATTTATTATTTATAAATAAAGGAATTGACCCAAGTCAAGAATCCTTTTCCCTCCAACAAATATAATAAAATATTCCTAAAAGGAGCTTCTAGAATTCGATTAATAATATTTTATTCATGCACCAAGTTCTAGACCGCCCTAATATTTTGTTATAAATAGAAGGGTTTTCCCATTCATTAGTCACCTTTCATTGCATTAGATCACTGTAGATCTATACTTGGTCACATTCTCCATTTTTGCTTTGTGAGCTCCCTTTGAGTTCTATGTTTGTTTGGGTTTTCTACACCAACAAGAGAGAGAAGTTTTAGATTTGAAATGCTGAGGACTTTCAAGAACCCATCCCATTGGGAGAAATGGAAAACACCTTTCTTTTTTTTCTCTCAGGTGCCCCATTCTTTAATATAATGCAAATCATTCTTTTAAACACTTTGTTCTTGTCTTGTCTATTGGATGCATGGAGCCATATTATATTTTATCTGCTTAATGTCTTTTGTGCTTAGATCTGAATTTGTGCATCAAACTTAAAGATATTTTGCAGCCATAATCGATGTTAGGGCTATTTGTTATGCATAGATAAAGTGATATTTTACGACGAAAGATTAATACTAACAATTGGCGACTCCACACGGGTTTTATTTTACGACCACTGTCGTTTTATCTATTCCTGCATATCCAACTGTTTCAGACCCTAGGGTTTTTCTTCCATTTCCTGTTTTTCATATTTTTATGGTGCTCTCCACCTCTAAAACCCTCAAACAGTCATATTTTTAACTTTCGTGCGTTTCTGGCCTTATTACGCAGGTGACAGACATCAGCCGCAGTTGAGATGACAAAATTTTTCTAAAATCTGCCGCCGAAAGCGCCGGATCTGCAAGTCGCACTTATCGGCCCAAAAAGTGCGACATGAGCTTGAGGACACACTTTTCTACCCCAAACCTGTGACTTGGACTAAAAACAGGTCAAAACCTGCGACCTGCACTTTTTCTGCAAATTTTTCAGCACTTTTTCTGGGTTTGTCTGAAGCTTCTGTCAAAGTTTTCCAGCCTCCATCTCTGCCCGTTTAGACCTGTTTCTGATCTGCTTCACTCAACTAAGAGGGAATCTTGCCCCTTAGGGCTCTAGTACCCTCCACTTTTTGTGGGAGAGTCTTTTCTGTTTCAGAAGTCTAAATTTTCAGAGTTTCAGCCTTATTTTTCTCATATCTAATACCTCCGTTTCAGATCCCTTTAGATCAGCTCTTCTCCCTCTCAAAACCACCTCATATCATTTTTTTTGGGTTCATTTCTAAGGCCACTGCCTTGTCTCTTCTATTTTTAGCTGATCTCCCCTTTTTTAGCAGCAACCTTGCCTCTGCTTATTTGCTATTCTCTGCATGACTTTTTAGCAGATTTACCCTTTAGATCCCATTCCCTCCGGACCTTCGATCTATTGGCCTCTTTTTAGCGTGCTTTTCCTAGCTTTTTCCCTCTTATAGACTCATTTTGAGAGACCCGCCTTCTTGGGTTAGATTGCTGCATTTTTAGTTGTTAATTTTATGTTCTTTTATTCTTATTTACTACAGATTTCTTTTCCATTACGCAACACACTCTTTCTTTTACTCTGAAAATGTCTGGGTTTAAACAATTAAAATTAACGCACACCACACACTGACCCTAACTGAAGAAGCGCATGGTTAACACCGCCTAGAAAAGACTTTAAAATCAATTGTCACTGCACCTTTCTGCCGTTGACCTCACTTGATTTTGTCCCTCCCTACCCTTGTCGGTTTTTCTTCTTCCCGTCATCATTGCGCCCCCAAGGTGCCTTTCCCAAAGACTTCTTGGTCTTCACCCTTAGTTTCCGCTTGTTTGACTTCCTCTTTCCCATCGTCATTGAGTAATTCCTCCCCCGAGTCCACACTCCGACACTTCCTCTAATTGTTCGGGTTCTCCCCCTAGTCCTGGTTCTCCCCCTGTCACTTTCACCATGTCTACTTCAGGGCCTACTACCAGCAGCAACCCCAGTACTACTGTTGGGTCTGCTTCCAGTGGAGCCACCTCGGGACCTACCTCGATTGCCCCATTGCTCCCTTATATGGCCGGCCTTAGTCTCCCCGACTTCAATCAGCTAATAAATGATCCTATCCGCCACGATGTTAGTTGGCCTGTTATGCCAACTAAGCTCCCTTCCGACATTCCCAAGTTCGAAGGCCTTGCTAGTGAAGATCCCTCCAACCATATTCGATTCTTCCATATGTGGTGTTCCTCCAATTCCATTACCGATGACTCCATTCGTCTTAGATTGTTCCAATGCATGATTACAGGCGAAGCTTCTAAATGGTATGTTGAATAGGTCACCTCCTCCCATACCACTTTTGCGACCATTGCCCAAGCCTTTTTATCTTATTTCCAGCTCCCTCTCCGATACGACACTGGTACCGAGATTTTAACCTCCTTCCGTCAATCCTCTTCAACTCACCTTTCTACTCATGTCCAGGAATGGTGACAAAGAAGAAGCTTATGTCATGCTCCTCCCTTTAAAGATCGGGTTTATATGGACTGGTTCCTTCGCTTTCTCTTACCTCCCATTGGCAAGGATGTCGCCTCCCATTTCCCTCAAACCGAAGAAGCCGCCCTCCAAATAGCCTTGAAATATGACCTTATTTATGCTCAATTTGGTTATGTTTATACCATCCTTCCTAACCTCCCCAAGCCCGGAGGCACTAACACCCCGGGGGCATCTCACTCTGCCGACGGTATCATTGGAACTCTTTCCCATACCTCTGCCCCACCTACTATGGGCTATGGTTTCCCTCTAGGAGGGGCCAACACCTTTGGCACCTTTCCCCCTTCAGCTAGCATGTATCCCGGATATGGCATACCTCCCCCTTTTGCCCCTACTCCTGCTTACCTCACTGCTACCCATCCTAACCCTTATCCTTACCCATAGCCTGATGTCCCAGCTCCTCCAGCATTTGGACCTCTCACCCCCTTGCCTTCTCAAACCCCGCCGCCGCATTTACTACCCCCTCCAGGGCATGTATTTGCGTAGCAGGACGCGACCAATTCTCTTCCTTCTCAAAGAAAGAGGAAAGGCAATCAATCTGCCCCTGGTAATCTTGGACCCAATCCTTCAACTATTGATCCTCACACTACTAACCACTCACAGGGTTCTCAGCCCAAGCCGAACAGGCCACTTCGCACCAATAAGCCCTGTTCGTGTTGCGGTGTTTATGGTCATTACACTCACGATTGTCCCTTATTACCACAAATGCGGCAGATGTGGGATTCTCAGGCCACCGTGTGGGGACAACACTCCTCCCCTACTGTCCCTCCCACCCCAGCTACTTCTCAACCCATTGTGTTTACCGATCCTTTCCCCCAACAAGGATTTGTGGCCACTCAACCCCCTCATGCCCCAGTAACCACTCAACCTTCCCCTTCTGGTTCCTCTGATTACCAAATTCTCATGATGGCTTCTGACCCACCTCTCACCGTCGACCTCAACCTTCAAACTCGGTCCCGTAAGTATCCCACACCTCCTGTTTTGTCCGTCTCCGAGTCTCCATTGTCAGGTTCTACAAAGCCTCTATCGACACCCAATGGTCCCTTGCAACTCCCTCTGCCCAAAGCCGAGGTTCATCCCAAGACTCCTAAGGGACCATTACGCCGAAATGCTACCTCTAGTCGAGCTGCCCATTCATACAACATAGTAGATGATCTGGCCCAATCTCCTGCTGCCATTTCAACACTAGAACTCCTCCAGTCGTGTCCTTCTCAAAAAAGGGCTCTACTATCTGCCGTGGGCGCTGTAGATCCTGCTGATGACCAATTGATTGTTTTTGATGCCCATCAGTCAGACCACCCCCCTCTCCCTCCTTCAGTTGCTTTCCAAATCCCAGTCAAAATCCGGAGCGCCAATGTTGCTCGGTGTATTATTGATGAGGGGGCATCTACCTGCGTAAGGTCCGCTTCGGTTTGGAAACAACTCGGATCCCCTGAACTAGCCCCTTCCACCATTACCCTTCGTGCATGGGATGGCCATGCCTCCTAGCCCATTGGCCTATTCCGTAACTGTCCTATCACCCTTGTCGGCAAGACTGTTTGTGTCGACGTTGAAGTTATCGACGCCCCCCTTAACTACAACATCCTTTTGGGGCATAGTTACACCTATGCCATGTCTGCCATCCCATCCGCAGTCCACCGCAAGATGTTCTTCCCTCATAATGGAAATATTGTCACCATTGACCAATTAACCTACCATGAACCAAAATCTCAGACCTCCCCTGAGTCCACCATTTCTACTATCACCAATAAACCGACTATTGATTCTTTGACCAGTGTTTCCCCCGAAGTTTACAAAGAATCCTCTTTGCTTGGAAATTTTCTTGGTCCTCCCCCTCCTCCTGTCTCTGACCCCAACTTAGCGAATGTTTGCATGATGCAATCGTCTCAGGCTGGCCTTTCACAGCTTGCTCCAACTAGTCAGCAACCTCAATCTCGCCCACCGCAACCTGCTCCTAGCCCTTCGCTTCAGTCAACCAAACCTTTTTCACCGGGCACCTCCCATCACAATCAAGAACCTCCCTACCCTCCTGAGTCAGTTCCCTCAGGTATCCACCATATGGGAGCCGCCCCCCTGGTCATTACCCCGCTGGTCAGATACCTTTCCTTGCCCCCCCCCCCGGCGTCTATTCGGTCCCCGTCATGGCCACCCTTTCCCTTCCTAATTTAACCTTGGGAATTCCCGTATGGTATCTTACTCCTCCAACCAAGACCCCACCAGGCCACCCCAAACCATAAATAGTTGTGACACCAGTACAACCGATCCCCTTCGCTCCTTCCACCACCACAGTGCCCCTAGCCCCTCCGCAGAACCCTCCTACTGCTGCAACAGCTACAGGCAAGAAATGAAAAACTCACAAGGGGGCATCCAATGATAAGGCCACCGCACCTAACCCTACCCCTCCCCAACCCGCCAAGCCTTGTGCCTTGTGTGATGGTATCGGCCATCCCACCCATACTTGTCCTGAGTTGCCCCGTATCCAACCCATGGTTAAAGTCGCGTTCCCTGAATCTACAGTCCTTGACACCTCTGTTTCTTCGTAATCCGTAGCCAAGAACCCAAGGACTCTTTGCACCAACAAACCCTGTGCTCTGTGTGGTGTCCATAGCCATTATTCCTCACCATTGTCCTCACCTCACGCATTAATGAGCCTCTTTTGAGGAGGTCATGCAAGTACGAAGTTGAGCAAATCAATTAAGCACGCCCCATCCTTGCTACATTATGCATCAAGTTTACTTGAGGATCCCCGAGCTACCATTGACTTGTCCACTACGATGTTGAGATGTACGAATGCCAGCTATCCTCTCTTGTACCTATCATCATCTGCCCAACCACCGAGTACATCCCTACCCCATCCCTCGAAGTCGATTTTGCTTGATCCCCCTTCGGCCACATTCTTGGGCTCTTCATGTTTCAACCATCTTTTCACTTTCTCTACATCATTTCCCCACCGATGACCCATATGTCCTTTCTTCCCTAGCCCAAGTGATCTCATTATTTCTGACCTCTGTGCTTCCGCCACCTTTCCTCTCTTCACAATCCCGATGATCATACGTATCTATGATGTACTTAAGTAACATGAGTTCCTCTTCCTCCCATTTCTTGTCTTGTGATGTTATTTCGTCAACCCTCTCCTCCACCTTACATTGGTTATGCCGATGGCGCAAGTTGATATTCCTAGGAATCTTGCCTGTTCGCACGAACCATCTTTTCCCATGCATACTCGTTCTTCTGGAAATGGGGTCTGCATTGGTAACACCACCAATAATCGGGCCGGAATATGATGCGGTCTGTGGTCTCTAGGCGGCACTCTCCCATCACATCCTCCACTTGCACGTTCATTTTCGTTCCCTACTTATTGTCTTACAACTTAATGGCATCTATCATGTGCATAACTAAGTCTGTTTTTGAACACTATTCCCGTGAGAAATTTTGATACGTGAATTCAATTCATTACATTTAACCATATACCTAGAAGTCACAATCACTACGTAGATCAAATCACAAATCATGTTCTGGTAGGAATTTTATCACACACAAGATAATAACATTTAACACCATCCATAAAATGCATATGTCATATCACATGTGTTTTTAAAAGTCATATACTTTGAAACATATGACTTCATGTATATTTGTATTTACAAAATCAAAACTACAAAAATGGGCACCATTTTGTCCCTACATAAGCGGGGGCACCACCTTTCACCTAATCATTCTCTAGAGGATCTGAGCCATGACTCGCTCCAACGACTCGTGGATCACGCACGGTCCCGACCGGCCATCGCCATGCGTCGCATGATACCCTGCCATGCATTCCGAGGGTAGCCCAATACAACAACTCTATGAATTAGTCGTCTAAGAAATCCGGCCAACCATGCTTCGACACACCGATCGGCGGTCCTTCACATCTCTGACGGATGTCCTCCCACCGGTCTGGACCATCTCCTCATTCTATCCCGATCCTCGATCCACTTTGCCTATAGCTCTATTTGTGCGAATCGTCCCTATATCCCCTAATGGTGGGAGCCCAGTCAAGAAATACAAGTCCTAGACCGTCAGCTCAATCATGTGCCCTTGCACTATAAATGCCTCATGATCTGGGTCCCAATAACTGATAATCCAGGCCAACAAGGGCTCTCCAGCCCTCATCAAAGGGTTCTCCAAAAATTTCAGAACCCCAAATCTAGCCAGTGCACGACGGACACCCTGATCGGCTTGGATTTTCATCCGCAATGTACCTAGGTCCCTCTCTCTCCATTTGATCTATATGTCTTCCATACCTGCATAAAAACATAATATTTGTTAGTCTAGAGATCCAAAAAACTGCATCAAATCACACCAAAATTGAATCTCAGCCCATAACAGCTCTGAAGCCACCTCCCTCTCACAGGTCGCACTTTTTGGAAAAATCCTGGGCCAGGTCGCACTTTTCAGGCCCAAACCTGCGTCCCAGGTCGTAATTTTTTCCCCAAAAAGTGCAACCCGACCGTGAGGAAGAATTGGGGGCAGTTACTGAGCTTTCAGGCCCTAATCTAAACTTTGAATCCATCAAAAACAAAGAGTAGGATTAGCCCTCTTACCTGGAACTGACAGATCACGATTCCAACGGTCGGTTTTTCCGCTATGATCGTCGCAAGATTTAGGGCCTTCTCTCCTCTCCACATTCACCACAGCTACACAAGCAAATGAATGATTTTGGAGGGAAAATGCCTTATTAGAAGAAAACCCCTGTTTTTATTTCGCCCGCTGCGACCAAACCGTAGCCCCGTTTGACAAACCGTCTGCACCGTTGGAAAGCTCTCACCGAGCACTCAAATGGGTATCTATTAGTTTTTCATGTTTTGATACTTCACCAGGACCCATTTTGTCCATGAAGGGTTTCTTCATCTCTTCTCAAAATCGAATTTCTTCACTTACAACACTTGTACTTGGGGCACCACTTTGCCTCGTTACTTGTCTTTGTTCGTGTTGATTTTCGTCATGAGGTACCCTATTGTACTCATGCTTTTATGGTCCCCCATTGGACCTTACTACGTGGCAGCACCATTGAGTTGCCCTTGTTTAGAGCATCCTAAGTCCTCATCTGTCATATAAGTCTATATCAGATCCCTTTGTATCCTAGCATAGCCTTCCATCCTCCATCGTTCGGTTCTCCTCTCGTGTTAAACATTATGTCCTTCAGTACCATTGCCACTTATTCTCCTTGATATTGTGTCAGTTTCCGCCAAGCCATTCATGCCCTTTATGCTCTAATAGGGGAAGTCATCCTATCGCTCATCTGTATCCCTCATTCCATCATCATCATTACTGTCTATCTGTTTGTCGCACTACTATTTTCTCTCGTGCCTTAGTTGGGGTTCCCTTATTGCCTCACCTATGGCAGACCTACTTCTATCAACATCAGCTCATTTACTCCAGAAGTCTGGTCTAGGGAGCAGTGTACCTTGGTTCTAGCTCTTTTTAGCATGATCGTGATCTATACACTTGATGATTCAGTGATGCAGCAGCAGTTATTGGTGATACCCGGGTATGTGTGAGATGTCTCAACCCTCATGAGGGAGTGGCCCTGCAGGTAGCCCCCCACATACCTGGATGACTTCTTCATTCCAACCCTTGATGCAGCTCCTCTTGTTTGATGATATCGGCCTCAGTCGCTTGCAGTACCCCTTCGATTTTCATGTATCGGTCCGATTTCGCGAGCCCTTCCCCGCGTGTAGGGGGAATTTAGGTGTATTTGTATCTCATGTACTAAAATATTATTGTATAAGTCCTAACGATTATTCCAGGCATAGCCTTTATGTGGGATGCATCATTTTCGTTTTCTGGCTCATGTTTAGGCCATCCCTTATTTTACTATTGTGTTTCGTGGTTTTCTAGGCGCCTCATTGTGTGTACTATTGTCTCGGCGGGCATAGGTATGCCTCCTCCGCTGACTTTAGCACAGGTACCACTTCATACACTAGAGACCCTTTGCACCTGTAAGTCTCATCTCCTCAGGGTCTATTCCTTTAGCACTTTCAACTACATTACATTCCTCTCTCCCACTTTCCTTTCGTCATCTACTGATTGAGTTCTTACAACATACTTCGGTCATACGATTTGCTCCTAACACTCAGACGTTGGGGGGCAATCTGTTACACCATTTTTTGGTCATCTAACCTATTATCATTAGATGAACCTAAGTACACCATGTAAGACCAATTTTACCCTAAGTAAAATTGCTTTCACCATGTGCAATAACTTGTTTTTTATATTTCTTAGTCATATTTAACCCAAAACAAGGAAATTAATTAAATAAATCCTTATTTATTTAGTTATTTCCAAAGAATAAGTTATTTATTTAAATAATATTCTTAGTTAAATTTGACTAAATCACATATAAATAATTAAATAAACCATTATTTATTTAATTATATTCCCCTCATTTCCCTTAAATAATAAATAAATCATTTATTTATTTGTTATTTATAAATAAAGGAATTGACCCAAGTCAAAAAACCTTTTCCCTCCAACAAATATAATAAAATATTCCTAAAGGGTGATTCTAGAATGTGATTAATAATATTTTATTCATGCACCAAGTTCTAGAACACCCCAATATTTTGTTATAAATAGAAGGTTTTCCCCATTCATTAGTCACCTCCATTGCATTAGATCACACTAGATCTACTCTTGGTCACCATTTCCATTTTTTTGCATTTTGAACTCCCCTTGAGTTCCATGTTTGTTAGGGTTTTCCACATTAACCAAAGAGAGGAATTTTAGATCTGAAACAGTGAGGACTTCCAAGAACCCATCCCACTGAGGAGAACTGGAAAACACCTTTCTTGTTTTCCTCTCAGGTGCCCCATTCTTTAATATAATATAAGATTCTTTTTATACATTATTCTTGTCTTGTTCATTGGATGCATGGAGCCATTTTATATCTTATCTGCTTAATATCTTTTATGCTTAGATCTAATTTTATGCAGCAAACTTAAAGATATTTTGCAGCCATACTTGATGTTAGGGCTACTTGATATGCATAGCTAAAGTGATATTTTACGATGAAAGAATCATACTAACAATAATAGTAGGATCATACTTTTTCAGATCAGCATAACTCCATGCAAAAACATCAATGAACTTCTTCATCATCTCAATATATTTATGTTTCATTTCCACAGAAAGAAACTTAGAAAGCTTTATCATTTTAGGCACCGCTACTATACCAAGGTTACAAGTCTCTGCCTCTTCATCATCAGCGTGCATTATAGGGGATTTGAAAACATCATTTTGGTCAAAAAGTTTTTCAAGTGGAATAAGACCCTTGGGTATACAATTATTTTTCAGCTGCAAAACTTCAAAATTCCCCTTAGTTTCAGCAAGCATGTTTTGTTGATCTACTTGTGTGCTTTCAAATTCCTCCTTCAACTCTATGAAATTTCTAACTTGTTGGTCATCATCAAACACTTGCCAATGGATGATATTATCTGGGATAGCAAGCTTATGTCGAACTTCAATCTCATACTTCTCAGTAGAATGTGTAGGGATGACAAACAAACTTGCAGAAAAAGCTAGGGAATCAGCCACTGAGTTTTGATCCCTAGTTTTCACAATAAATGAATATTCTTGCAATTTTTCCAACATTTCCATAATTAGATTTCTGTAAGCTCTCATTCTCACATCCTTAGTTTGATAGGTTCCTTCAACTTATTTGATTACCAATTCAGAATCTCCACAAACTGAAATCTTTTGAGCACCCAATTTTTTCAAAATTTCCAAACCCAAAAACAAAGATTCATATTCAGCCATATTATTTGTACAGTCAAAGTTCAGTTTGAAAAAATAAAACTTACTTTCATCATTAGGAGTAGTGATCCATATGCTTGCTCCAGCCCCCTCTCTTCCAGTAAATCCATCAAAGTGCAAAAGCCACCAGCCCTCTGCTTTTTCTTCTATGATTTCCTGATTTTCAACTTGCTGATTTTCAATTTCTTGAATTTTTACTTTCCCTTCACTTTCTGCTTCATCAGTTAGCACATTGAAAAGAATTGTTGATCCTAATTCAGTTTCAACAGCACAAATGGGAAAATTTTGAGGTTTATCCTTGCTACTTTCCATATATGCCATCCTAGTCTCCCTGTACAATCTTCCTTGCTCACCAAAAACAGGGATGGTGGCATATGTCAAGTCCATCTGCATGGTGCCTTTGATTTTTGCTGCCCAAGATCTGGATAAGGGCATGCCAAACTTGGGTGGAATATCTACCACCACAATGTCCATTACCACTGTCTTAGCAGGCACTTGTGTTAGGCCGACAACAACATTTTTTATCAATCCTATGCATTGAACTCTTTTAGAATCAAAAGAAAACAAATCCTTGTATGGCCTAGTGATCTCCAAACCCATCCTCTCCATAATCACTTTAGGCATGAAGTTATGAGAAGCCCCTGAATCCAACATGGCATTGTGTAAGGTCATGTCACGAATACTAAGGCTGACATAGAAAGGAGGTACTTCTTCATTCTGCTCATCTTCCAATCTTGGTCCCAAGTAGATGGTAGGATGGTCTTCTTGTACATCAAGGATATCTGAAGCTCCTGGTTGAGAATTCAACATTTTCACAATTTTGCTTCTGTACTCATTTACCTTGAGAATTTCTCCAAAAGGAACAAGAATCTTGATTTAGAAATCTCATTCTCCAAACTAGAAACAGAAGTAATCTTTTCACTCTCTTTGAGAGGGGGAGGAAGTGGTGGATCCTTTTTAGACTCAGCTGCTTTAGGAGCATCCTTCTTTGGTTGTTATTTGCAGTGATGGGAACATTTCTGTTTCTGAGATTGTATTGCTTCTGCATCTCAAAAATTGCATGTTGAGAACCCTTAAGATAGTCAGATTGCCCCTCACCCTTATTTACATCATGATCAGAGTCATCATGCTCTTCTTTGGTCAAAAACATTCCAGACATGTTTTCATCTAGGCAGTGGATGGAGTCTTCCTGAATCTCGGGCTGAGTTTCTTCTTCATCAATCAAATTCTGCTGAAAAGGAGGCCTTACTTGAGGGTCAGGCTGATTTCTGTTTTCTCTTTGTCTTTTTTGATTTTGAGGCCTTCTAAATTGTGGATTTCTAAATTTTGCATCATGTTGTGCAGGAGGTGCAGAAGCATTTCCAAGGGCAAGTCTATCCATGAGTTTTTCCATAGTCTTTATCATAGAATCAAACTTATCATCTGAGGTGGAAGGCTTTTCTTCTTCTTTTAGTTTTGTTTTACCCATCTTAGACTTCTTAGCTACTGTCATATTTACTTCTACTTTCACAGCATCATTCTGCATTTCTGCTAATGAAGGAGATTCTCTTTCTTTAAGCAGAATGGAGAAATCATAATCAAATGCCTCAGCATAGCGCATTTGAGCAGCTTCTGGTGGAGGTTTAAGATGAGCAGGTATAGAATCATAAACTTTGTTAAATCTCTAGGAGAGAAATTTTGGACAGTTTCATCTACAGCTCTTTTTAAACTATTGTATTCAGTAAGGGCTTGCACAGGGTTTGTTCTATTCCCCCATTTTCTCAAAAAACTACCCTCAAACTGGTTCCAATTCTGCAAGCTTCCTGGAGTTAGGGCTTTAAACCATTTTCTGACCTCACCAGTGAAACTTTGAGAAAATAGTCTCATTTTGACATCTTCATGGTCTACTTCCTCTCTGTCTATGAAATCATTGAATTGGTCCACAGGTTGCTCAGCTGTAATTTCTTCATCACTCCCCCAGGTTTTAATTCTAGCTGAGTATTTACTTGGGAGGGCATTAAGAATAGTTGGGAGAACAAGTCGATCATATCTAGCAGGTGCAGCAGGAGGTGGAGGTGGAACATTTCCAACCATGATAACAGGGACTGTGATATTTCTAGGAAAAGCAGTAGTAGAAGATGAGTTATTAGGAGGTGGTGTAGTTGGTCTTTGTAGTCCAGATACAAATGAGCTCCAATCGGGAAAAGGTATACCAGATTTTCTTCTTAGCAAAAATTCAAATGGGTCTAATTCCTTTAACTTATCAAAAGATTCCCTCTCTAATAGTAACTTTGATGTAATTGCCTCCTAGAATTCTTCTCTTTCTTTTTTGGTTACTAGGGTTGAGGTATCAATACCTCATCTTTGCGGGTCTATAACAATCTCAGTTAATTCATTTTCATTTTCAGACCTAAACAAAACTTCCTTAATCGTATCATCAAATTTCTTATCTTCGGGAATTCTTACAATTTCAGAGGACAAAGCTCTTGAGTGTGATGAAATACCTGATTTTGAAGAGCTACTTTCAATGCCTCTGGAAATTGTGTTTGGATTATCCACAATGGTAGGTAGGTTAGGATCTAGATTGTTCCTCGTATATCTCCTTCTCGAAGCCACCTTTAAACATGAAAATTTGCTATGGAGTCGCCAAGGTAGTTTCAGCCTCGAACAAATTCTGAGCTCCAGCTACCTACAAGAGTTCAGCTTCATTGTTTGCACAAAAACTTCAGGAAATATGTCTTCAGACTCTCGGCAGACACACCAAAATGTTATCACCAAATTGATCTTGATTGGCTGCTCATCAATCAACTCAATGTAACTCTTTCAAACCACTTCTAACTAAAGATTAGCCTCTTCAGTTTGAGAGGGCTCTCTCAAAGGGGGTTTATGATTTCAATAGAAATAATACTAGATGGCTAACTCTATGAATTGTGACTTGGTTTTTGTATGATTGCAGGTTGAAAAATGAAGGTTTTATACCATTGGGATATGTAGTCAACATTTGTAGGAATTATATGCATTAAGCATGCATATGTCCAAGATCCACCTGATCTCACACTATTTAACTTTATGCAAGATATTGAATCTAGTCCACTTGTTAATCTTTTGTGGAAAAATTAATTGCACACACATGTGAAGCATAAAAAAAATAATCACACATAACACAGTTTTTAACTGGGAAAGCCTGAAGCTGAAAACCCCAACTATATATTAAACATAGTTTTTAACGGGGAAAGCTTTGAAGATGAAAACCCCAACTATATATTATGTATAGTTTTTAACCGGAAAACTTTGAAGATGAAAACCCCAACTATATATTATGTATCATGGAATCATATGACAATCATCATACAAAGCTTGTAAGCTCTCAATACGTACAATCGTCATACACTAATCGGGAACAATCTTGCAAATATGCAAATCTATGCCTGCGATGCAAAGGCAACCGCTTCTTTGCCTCCATTGCGCAATCCCTGTTGAAGAATAGCTCTGAATGAATTCGAATTAAACTTGCCTTGACTGTGCAATCCTCATTGGCAACTCCAGTGTGTGTGTAATGCAATCAATGCATCATTAGTAGTCACAACGGATAGTCCATCTTGCCCTTTCACCTATCTCTCCACTGGGTCTCCACTGGAACTGCCATGCACTGTAGTTAACTGTTGTATTGTTCAGTTGATTAATGAGTTATTATTTGTGAATTAATTCACTCCACTCTCACTAGTGTATCATTCAATTAGACTAGATACAACTAGCTCAACTGAGTCTAACTGAGTTAAACTAAATACAACTCCATAACTACTTCTTCCAACTGTGTCATAACTCTGCCACTTGAGTTCTAACTGAGTCCTCCATGAATTAGCTCCAGTAAACCCTCAGGAATAGCGTAATTCCTTCTGTCAGCTGTTGTGCCACATCTGTGCACTGAACTGAAGTGCTCCAAGAGAATAAGTTGTTGTTTAGAGTCTGATTATTATTAAGAGCTAATAATAATCGACATGCATATATTTTTAGATTGACGATCTATAAATAGACTTCGCCCAATATTATAAAAATTTAATTTCATCTATTTTTCCAACTTGATCAACCATCCACAAATAGCATCCTGCAACTTCTGAAATATGATCATCATGTCTAAAATAGACATAGTCTAAAAATAGACTTGCGCCAAAAATAGCCTGCAGGCCCACTTAGTGAAGGCGACTCTTTTCACTAAGCTCATCATCTTGTTGAATCTCAAAAACATAAATATTTTTGGTAATGATGGTTCTTCACATGATAGCTGAGGCAGATGGAGGTCTTTAATCAAGATGATTCACACACACAATATAAGGAAAACACAGTAATTTCACCCCTAAAGGAAGTCAAAGCATAATAATATGAATTCTGAGTAATTAGAGATAAAATCCACTGCAAGTGATTAGACATAAAGATACATAGCAATAGCACATTAAACACCTCATGAGAATCTCAGGCCTGGAAGTAGAATGTCACTGTATATTACTGATAATGGACAAAAACATACAAGCAACAATTTGGTGCAATATTCTCTAACCCTTTGCTCTTCGATGTTTAGTCTATAAATATACATTCTTTACAATGTAGATGATTTGCCCAGTTGGCTAGATCTTCGAATTCTACTCTGACACCTATTGTAACTGAAACTACTAACTTAAAACAGAAAAAGGACAGCTATCCCTTTAAGAAATCAAACTCCTAATAGGACTCTATCTCGTATTTATTTCATTCGGTTCTCCTAACAGTGAAACAGTTACATAATAGATATCACATGTTCGAGGGATAATTCACCATCACTTTACATATTTAAAACACCCCTAGATCTGTGGAACACAATCCTACATTTTAGGGATGTATAACCTTCACTTTAATCACTGTTCTAACCGATGAGCTCATTGTGTGACACTCCTTTTAAGCAATAATTCTCTGCTGATATGGCCCACTGACATGTTGGAGGTCTCCAGCTGGCTAATGTGTTGTTGGAAAGCTAAAAAATCTTCAAAAAGCTCCTCGCTACGAAACATGGCAGTTTAGGCAGTTTCGTAGTGAGTTTTCGTAGTGTATGAAAACTTGCTTTTCCACCTATCTCCTTGACACCTTGCTGTTCAAACACCTTCACTATGCCAAGACACCTTACAAACAATCAATCTCCCTCCATAATACTTGACAAAACTGGATTCCAAGGCAAAAATGCACCTACAAAAATTTTCGTGGTGTTTTTCTGGCTTCAAGCCTGAAGCACGCTACGAAACTGTCCAAAAAACCAAAAATTGCTGTTTTTGTAACTGTCTTGAAAAATTGTTCTCCTGCTGCAAAATTTAGGCTCTCTCCATGTTATGAACCTCATCAAACATATTCCAACTCTTTTTTCATTCTTTTGGTGTTTCTTCTTCATTCACAATTAATTGGCTGATGGGTTCTTCTACCACTCTCATCTTCAGCCCTTTCTTTTCTAACTCCATTTGAATCAAATCCAGTTGTTCTTGAAGATCTTCCACTTGATCTTTTAATGCTCTGTTTTTGGATTTTAAGTGCAAGTTTATCCTTTTAATGTGTTTGACCTCCCCTCTTAATGGCTGAGTCCATTTCAGCAACATTTCTGTATTGTCCAAGGTTTTTGAAACACTTGTGACTTGCTCTTCCCATATTTTCCTCATCTGTTCAAATTGAACCTTCTCAGCTCTGTGTTTCTTTGCCTCTAGCTTTAGAACTGATATCTCTTTACCTGCTTCCTTCAACTGCTCTTTGAGGGTTTCTATTTCTGATTTTTCAATCATTTTCTCTTTGCCCTTTCTTTGCCTGATAACTTCTTCCACTTTTGCTGATGGAGATAAATCTATGATGCTTGTTGGTTGGGCAACTTCATTTATTTTCTCAGTGTCTTTGCTTTCCATGACCTTCTTTGCATGTCTGGTCATTGGCTTCCTTGGTTGAAATATAAAACCAGCATCATCACCTGCAAAATCTAGTTTTTTAGCAGTCTTACCTTTCTTCAGCTCTCTTCCTCCATTTTCAATGTCTTCAGCTTGCATAATGGGTGACTCTTCAATGTCAATTGCATGAAGGATATCCTCCAAATTGCCTTTACTGTCTGGCTTCTAGTGACTCTCTTGCTGCCTTGTTTGCTGACTGTATGCTTCTATTTTGCAGGTGCTGCTTGAGGTGTGTCAGTCTCTTGCAAAGGTTTTATTCCCATGTTCACTGGTTCTGCAGGAGATGATCTATTTTCTTCTTCAATTTCTTCTACCACAGTTGGTGATGAAGTGGTTCTAGGTTTTGAGGCTTTCTTAGGAGTGATCACATCAATTTCATAACCACTCATGAACAAGAAAGAAATCCAATCTCTGTCTAACCTCCTCAATTCTTCTAAAACTAACAACTTAATTAGACCATGATGAAAACGAGATGTCTCATTGCCCTCTGTCTTGATTTGAACCTTATTTGACATTTTCCCTAGACTTATGTATAAATAAAAAGGCAGGTCAAGTGACCTCTTACCTACAAAATGCAGAAGAAGTCTGAGATGGTAGGAGTAGACCATATGAAACCTTCCTTCACAGATAAAATACTTTTGAATGACCATCAACAACTTTGCATAATTCTCCTTCATAAAACTCCTAGTGATAGCATTTGTCAAATCAACTTCACTGTGTTCTTGCTTGATAAACTCTTTGCAATCCTGCGTTGTGAATTTGATACCTTTAAACCACTGTTCACCACCTCTGGGGATTTTTGTAGCTGAGGATATGCTTCCTAGTGTCACTGTAAGGTTCAAAATTCCAACCTTTGATGCTGTTCCTGTGAAGCTGGTGGCAAAATCCTTTGAAACCTGTAAATGAAAGCCTTGCAACCTCTGACAGAATTGCAAGCAGCCAGTCCTTCTAAAAACCTCCATGGCAGTAGGGTCTTCATTGAGTAATTTCATATCCATGGGCTCATATCTGTGACAATGGCCACCCTTATTTGTTTTCTTTCTTGCAGCCATTGATGATTTATAGTCTTCAATGCCTTGCTTGTTGATGATACCTGCAGAATTCAACTTTGACAGCAACCTGCTTGGGTCGATGAAGCAACTCTCCAGGGATCGACTCACATGCAAAGATGAACCACAATATGACAAAAGGCTAATTGAGGTGAGGTTTAAAGGTTTTAACTGACAGCTCGAGCTTCAATCATCACACATGCAAGCACAAAGGGTAATGATGACATTAAACACGGCTATGTATATTTGAATATTACCATAACAACCTTGAATGACCTCTACCTTTACTGCTCTAATAAGAAAATGACACCTCATACAACTCTGACAAGCCAGGTTAAAAAATGCATTTTCGTGGCGAAATTAGTTAAGCTTAACTAATTTCGCCACGAAACTATTAGGTAGTTTCGTAGCGAAATCTGCTGTTTTCCTGTGTAAAACGCTACGAAAATATGAAAAACTGGCAGATGTGCCCTTTTGAGTTTGAATGCATGGGGAATGACAACTGACATGATATGGGATTGATTTGACTGAAATGGCATAAATGGAGGTGATCATAAAACTTAGGATAGGCTTAAAAAATGCAAAAGTTTCCTATACCACCTTGAAATGGCTTAGGAGACCTTATCCATTTGGTGAGTGATCTGTATGACCCTATCAAGAAATGTTTCACAACTTAGTGAGTGATA
>JAXQQM020070167.1:0-25403 GCA_034641835.2 Pinus albicaulis
GCTCGATCACTTGGACGAGACTCGTCGAGATGCACACTAGCACTCGACGCCCACAAACGCCGAGTCAAAGCTCAATATGACAAATCTGTCAAGCCTCGTTCTTTTCAAGAGGGTGATCTTATACTACTCTACGATCAGAGACATAACCTCTTGGGCGCAGGAACACTTCAACCATTATGGCTTGGTCCTTACGTAGTCACCAAAGTCCTCTCAAAAGGAGCTTATGAACTTCAGGACTGCAATGGAATTCCGCTCACGGAGCCCCGCAACAGGCTCTATATAAAGAAGTATTTTGCCTAGTTTCCCACTAGGCATATGCTTTGTAATTTTATGTATATAAGTTTTGCCTATTGTTTTGATGTCTCTGGATATTTTTGGGTTTTTGAGGTGTTTTTTCTCATATACAATATTTTTCTTTTGCACAGATGTCGTCATCCTCCTTATCATAAGTCGGATATGCATACGGTGCTCGTCGTCGCACTAGACACATTGCTTTAGCTGCTTGGGTTCTCTATACACTTGAGTCATAAATTATTGATTATGGGGGAATTTTCCTAGGTAGCGCCACCAATAACATTGTCGAGTACATGTCGGTGATACAACTCCTCATAGAAGTTGCATCTCGCGACATCTCCAATTTAGTGGTCAGGTTAGATTCCCAACTCGTAGTTATGCAGTTGAACAATCATTATCACGTTCGTCATCCAGTCTTGTTACATTATTTTTTAAGGGTACAACTTTTAGAACGTCAGTTTCAAACCATCTCATTCGAACACATCCCTAGAGAATTTAATGCATTAGCCGATTCATTGGCAAACTATGTATTAGATTGGAATTTTTTACATTTGTTATAAAAATATTTACACATGAGTACATATTTTTCCGCATATAAAATACATAAACATTAAAAAACATATAAACAAACAAAATCACCAAAATTATGTATATATATGTGTGTGTGTGTGATGTCCAGATCAAAATTACATCAAAAAAATCTCCCAAAACTTGGGTGTTTTACAAAATTTGGCTACACTAAGCCTCTCTATGAAATTTACACATCTCCTCCTCCAGCTACGCCTGATGCTCAAAATAGCAAACAACTACCCTGGCTATCCTTTGAGAGGCACCAGATATCTCTCTAGCACACCCACAGTATGTCGCTGCAGACGAACTGGAATCTCTCTCATAGGAAGAGGTGGTACACCCATGCTTAAACCCTCTAGGTTCCTGGAAAGCTCATGCAAAATCTGGGTATCATCACTCTCTCCAGCGGCTTCCGCATCCTCTACTGTTGCACCAACCCTAGGTAGCTGTAGTCCTCGCCATGCATAACGAGGGGCTCCGGTTGGAAAAACAGGTGCCACATCTGTGTCAAGCAAACAAGCTTCATGTCAAAATATTTTTTCTCCCATTTAACCAAAAGAAATTGCATAAACATTCAAAAGACAAAAAATACTTCCAACTACACTGATCAATCCTTCTCTTACCATCTAGACCCCACTGAGTACCTGGAGGCAACACTAACTCCAGATCTCCTGTAAAGTTCATCCCCGCATAGGGATAGTCCTCAATCATGATGATCCGGTGGTTAATCCAATCAAAGAACCCATCATCAAAGAAATGACGGACAGGACCCTCTCCCGTCCGCGGTATCAAAGTTTCCCATCGAGCCTATCTCGGCTCTCGCGGGCCCAATATATCCATAATCATCCTGGGTCTCATAACCAACACTCGCTCTAGTAGGAAGAAAACAACCAGTGTTTCATAACCAAACTCTCTCTGAGTCCGGGTCTTACACGCTGTCAGCTCTACACGAACCCGACGGACAACACCTTTGCACCAGTCAAAAACCTGGGGCTACATACAATCTAGTGCTAACAAAAACTGGGCCTTGGTGGCCATGTGCTGACTCTTGGCCCCGGCCAAGCGAACTATCATCCATAACAGAGACCTCAATGGTTTCGCGACCACCTGTGTAATAGGTACCCAGTTGCTAACTGCCTCAGTATCACGTATGCAATGAGCAAGGATCAGGTCAGCAGTAGTACGAGGATCCGCCCTAGACCCGGTCAAGTTAGGCCTTGGTCCACGGCACAATAGACCAGTCAAAAAATAGATATCATCTTTCTCAATTGAGAGCTCATTTCCCTCGATACGAAAGACGTGTTGGCGATCATCCCACTGTTGTATTATCCACCTCAGAAGGTCCTCTTGTCCCCTCATCAGCTCCAATCGAGCATACTTTAGCAAACCACACCTACAGAGAACTAGCAACATAGCTGCATCGGTGAACATCTCACTTTATTCTCGCTCATGTTCCCTTTCTTGCCAGATACTCATGATGAACAGCTTTATACCTCCAAAATCAACTTTTTTTATGGATTAGAATTTGTCTGGAGTGCTTCAAAATGATAAACAACAAGTTCTTAAAAACATGATTGCGCCTAACACGGGCTCTAATGCCCAACAATGCGTGCTAATGCGTTTTTTATTCATGGGAGCTGTGTTTAACGTGGGCAAAGCACTGCTAGCCCGCGTTAGCCGCTTAAATTTTTTAGGGCTTTCTAAAATCCCTATTTTGACCCAGCAAAAAAAGTAAAAAACATAATGAAATGATAGCAGGAGATTCCAACTCTTACCTGAATCTCACGGAAGGAAGAACCATTTCCCGGATCATCCGCAATCGCCAGTAGTAATTTCACCACTTTTTTACCCCAGAGCTCAATCACAGCATTCAAACAGTGAAAATGAGGGTCTCCAACCTTCTTAAAGCCATTTCTGGGGGCAAAGACCCACTCAGTTGGTCTAACGAAGTAGGGAATTCCTGCTGCATGTTTGTCACAAATGTTTTTTTTGATTATCGATGTTCTGATGAGTTTTCATAAATGTCTATATGCAGAAATGACCAATCAACGATCCTGAATCAAGCCTTCTTTTTATGGTATTTTTCTAGCTCGTTAAAACCGTAAAACCTCGAGCTTTCTTCTTCAGGCTCGTTAAAACTAACATGAAGAAGCAACGAGCTTACTTTTTAGGAAGTTTTTTCTATCTCGTAAAACCGAAAAAATCCCGAGTTGTTTTTGTTGGGCTCGTTAAACTACCACGACAGAAGACTATGAGCCATTATTTTCATCTTTTTCAAAGCTCTTTAAACAGAAAAAGTAACTGAGTTTTTCTCCGCTTGACTCGTTAAAACTTCACGGAGAGCACCGAGTTTTTCTCCGTGTGACTCGTTAAAACTTCAGGGAGAGCACTGAGTTTTTCTCCGCGTGACTCGTTAAAACTTCACGGAGAGCATCGAGTTTTTCTCTATTGGACTCGTTAAAATTTCACAAAGAATATTGAGTTTACTTCATCTTCTCGTACTCATAAAAAAATGAGGTAGACGTCCATCAAACATAGATTTCTCATTTTTCCGGCTTCGATGGACTAACTCACGAAAAATGAACCGTTTCGGGCTTACTATTCTCCCTTTTTCGTGCCCGGTTATCAAGACATGACAAAGGTACCCCCTGGAGTTTTCTTTTACGACATTTTTTAGACTCTCTAAATATGTAAAATTCACCGATTTTACCCATCTGGACTCGTTAAACTTAATAAGACGGGGAAAAAATTTGGACAAAATGGATACTACTTTTGTTACATTTAAGAAAGGATGATTTGGCAGCAAATATCTTGAACATGGCACTTCCCAGACAACTCTTTCGCATTTAGCCGAACCCTACCATCTATGAGTTCAGCCTTCATCTCTCAGTATTCTTACACTAGTCAAAAATCCTAAATACTCTTTGGTGTTCATTAAGCCTAACCTGCCTAGTACCCTGTTAGAGTGCCTTCTATTGTTCAAGCAGATCTCGCTATCTACTACTCCTCATATCAACCAAACTGATCAACATGCGAGAAATTATTTGTCGTTAGTTATTCCCATTTACTCTTCATATTCTCCATTAAAAACAACATCATCTTTTCCCGTTTCGTTTTGACTAATGTAGGATGCCTCAATGCCTAGCTTTTGACAGGTCTCTTCCTATCGACTGCAACATCTTATCTAGGAAGTAGACCCAAAAACACATCAGTACGCAGATACTTGCAGACATCAGTGGCAGGTCATCTTGTATTTGATTGGGGGTCTTCATTATTGGCTCCCGATCGAATGATTCTACGAGTGTTTGACATCAACTCCTTTTATTCACACTCGCTAGATTGTACTGTGCATCTTGGGGACCATCACCATTATCGGTGGCCACCCTCGCGTCTGTTAAAATTTTTCATTACTGACTGGTAATTAGATGATTTCCCACATGTTCGATGACAGATCCTCCATTCACATGTAAGGAAATATGCAGTTTAAGTGAAGCAGCGGCCAAGACCTTGGGGCAAAGGTTACATCATTACAATTGTGTTTCCTTCCCCATGTTGCGATATTGTTTATGGAGACATCTTTTCAGTATTGATCCTGTTCTGACAGATACTTCCACATTACACTTATCAGTGGACACACTGTTCATATCTCTGTTTTAGAGAAATCATGTTGATTAGCTATTGAGCATGGGAATGCCCGACTCAAGACATGTACTATATTTTCTGACATATGTTGTTGTTTCAAGTTTTCCTCAGTCCTCCAATCTCTCTAGTTCTACTACACATATGATAAAGTATTTCAGCCATCATCTTCGTCTCTAACCTCACACTTAAGGGGGAATCTGTTATAGGACAAATGACCTCCTCATCAGCTCAGAGGAGAAGGTAATATGGAAGAAAGAAAGTGACCTAGACATAACCTATTTCTGCCAAGGTAACGCACCCCAGGAACTGCTAAGTTGTGTTATAATACTTCTGATCCATGTAAAGGTCGCGTTAGTGACTAGGGCAACGCTCTAGTTGGCCCAGAGGGTAGCGTTACCCGTGTTTAAACATAAAACAGGAAAAATCCCGTGGACAATGATTGGCAGACCCAGCTTTTTCTCATGGAGAGTTAGTACAAAATAGAAACTAAAAGGCACTAACCTCTTATTAGGCCTTACCAAAAGAAACTAGACTCTCAAAGAAGGAAAAATCATGTAAAGCTAAGGAAACATCTTGGTTTTTTCCTTTTCAAACTGGTTGAAATATTTGGGCAAGATCTTCCCTCTCCATCTCCTATAAGATGGAGCTGTGGGTTACTAGTCAAAGGTCGAAGGTTTTTTGAATACATGTGGAGCAGAGTTATGTTGTTACTATATGGTAGTTGAGGACCGGTGAAGTGACATTGAGAGCTTACCACCTTGATAACCATCACATACAAGGAAAGAGAGAGAGAGAGATTGGAATACTGAGGAGAGCTTGGTCCAACCGACAGTTGTAATCCTCCTTTTTATAAATCAATAGAACTGTATCTGTTTTGTCCATTCTATGCTTTGATATTGTCATTATTTTCCAATTGTTAATATATCATGATATGAATGGCTTATATCTATGTTATTTTACGTTTATTATTTGTTGATTTGATTTAATAAATAGTATATTGTTGTAGAGATTACACGAGTGCTTTTTTTGATCGCAGGACCCGAATTTGGAACTAGTGAAGGAGGACCTCTGCCTCGCTGCTCAGTGTTTGCCAAAGGATCCAAGATCAGAAAAGAGGTAATCTCTCATCTCGTTTTACTAATTGATATAAATCAGCTTGAACATATATGTAGTATCTTTGTGAACTATACATCTAATCTGACTGTCTGCCTCGGGCACCGAAAAGCCTAGAGAGGGATATTTGATAACCACTACCCAAGCATATTACCCTATAACAATCAAGATGGAAAAGGGCGACACTATTCCAAAATATCTAACAAGGTTTTTCCAATGTCGATATGAACTGTGGATTGTTGGAATAACAGTCGTTGATGATGATTTGGTGAGCTTGGCTCTCCTAGGACTTCCCAAGAGTTGGCACAGTTATAGAGACTCTGTCAATGGAAGGGAAAATTTTCTTGATTGGGAACGACTGTGGTTGGATTTGGTGCAGGAGGAGTTCATGAGGAACACCAGAGATCGATTTTATTCTAAGAATGAAGATGAATAGGATTTTTCTTTGACTACCAAGGCGAGGAAGTGGAATGGAAAGAAATTACATTCTAAATCTGAGTCCAAGAATGGCAAGAAGTAGGACATGTCTAAGGTGAAGTGTTTTCACTGTCACGAGCATGGGAATTTTGCTACTAACTGTCCACAAAAGAAGAAGAACAAGAAGGTTGGAGGATCTGTAGCTGGTGAGGCACTTGCATCACAATTTGAGCTTGACTTCTTATTGATTGCATGCATGGTGTCTAGTGCAAACTCGTACCAAGGGCCGAAAACCATCATGCCCCAAAACCATGCACAAAACCATGGGTGGGTCCACCCACCGAAAAATAGGGTCCAAAAAACATTTCCTGGGGCACTGCCCCTTACACCGAACAGGGGGGGTTGTCGCCCCCCATGTGACCCCCCTACTACGCCCGGTGCAATGTACAGGGGGAGCTATTGCCCCCCCTGTCACCCCCCCACGTGTGACTAGTCGTGGAAAGAATATAACACATACCCAACATAGAGGCTATGATCTTGTTTTTAGTGAAGGAAAATATTTCCTACGACATAAAACAACAGGACAAGCCAAGAGGTGTTGGCGAGGAAGAAGGCCTCTTGGGCAAGACCCAGGTTCAGGAGGAAGGTCAACAATGTTTTCCGCAGTAGTCTAGCACAATGCCAACATTTTCACCCTACTCCGAAGAGCAGAGAGTCTCACCCAAGGCGTGCCATGACCTTACTAAGGTTAGGATCAAATTAGGTATCGATCAAGCATAACATATAACATAAAACAAACAGAACTAAGTGCTCTGAAAAAGTGTAGATATTTTGCAAATAACAATACTCATAAGCGTACTCAGAACGATTTTTTTTTTTTAAAATAAGCCGCACATTCAACTGAACCAAGAACACACTACAGAACTCGGAACATCAAACCCAGACCATAATGTATTGCATTAACAATAAGAGATAGTTACATTGATCCTTTGAGCGATCTTGGCAGAACTGATTACAATGGTATCACATATGATAGAACAGAATGAACAGAGAGAGAGAACATAATGAATAGAATGAACTGAGCTCTCCTATGGCTCATGTCCTCTGATCTCTACTGTGCCAACCTCCTATCTCCACTAGCCGGCTGCCTATTTGTTCCTTTGCCAATGCAACTGATAGTTCTCCCTTCCTTTCCAGTCTACTGTTCGTTTCTTCTCCCTGATCACTGGGAGTTCCATTGCTTGTTCTCTATCGCTTCCTTCTGCCATCTGTGCTTGCTTCCGCAACAACCACACCACCTGCTCTTTAATTCTTCGCAACCATGACAACTCTCTATCTACCATGGTTGCATTCTTCCACTTGTTATCTGCAACTCAAAAACCATTTTATTTCAAAACAAGGGCCCCAACAGGCCCTAACCACATCCTATTGACTCGTCCCAAGTCAATTGTTTTCTGGGTCCTCAGTCTCCATCGGTCCGCTTGACTTCATGGCCAGTCTTGTCTTTTCCTTTTCTTCTCCCTGTCCAAACAAGGGTCCCAAATCAGGGACCTTTGCCACTGCTGATGCTTTGAGTTCTTTGAAGCCAACAATGGCCTATTTCCATCCCTGCATGAGCAGGTCTGTCTCTGCAAAGACTTGTTCTGCTTCTTTCTCCCCGAAGATGGTCGACAGCTTACCAAAGACGTTTTTAATCTTAATGTTGGCCTCAACTGCCATTTGCTACATTGTTTGGGCGGTAATATTGACAGGCTGCCTTAGCTCCTGGAGGGCCTATTTGGCTGTTGCTGAATGTTCCTCAATTCATTGTATCTTGACCTCTAACTCTTTCGCTTGGTTGTACAATTGGTCAAGTCCATCAGGGTTTGTTACTTCTTGAATCTCCTTCGACACCTATTGCAGTTGTGCTGAAATTGGCTGTGCTTTCAAAGTGAGCAAGGTTGAACACTCATGTAGATTTTTTAGAAGGTCATAGGCTTCTTTTACCATGGTGCTCAAAGTCTCTTGCATCCTGACTACCTGGTTTTGTCTTTCTGTTATCTTCTCCGTGTAGATGACCGCTGGGTCTGGCAGCGCGGGCCTGTTTGCCAATGCTTCTTTCAGTTCCCTATTTTTTCAACTGAGATTCGAACATGCCACTCAGACGTGGATGGATTGGCCAACTATGTCACTAGATGATAGGTCATCTGGTATCTAATTGTTGTGAGCCATTACTGTGGGCCAGAGATCTTGGAAAATCTTTGTCACTGTGTCCAGTTGGCCCTGCAAGTTGTCCTTCTCTACCTTTATCTGTTCACGCTCTTTAGTAAGCATGATGATTTGTACATGTTGCTGCTCGAATTTCTACTGGAGTTCTGTGTGGAGCCCTTCAGCCTGTTGTGCTGCCCACTGAATAAAATTGTACAACTACGTCGTTCCCTAGATCTGCATGCTTTCAACTCCAGAGATATCTTGATTTGGCGGTCTCTCTTGGATTGGTTGACTACTCGCAATGGAATTGGCTGAGTGCTCCTGAAGTGATTGCGGCGGTGTTGGTTTTGGAAATGGATTATTAGGATTGCCCATGTTTAGAGTGGGCTTCATCTGGTGAAATATCAAATTGGCTTGCTGAAACGGGTTTAGTTCAGTAGGCGAGGGTGCTGTATCTGCAGTAAAGGATCCCTCTCGACTTAAAAGGTCCTAGAAAGTAACCTGTTCAACCAGGGTTTGGTTAACCTCTGGTACCAATGCTGTACCGAAGTTAACTTCTGCCTCGTTGTCTCCTTTTTTTTTACTCTTTCCTCTGACTGGGTTAGATATGGTGGCTGATGTGGAGGGTGTTCGGGTTGGATGGTCTTTAGAGGTGAATGAGGTGTGGGCCAATGAGTGGTGAGTGCGAGGTGGAGATATACAGATATTTAAAAAGGAATAGGGGTTGATTATAGGTAGCTCCTGAGTTACCTGGGTTTATGTCAATGGCTCTTCTTGGATTGGGGCCCCCGTGTCCATTGGTTGCATTTGATCTTCCCCCGTGAGATCAACGACCTGGCTAGACCCTGTAAATTTTTCCTTCTTGGCTTTTGGTGTAGCTACGGGTGGCTTTGAGGCTTTACTCTTTTTGACAGGAACTTTGGTTGTCGCTGCTGGTGAATTAAACAAATTAAGTGGTATGGTCGTGACTATGGGGACTGTGATGGAAGAGGAGGAAGAATTGGAGGCCTGAAATTCCATAAACGTGGGAAACAATGAAGAATCACTTGTTAGAGTTTGAACTATCCAGTTAAATCTTTGTACCTTTTTGTTCAGCTCCTCGATGATTGGTCTCAGCTGTAGTCGCAACATTCTAGTCATCACTTCCTCCGGTGTTTTCCCTGGAAATGGATTCGGCAGCATGCCATCAAATGAATAAAAGTAGACTCCGCTTGTGACATCCATTCCCACCCCTGGCCATGAACATACTTCAGTGTGGAAAGTTCTTTATTCGATTTGAAACTTCAACGGATTCATATTTAAGGTCGATTCCGACACACATGTTGGCTTGATGTAGGTTTGCTTATGGCTGACTCCAAACCATACTTGCGCAGAATAAATATCCAACAAGCTCCTTGGGATTCTCTGTTGACTCATCGCGACGTCAACCATCTGGCTGTACCAGAACTTGAATTCTTCCATGTTCACCTCCTTAGTGATGGGGTTCCTTAACCCTTTCCAAGGTGTGAATTTCATTGCTAACGGTTGACTTGTTGCAATTTCCAGAGGCTGTCTGATTCCTGGGAATGTCCATTTAAAAATCACCAACACCATGACAAGATAATCGTAGATGAACCCAGTGGCTCTCTTGTAGTTATCCTCAAAAGCTTCTAATAACTCATTAAGTAGAAATGAACACCAATTTAGTTGTGCCCCCTGGATACAGTGCTCCGCAACTAAGATGGTATCCAACGTACACTTCCCTTTTGTGTAATGTATCATAGTTTTGCTCACAATTAGATAGTAGGAAAACTTGACTGCTGGCTTGTTGATCAGGTCTATCTTGGCCCCTTTTCCTCCTCTCTTGGTGTCATACTTCCTCTAGTAGTCGCCATCTCTTGCTTTCTTCGCTCTCTTTGAAACATTTTGGAATGCCATGGAGACGTCTCTCCCTTCTTGTGATAGCCCGGTTAACTTGTGAATGTCTTCCACATGAATTGGTATTTCTCTTCCTAGCCACAATGACCCATTGTGGATTCTACTCAGCAGGAAATTTGTGCACTGCATCGCAGCCCCTGTGTTGCCAAACACTGGAAGATTTCTGAGGTTCAGTATGGTGGATTGTTGGACACCCCTGAACTCTGGGAGTACTATTGTTGCTTCTTGTCCTGCTTTTGTGGTATAATTTTCCATGTAGACTTGTTTCTTCATCACTGGGAATTGGAAAGAATCTGTCAGGTTGGTATCGATCAGTGACGCGCTATCATATTTTCCTACTAGCGACTCCATCTTCTGGATTCTTTCATTGAGCTCCTGCTCAACGACTGCTAGCGCTACCTTGGTAATTTTAGCTCTTCTCTGGTACACTTGCAGAGCTACTCCTTCTCTTTCCTTATGAATTCCTGCCTCTGGATGCCCCCTCTGAACTTATTTTGATGATGTTTCTCTTGCTACTTTTGCTGTTTCTGGTTCTAACTCAGACTTCTCCGAAATTATCGCGCTTTCTTTCATGCAAGTTATGTAAGTAACTGGCACGCATGAGGTTGATAACACCCCATAACTAATTAATTTTCCCTGCCTTTCCCCACGGCTATAATCGTGTGATTAGTTACCGGGATGAGGTGGGTTATGAAAAATATGATCGTGGCTTTGGGAGTTGGGCAGACGTGATGGGTAATGATTATGGCCTATTATGGAAAATTTATTGCGGTATGGATGATGCTAATTATGGAAATTACTTCTCAAATCTCCGTAATCCTACAGACTGACATGGGTACTATGAGTCATGATGATGGAATGATATTTTGACACGCTTGTTCTCTAACATGGATGACACGCTGGACACTACCCTCCCCCCAACCACAACCAGTTGCGTTGCGGTCTCCGCATCACAACTCTGAGTTTTTGCTGTGCTTTAAAATTTCTTTATTGGGATTTCTATCTAAGCTCTTCTCAAGTGCGAGAAAGTTACTGAATCTATCTAATCTAATCTACCTTATTGACTCCTCTCGGTTGTGAGAGTTATTGAAAGTTGAAATGTAGAACTTACTCGTGATAGGGCTTCAGGCGTGCGCCATTCACCCATCCTAGTAGTATCTGGCCATCCAGTTGTGCTAATTAAACTGCTCGTGAATATCTTATTTCTATTACGTGGTACGGTCCTATCCAATGCACTCTCAGTTTTCCTGGGAACTTCTGGAACTTACTGTCATAAAGTAAAACTTTTCCACCAACTAGGAGCGTTTTGTGCTTGATATGGTGGTTGTGCTAAGATTTTTGTCTCTCTTTCTGGAAAATTTAGTGGAATTCTGCTAGAAACCTGTCTTCTTCCAGCTCTTGTAGTTCCTGTAATCGCTCTTTCAGCGAGTCTTCCTCTGATAATTGTAGTGATGTTGCGATTAGGAGGCTCGGTATGAAAAACTCAACCGGTACTACTACTTCCCTCCCGTACACTAATTGGAACGTGGTCTAGTTGTTCTGTCTCTTGACAGTTGTTTTGTATGCCCACTGTGTTGCTGGTATACGTTCGTCCCAGTCATCTCATTCAGTGTTGCAAATATTTGTTAAACCCTTTTCCAGAATCTTATTATATGCTTCTACTATACCATTAGCTTGTGGATGGTAAGGACTACTTTTATGATGTTGTACCATGAATTTTCCAGCAGGGATCTAACGGTAGCATTGATGAAATGCGTACCCTGATTTCTTGTCAGAACTTTTGAGAAACCAAACCTACTGACGATATTTTCAAATATGAATTGAGCTACTGTTTCGGCCGTGAAATCCTTCACTGGAATTTCCTCTGCCCACCTTGTTAAATAGTCTTTTTCCATTATGATATATGTGGCCTGTGAGTGTCTTGAAACAGGTACAATCGGGCCTATAAAATCAACTGCCTATTTCTCAAATGGTTGCAGTGTCTTTACTGGGTGAAGTGGGAGATCATCTCTGTGTGATGGAAGTCTCGTCCTCTAACATACATCGCATTTTTTTACAAATGCCTTACTGTCCATGTGCACTGACAACCACCATAAACTCGCCTGCAGTATTTTTCTTGCTGTCTTTTGCTCCGACATGCCCTCCCGCAACTCCACAATGACATTCCCATAGTACGCCTTCCCTTTCATGGTCCATGACTTATCTTCGTAAGATTTGTTCTAGCCCCATATTATACAGGTGTCCTTATATTAGCTGATACTCTGCTGCTCGGACTACTAGATGTCTTTTCTAGATTGCTGTATATTCTTTTGGGCACTATCCTGTTGTCAAGTAGGTCTCTGTCTGGTATAAGTATTCTAGGATGGATTCTACTATAAAAATATCAACATCCAACAACTGATTGTCTAAATACCCTCCATTTTCTCTATTTTCCAGCCTTGACAGATGGCCAGGCCACACATTCAGTCTCCCGAGTTTCACTATCACCTCAAAGGTGAACTCCTGAAGGAGTAAGAGCCATCTGCAGATTATTCCTTCTAAGACCGGTTTGTTTACTAGGTACTTTAAAGTTGAATGGTCTGTGAAAAACTTAAACATACCTCCTAGCAGGTAGTGGCGGAACTTTTGAAGGGAATACACCATTTCTAACACTTTCTGCTCTATTGTAGTGTAGTTTCATTTTGCTGTTGATAACTTACGACTTGCAAAATAAAATAGGTGATCAACTGAAGTGTCCCCTGGTTAATCCAGAACTACTCCAAGTGCGATGCTCGAAGCATTAATGTGGACATGAAATTTCTTGTCCCAATCAGGGTGAACCAATATTGGCACACTTGCTAATATTTCCTTCAAGGTATTCAGGGTTGTTCTGCAATCCTCTATCCAACTGAACTGCTCTGACTTTCGCAACAACTTCTCCAATGGGGCTGTTATCTTCGCGTAGTTGCAGATGAATCACCTATAGTAGCATGTGTGGCCTAAAAATGACCTTAACTGCTTCACAGTTTCTAGTGCCTCCATGTTAATTATGATTGCTACCTTTGCTGGATCAACAAAAACTCCTTGGTTGCATACAACGTGTCCTAGCAATGTTCCAAAAGGCACTACAAAGATGCACTTCTTGAGGTTTAATGAAATCTGGACTTTCCTACACCTGTAAAAAATTATCCACAATAATGTTGCATGGTATTTTAACATGCTGTAGATAGTCCAATCATCCATATAGACTTCAAGGAATTTTTGGATGTATTTGCGGAATGCTGCTATCACAATGTGTGAAAATGCTACTAGTGCGTTTTTCAATCCGAATGGCATTACATGATATGCAAAGGAACCCCATTCAATGGTGAAAGTTGTCTTTTTCTTATCTTCTTCGACTATCCTTACCTGATGGTATTCTGAAAATCCATCCGTAAAGGAATAAGCCTCATTCCCTGCAACTTTGTCGAGGACTTCGTCACTAAATGGAGTAGGGAATGGGTCATGTATACAGGCGTTATTCAAGCTCCTATAGTCAACACAGACTTGGATTTCAGACTTATCCTTTTTTCTTTTTATGACTATTGGACTTACCCATTCTGCTTCTTCCACCGGGAATTCCAACCCTGCCTTTAGCATTTTGTCAATCTCTGCCTTAAATTTTTCTTTCACTCTTGGATTTAGCCAATAGGGTCTGTGCTTGATTGGTCTTGCATCGAGCTTAAAAATTATACGCATCTCCCCCATGTCTCCTTTTATTCCTTTCAACTCCTCTATTGATGATGGAAACAAGACTTCATATTCTTGTAGCAGATTGAATATCTCCTTAGTCATCTCGGCATCCCAATAATCACCAATTGACACAAGTTTGGGCTTTTCTTCGGTCCCAATGTTCATTTTCTTGGTTTTTAGTGGTAGCATATGAATTTTCCGTTCGGCTCTTCTTTAATATCTTGCTCCCCCTCATTTTCCTCGAAATATAGATGTCTAAGACCTTCTAGATCATCACTGTCCATTTCGTTTTTTATCTTCTTACATGCTACTGATTGTATGATGCTTTGGTTTGGGAGCAGTTGCTCGTCCTCCTCCTGAATCTCCGTGAAGAACAATACATTTTTAATAGCCTGTAATGCTTAGGTGACTGGTTCTTTTTTTCCTTCAAATGAGAAGCATTGTGTAAATTTCTCCGCAACGGCTTGCCAAGTACTGGTTCCTCTTTTCCTGTCTTCAGATAGGTATCAAGCTTGTGGAATCAAATCCAGTGTATGTATAAACTTGTGTACCCATAGCTCTTCCGAGTATCCTGTATTTTTCTATTGATCCTCACATTCTTTTAAATGTTTTATGGGATATGAGTCCCCTTGGTATTTTTCAGTGAAATGTGGTTCTTCTTCTTCCTTGAACCTGGCTTTCAATGCTGCTGCAACTTTGTCCCATCGTGACAGTGAGTTGCGGTGGTTACTCCACCACCTTGCTGATGTGGATTGTAAGGCCATATCCATGAGTGGGACCCTATGGTCCGCTGGTAACTTATCTTCTATTTTGGAAATAAAAGTATTTACAGCATTCATATTTGACAAAGTTGGGTAATCTCTTACCTCAGTCCCGATCCAATTGATTCTTCCGATGTTGGTGCATCTTCTTGTATTGGTCTCATATCCCCCTTGCTGCCAATCATCCCAAGCTATCTCTAAGCCCAAGTCTAAGCTTTGAATACTTCTCCAACTCACAGATCCCCCCACTGTCATGTTGATATAATATTCCCTTTTTCTAGCAGTCATCTGATAAATGTGATCAAGAAGCTGAGCATCTTCTCCGTTGTCAACAGACTCAGTGTATCGACGAACTTGATACGGGTCGAGTGGCTGGGTGACCCTGACCTCCCCGTCCTCAAAGATCACCAGTTCCTTCTTTAAATCTATTACTGCGTAGTTTTCAAAAGCCCAGTTGATCCCCAATAATGCTGGATAGGGATCTTTATCCCCCATAATTTCTATCACCTCGAAGTCCGTGTATGTATTTACTCTTGCAACATCGACTTCAACCTCCTCCAGTCTGCCTATGGGCACGATGCAGTACTGGCTTGCCAGACGGAGTTGAATTGGTGAATATATCAGCCTCGATTTTCCCAATGTTTCCCATGTCTTCCTTGGAAATATATTTACATATGACCCTAGGTCAAGCATTGTGTCCTTAATTTGGAATCCCGCAACTTGAGTATTCACCCGAAACTCTTTTCTTGTCCTTCTCTGATTTCTTTTCACTATTCATATGTACTTCTATGTTGTACCATTTGACTCCCCTGTTCCTGTGGCCTCCTGCACCACCCTTTCCAGGTTATGCTTTAATTGTTCCAACATTGGCGCATTGTTAACAATTTTTTAGAAATAGATGGAACCATTCTTCAATCGTAGTACTTGTACTAGCTTGGTTCTCGTTATCTTCCTTGGCTTGTGGTAACTCAATGCCTATGCTTCCCCCAATTTGGGAAAAGGTTTCCGCTGCTTCTTTAAAGTATTGCTTTTGTCTTTCTGGCCTGAACAATGGCTTTGGAGATGCTGGCCTTATCAATTTTATTGGTTCCGTCGTCTTTGCATCTTATCTGGTTCTTTTTCCTCCTCGCGTCACTATGGTCACATTCTGCATAGCTTGAGCCTCTATTATTCTTGGCTTTGCATTCACCATATTTTTTCCTCTTTGTCTAGATCTTTCTTCCCATCTTTTAATGAGCTCTGGGAAGCCTTCTGTTGCATGCGTGTTAACTCTGCACTGAGAGCACTAGGGTCTTCTAGGACGTGGAAATTCCCTAGCTATGTGACCTTCTTGGTCATAGTTGTAACATCATACTAGCCCTCTTCCTCCAGCTTGGCCTCCTCTCAAGCCTCCCCCTCGTCCCCTAGGAGCCTCGTTCACTCTATATGAAGGCATGTCCAATCATTCCACTAATGCATCCAGAGCCCTACACCGCTCTGTGTTGTGTGTGGTAGAAGCACAAAACTCACAGTATATGATTTTCAGAACGTTGGAGTATTTTTACAATATTGGGCATAGGCGGGGTGAATTACCCATGCTTTTACATATTTCACAATATTTAGTTGTGGCTGGATTCTATTGCGCGGGGAACCCCGTGTACTGGTGTTGCGGCAGATATAATCCCTAGGTGTTTATCTGCGCAACTCCTCCTATGGCAGAGGTTCCTATGCCCCTGTTGCTGACGTCCCCACATTTTGGCCCGACAACCTAGGAGATTTAGTTACCACGTGTCCTTCGATTAGACAATGGGTACACCATACATTTGGTCTTGCCGGTCGCATTGGTTGAATTTCTTTTAGCTTCTCTATTAGGCTAGCTATATGATGATGTAACCCTAGTATGGAAGGGTCCCGAGCTGATGCTCCTCCTTTAAATTCTTGCGGATATCCCGCCATGGCCTCTATCTTCATAGGTTGATCCAATGCATCTTGTAACGTCTTGATCTTCTGTTGTGTTAGCAGAGTTCTTGTTAATGGAAGAAGGGCCTTAATGAACCAATCTCTCTGATGGTTAGGATCGATTGGATAACTGAGCTTTCCAATCACATCCTTGAATCTCATCATTAGATCCCATGCAGTTTCCCCCTCTCGCTACTTGATCTCCCACATCTCTGACAAACCCTGCTGATCTGTTTGGGGTAATTTGAATTCCTTAATGAAATCTCTCTTTACATCGTCTATCACTAGGTTCTGATGAGCCTCAGACCACTTTATAAACCAGCGTAGAGCTCTCTCCCTGAGAGTAGTTTTAAATTCTATCAACTTACCTGCCTTTGGTGTCTTCTGAGCCCTCCATATGGCCTCACAGAGGTACTAGTGTTCTTCCACATCATCATTACCCCTCCCAGAGAACTCTAGGTATCGGGTAAATGATCCCTCCATGCTTTATTATGTGGGGGTTACTGGAACAAAACCCCTGACTCTCGGTTGTGAAATGGTATTACTAGAACTACTGCTAGTGTGTATTACTGCTGTAGACTGAACACTATTCAACTTACTCAATTTTCGTAACTTAACAAAAATTTCACCTAGTGGCTAATAGAGTACCAGGGGAAGGTCGGGACTAGAGCTCCTTGAACTTTGGGGAATAGAGTTACCTGGGGTTATGGGTGTCGGCCCCTCTCTAAATAGCTTCTCCATCACAACATGCAACTCCACATCAGACGTATCCTCGGGGCACGTGTCATCCCCGTCGTACTCCTTTCCCTTCTCTGTTTGGGCCGGGCTTCTATACACCTGTTGCAATTCCTTGATGGTCCCTCATATATCTTGGGAACACATCTGAACTTCCATCTCCTTTGTCATCTGAGGCACCTTCTCTTTGTATTTTCTATTCCTTTCCTATTTCTCCAACTCCTTCATCACCCTTTCTCGCCACTTCTCAGCGATTTGTGCCCTCCAATGTGCTTGTCGTCCCCTCAACCTACTGGAGGTATCGACATCCATATCCCTATTCCCCTTTCCAATGTACTTGTAGCATCTCTCCCTCAGCTCCTTCCCCAGTACTGGAGGTTTAGGTTTCCATCTCAGATTTTTTGAACTCCATTAATCCTTCATCCACCATCAAAGCTTTGATCCATAGAGGGATCTCCTTCAACAACTATCCCCACAACCCTGACTTGAATATGTCCTCCACTTTCGAGAAAGACTGGTAACACTCAGCTGCAAACTCCACTATGTATCCCTCCAAGGTAGATTGCACCCAGAAATCTACCGCTCGGGTCAAATTGGTATCTAACCGATGGAGTGCTACCAGATCCACGTGCAACCACTTGCGACAGACCTTCCACGAGCTTCTTTGGACTGTCTTGGTCTATAGTCTCCTCAACCAGTTGTAAAGATCCTCTGGAAACTTTCCCCAGAATATCTCATAGATATAACTGGCAGATTCAGAGAATATAACCCAATCATTAACAACTTTCTCCCTTTTCTATCTCAACTCTGCTTATTGAGCTATGAACTGATCTAGGTGGTTATCCCACCAGTTTCGTATTTATTTCTTGAAGATCCACGATACCATGATCTAATTCCAAAATGGAATTTTGGGTCCCATCAATGGAACCATTTGTTGGCAAGGAAAAAGGTATCTTAGGCAAGAACCAGGTTCAGGATGGAGGCCAACAAGGTTTTCCACATTAGTCTAGCACAACACCAACATTTTCACCCTAATCCGAAGAGCAGAGAGTCTCACCTGAGGCATGTCGTGACCTTACTAATATTAGGATCAGATCAGGTATCGATCAAGAATAACATATATCCTAAAACAGACAGGACTAAGTGCTCCAAATAAGTGTAAATACTTTGCAAATGACAATACTCATGAAATTATTTAGGACGAAAAACAAAATTTAAGGTAACCCGCACATTCAATTGAATTAGAAACACAGTACCGAACTCAGAACATCAAACCTAGATCATAATGTATTGCATTAAAAACAAGAGATATTTACATTTCTCCTTAGAGCGATCCTGGTAGAACTAATTACAATAGTATCACATATGATAGAACATAATGAATAGAGAGAGAGAACAGAATGAACAGAACGAAAAAAGCTCTCCTACGGCTCATGTCCTCTGATCCCTACTGTGCCAAACTCCTATTTCCACTGGCCGGCTGCCTATTTGTTCCTTTACCAATGCGACTGACAGTTCTCCCTTAATTTCCGCTCTGCTGTTTGTTGCATCTCCCTAATCACTAGGAGTTCCACTACTTTTTCTCTGTTTCTTCCTTCTGCTATCTGTGCTTGTTTCTGCAACAGCTGCGCCACTTGCTCTTCAGTTCTTCACAACCGTAACAACTCTATATCTACCGTGGTTGCATTCTGCCACTTGTTATTCGCAACTCAAAACTCGTTTTATTTCAAAACAAGGGCCCCAACAGGAACCAACCCTAGAAGAAGAAGAAATGAGTTTGACCATATCGTGTAATGCATTGGCACAAATTACCACTCCTCAAACTCTCAAGATAGAAGGACATATCAAGAAGGAAAAGGTAATAGTGTTGATTGATTCGAGTAGTACCCATAATTTTATTGATTATAAGGTAGCCAAGGAATTTAATTTTTTCCTATACCCAGCACCAGAATGTCAAGTGATGGTTGCAAATGGAGGATATATAAATTTCTCTGGAAAATGCCATAATATCAAGATAAACATAGGGAAATATGTATTGAATAGTCCAATGCTTTCCATTCCAATGGGAGGTGTTGATGTTGTACTAAGAGTACAATGGTTAGAATATTTGGGACGATAGCTTTTAATTTTCAAGAAATTTTCTTGAATTTTTTTTCGAAAGGAAAAGAATTCGAATTATGGGGCATTGCAGGGAATCCGGGAAAGATAATAATCTATAATGTTATGATAAAGCTTTTGAAGAAAGAACAACGAGGTGTAATTTCACAATTATTCTCACTAGAAGTTCCAACATCAAAATCATCTATTTCTCTAGAACTCCGAAAAGTATTGGACAATCATTCCAAGGTGTTTGAAACTCCCAAAGGACTCCCACCTATTCGTGATCATGATCATGCTATTCATTTGATTCGAGGAATTTTTCTTCCAAACACCAGGCCTTACAAATATACTTATGTCCAAAAGAGAGAAGTTGAACGTATGATTGTAGAAATGTTAGAGGCTGGTATAATTCAACCTAGTCAAAGTTCTTTCTCTGCCCCAGTAGTATTGGTGCACAAGAAGGATGGATCATGGCGCATGTGTCTGGATTATAGGGGGCTCAATAAGCTCACTATTAAAGATAAATTTCCCATTCCTGTGATTGATGAATTATTGGATGAATTACATGGAGCAATTTATTTTACCAAGTTGGATCATCATTCAGGATATCATCGAATTAGAATGAAGACTGAAGATATTCCGAAAACATCATTTCGAACTCATGAGGGTCATTATGAATTTTTGGTCATGCCTTTTGGCCTTACCAATGCACCTTCTACATTTCAAGGGTTGATGAATTCCATTTTCAAAACCTTCCTTAGAAAATTTTTTCTAGTATTTTTTGATGATATACTAATCTACAACAGGTCTTGGAAGGATCATATTCAACATGTTGACAGGGTGATCAAACTATTGGAGGAGAAAAAATTATATGAAAAAACATCCAAATGTTTCTTTGGAGTACAAGAGGTGGAATATCTAGGTCATATTGTATCTCACAAGGGTGTTAAGGTATACCCTAACAAAATTAAAGGCATTAAGGAATGGAAAGTCCCCACAACCATAAAGCAGTTGCGAGGATTTCTGTGGATAACATGGTATTATCGCAAGTTTGTTAAGAATTATGGGAGAATAGAAGCACCTCTAATAACATTATTTAATAAAGATGATTTGTCATGGACTTCTGAAGCAACTAAGGCCTTTGAACATCTTAAAGAGGCAATCTTCATAGCACCGGTCTTAGTTATGAAAGACTTCACAAAACCTTTATTGTGGAATGTGATGCCTTAGGAAATGGAATTGGTGTTGTTTTAATGCAAGAAGGAAGACCTATTTCTTTTGAAAGCTGTCCAATCAAATGAAAGTATTTACAGAAAGCTATTTATGAGAAGGAAATGTTTGCAATACTACATTAACAAAAGAAATGGCGACCTTACCTAATGGGAAGACACTTCAAGGTAAAAACTGATCATGATAGTCTTAAACACTTTTTGGAACAAATAATATCTTCAAAAGAGCAGCAAAAATGGGTCACAAAGATGTTGGGTTATGACTTTGAAAACATATACAAAAAATGGAAGCTAAATGTTGTTGCAGATGCACTCTCAAGAAAGGATGAAGAGGTGGAAGCATTTCTTTGTGCCGTTTCTATTATCCAACCAGATTGGATAACCGAAGCAAGGGATGAATGGAAAAGGATGAAGAAGTGTGGAAACTCATTCAAAAGTTGCATAAATATCCTAATACATCTCATACATTTAATTGGAGAAATGATTCCTTATGGTACAAAGATCGCTTATATATTTGTAAGAATTCCCAACTAAAACAAAATATTCTTTTGGAATTGCACACTTCTCCTTTAGAAGGACACTCAAGATTTTTAAAAACTTACCACAAGGTGAAGAAATAATTTTTTTGGGATGGCCTTAATTGTGATATTCAAAAGTTGGTGGCTGAATGTTCAGTTTGCCAGCAAAATAAAGTTGAGACAATTAAGACCCTGGGTCTTCTACAACCTTTATGCATTCCAAGTCCACATTGGGAGGATATTTCAATGGATTTTCTCACAGGTTTACCTAAGTCCAAAGGAAAGAGTGTCATCATGGTGGTAGTTGATAGACTTACCAAGTATGCACAATTTTTTGCATTATCTCATCCATTTAAAGCAAGTACATTTTCTACTGCATTTACGAAAACAATTCAAAAGCTACATAGAAACCCAAATATTATTGTAAGTGACAAAGACCCCATTTTTATTGAGCTAGCTCATAACTCATATTATCATCCTCAATCTGATGGTCAAACTGAGATAGTGAATAAATGTTAGGAAGGATATCTTCGTTGTTTTGTATCTGATAAGAAAACATAATGGGTCAAGTGGTTACCTCTCGCTGAGTGGTGGTATAACACTTCCTTCCATACTGCAAAAAAAAAGACCCCATTTATGGCACTTTATGGATATCATCCACCGTCCATCACATCATATTTAGGAGAAAATTCTAAGGTTCAAGTAGTGGAAGATCACATCGAGCATCAACAAGAAGTTCTCCAACTCTTAAAGGATAACCTAAATTTAGCACAAAGTCGAATGAAACAACAGGAAGATCAACATCACAACGAGAAAATTTTTGATGTAGGATTGGGTATTTTTACGGCTACAACCATAAAAACAAATGTCCCTCAAGCAAGCTAAGAAGGATAATAAATTATCGCCAAAGTACTATGGTCCTTACAAGGCATTGCAAAATATTGGCACTATGGAATACAAATTGGATCTTCATGCTTCTTCATGAATGAATCAAATTTTCCATGTTTCATGCTTAAAGAAGGTTATAGGTGACAAACTTCCAGTTCAAACAATATTGTCAGAACTTGATGAGGAAGGAAAAATCATATTGGAACCTGAAGCAGTCACAGAAACAAGAACTTGAAAACTATGAAATTGATCAATTTCAGAGTATCTCATCAAGTGGATGAAATTACCCACTGAAGATTCTACATGGGAGGATGAGAATTTTATATTGAAGCATCCAGAGCTACTTAAGCGTTGAGGACAACAAATTTTTAAGGAGAGGGGAATGTTAGGTCCCTATATTACTAGTATATTCCATTATTGTTGTTAGTGTAACCCCCTTATTGTTATCGTTGTACCCCTATAACCCCAATATTGTTATTATTGTGCCCTTACATTATTATTGTTAGGTTGGCTATGATTATATTGTGACCCCATGGAATCGTATATATAGAAGGAGGTTTTTTCATTTGTATCATCCAAGAATTTTTCATTTATGTAATTTAAAGGAGGTTTCCCCCTCGAAGTGGCTAAATTCTAAGGTGTTGATCTCTCTTTATTCTATTTTTGGAGCCGGTTTCATAACATATTTGGAGACCAGGAATCTCTCAAGGTGAAAATAGATTTGAGCTTTCCTGCCTCTTTTCTTATTCCAGGTAAATAGGTCGTTGGCGATTTTAATGTCTACCAGGTTGGAGTCCTCAATGAAGGTTGCGAGTAGCTCATAATATTGATCCAACTGTCTACGAACTCATTTTTTCTCTTGAAAATAGGTAATAATATTAAAGTTTGGTTCCTAAGAGGTGAAAAGATGTAGAAAGAACAAGGAAATGGAGATAAAGTGGTTCCATACCTATAATGGAAGGGTTCCAAGAAATGTCGATGCCTCAAGATGCTCCTTCTGCGTCCACTGCCAAGGTTTTCACTGGTCTCTAGATTTTGGAGATTATGGCTGTAAATTTTGTGCTCTAAGAGAATTTAGTTTCTGGGATGGGCAAGATTGTATAAAGATCCTGTTAGATGTTTCTAAGAAAAATATGGTGCTTCAAGGGTTTCTTAAGACCCATGATGTTATAAGAGATTATCTTCAGGAGGAGAGGCTTGGTTGGTTGGAGTATATCTCCGATATTTTCTTGTATTGTCCATATTCCACCAACTTACGTCCTAGGGTATCCAACCTCTGTAATGTGGATTTCCTTCCTCATTTATTGAAGTATTTTCCATTGTTATTTCCTTCTTTATTGGTGATGATTTTCACTTTGAGCTGCATTTTTTCTTTCACTTTCTGAAGAGATGCGACTAAGAGGTGGATCTGCTTATTTGTAATCGAGTTGGTGGCATTCTAGTGGCAGTCATCTTCCATGGCTATTAGGTCAAGACCTTCAAGGTTAGCGAATTCCTCATTTTCTGTCATGGGTGCATCCTCTTTCGGTTTCTACAGGTCCTTAAGGTCACGGTTTTCCATGGGCTCCAAGCCTTTTCCTTTATCTAGGGCCGCATGTTGTTCTTCCGTTGTACTGGGCCGCTCTGCTGCCCGTCCCTCAATATTTCCAACATTGTCTTCTGTGAGGTTCTCAAACACTACAAAGCTATTGCTAGAGGTTGGTCGAAAATTTTGCATGGGCTGGCTCTTTTTCTTTGTGTGTCTTCACATAGTAGGGATTTCGGCAAAGCCATCCTCGTTTATTGAACTGGAAGTTTTGGTATCAGGATTGGGATCATTGAGGGGACAATCCCTAAATAAGCGGTCATGCTTGTGTAATGCCCTACATCAAAATGACACATGTTCGTAGTCAATCATTTGAAATCAATCTTTGTCTTAAGATTCTAGGGCGATGACCTCTGGTAGGGAAGTTGAGATGCCCATATAGACACACATTAACACATATGAAACACAAAAACCTTGGCGAGTTTGTTTTGAGAGGAAAAAAAACTTACCTAGGTTGTTCCCTATGTCACAGAGGGTTTCATGGTCCTAATACTCATAGGGGAGGGAGTAGAGACAGACCCAAATCGACGCCTAGGAAAATTCCTCCTTCTCCAAGATGAAACAGGGAGTTCATAACTTCATTGCCGCATGTAGAGCCCTGTAGAGTTGAGGAAATAAGGGTATCCTTTCAGAATTGACTTGAGGTAATCTTGGTGGGTGTAGACGACATTAAAAAAACCATTGGAACCCAATTTGACATCATAATGTACCTTTGGCTTCCACCAAAGTGTTATACATTAGAGGAGGGTTTTTTTAGCTGGCCAAACCCCACTGAACTTGTAGATCGATGCATGGTCCTGCATGTACTGAATATTTTTATCCATTCTTACTGAGGGTATGTGCAACTTGGGAATATTTTCCGATTTGTCCTTGTAGGCGCTTGTGTTCTTTTGTTCCGGTTCAGGGTTGTCAAGGGGTTCCTGCATAATGAAATCCATAGATTTGCGATTCAATATTGGTAGTATGCGTAGAGGGTTCATAAGAGTTTGGGTCAGAAGCCACAACTGCCGACTCGTGATTATGGGGATTGGAGGATCCTAGGGATCCTCCCCTAATGTGCATGATGTTGGGGGCGATTAGTCGCTAAGGGTTCATGAGGAAGCGACAAGGGCAAGGTGGAACATAGTAGGTGGGGTAATATGAGGAAGCCAGAGAAGGGGGAGCACATACAAGCGAGGATGACATCCAAATTATAATGAAATGTTAGATAGAATAACAATATTTTTTTTCAAAGTGGTGGTTACCGATTTATCTTAAAAATGTAGTCGAGTTTCCAGGCCAAAACCCTCACATTCATCATTCTGATTCATTATAGTTCTACCTTCATAAGTCCAAAAAATATGTAGCCTATTCTTATGACAATTTTTACCTATTATACGAAAAAGGTGCCTACTATAATCTCTGTAGAAAACTCCTTGGAACAAACAAAATGTACACAACATCAGATATGGTTAGACAAAAATATACCAATCCATAACTAAAATTTTATGCCATATTTTCTAGACAATACATTAGTCAAAGTTTCTACTTGAGCTAAGGACATGCTTGCCTTTTCTCCGCGTAATGTTCTCATTGGTTTCATGCTCTGTATTTTCCACTTAAACGCATTTCACATATAATTCCTCTAATTCATCAAATTTGTAGTGTATTGCGACTAACTCAATCTGAGTTTCATGCTTGAGGCGATCCAACTGCATTTGCATTACGTCCAACTTGGCATTGATTAACGATTTTTGGGTCTTCATCTCTGCCTCAATCCTATCAGGCACATGGGAGACAGCCATAGCTTGATGAT